>WOVY01014730.1:0-142930 GCA_013436015.1 Rhipicephalus annulatus | reverse complement strand
GCCTTCAATTCAAGTTGCGTGTTCCTAATACGTAATTTGTGGATTCAATTCATTTTTCTTTGTACCCAAGTCCTCGTTCTAACTCAATGCGAATAGCGGGCTTGCAAGCACTCGTTTTTTTTCTAACAATTCGTATTTATTTTTCTGATTATGGTCTTTTACAGCGCACTTTCATCATATCGTTCTGTGTTTACTTCGGACATCGTTTTTTTTTTCTGCTGGTACGACCGCCACTATATATTGCAAGTAAAAAAAAGGATGGATAAAAACACAAGTGTGGTCTGAGCATGTGCCATACATAGAGCAACTGCAGTGCGATGTAGACGCCAAGTGTAATTCTACTGGTCAGAGTGGAAATGCATTTCAAACATTTCTTGTAGTCAGTAGTGCCGCATATAAAACGACAAGCACAATTAGCCATTAGTGGCTCCTCGTACAACGCTTAGATTTCGGCATTCAGACACGTCAACGAAACCTACGCACAGAAAGACTAGGTACATTGAATTCTAAATTCACTAAAGGATTGGTCTTCTGAGCATAAAAAACCTGCATTGATAGGTATAGATTTTACCGGTGCTGTATTACGTTACCACTGGAAGTGTGTCTACACTCAATTAGGAATCGAGAGAATTTGATACTCTTGTGTAGCATTACGACCTTTCAGAAGGAGAAATCTGTTACAAAAGATACATCTTGGCCAAATAACCTTTTGCCTGCGTCCAATAACTTCTAAACAAATGGCGGACATAGAAAAACGATGGATTTGTCTTTATCAGCTCAAACTGAACCAAGTTTTTACCGGGGAAGGGTCCGTCATCGTTAGTGACACATGCATCAGATCTCTAGTTTAGGTTTTTCCTATTGATCAAACTCTTCTTTTTTCGCACCTGTAGCTCGCCCGCCTTTTGGAGGTCCTGGCCGCAGGAGAGGCCACCAGGTGGTTTCGGAAGAGGACCTCCACAGTGGTTTCCCGAAATGTTTGTAAGCACAGCGAATACCAAACAAATTGCATTCGAAAGAAGTTACTCGCGTCTAGAATGTCGGAGGTGTGCCATTTTAGATTTTGAAGTTAAGCATTGGAGTTGTTTATGCTTGCAAAAACTACGCTAGTCGGAAACAAAAATTAATATCTTCATGAAACGACACGCCCTCTCTTTCTCATGCGAAGTTCGGTTACATTAGAGCTGGCTATCTCAACATTATGGTAGTAATACACAGGATAAACACCCTGATACAAAATATTAGGAAGAATAAATAAATAAACAATAATCAAAGGCACTATGTACATATATACAGCGTAGGGCTTACGACGCATAGACACAGCCAATGGGCGAAGTCCAGTTCACAGAGCATGATCGCATCGCACATAGAGACCGTACTGATAATGGTAAAGATCAATATGAAGGAAAGCAAAAATAGAAAAAAGTACAGAGATAAAAGACACTCGAAAGAATGAAAAAATATCGGAACAAGAGCCAGAATTAAATACGGAAAAAGAGATAAAATCTGAGGAAGCGAGACAGAGGCAGAGAGAGAAACAGAAGGGGGAGAAAAAGATGGCAGAAGCTAGGCAAAAAAAAGAAATTAAGAAAGAAAAAAAGAAAAAAATAGAAGGTGAAGAAAAGACAGAGAAAAGGCAGAAAAAATTGAAGAGACAGAGAGTAAAAAGGAGGAATGATTACCCCACTCTGTACATTCATCAGTCTAGGCACAAGTAGCTCGAGGTGCTCTAAATTTTTCGGATAAAGTGCATCATTGCAGTAAACAAAACAATAATTGATTTTTTAAATAACTGTTTGATGTTCAATATTCATTGTTTAATGGCCGTACATTATTTTACGTTCATTAAAATGGGGCTCTATAGGAATGACAGTTAGGGTGAACCACACAGAGCATTAGATTCTGAGTGGCACTGAAGTGGGCACGTGAAGGGAAAACGGCAAATTCTAAATTTCAATAACCTATAAATGCAATTGTGAAATACCACCGAAAGCACTGAAAAAATCCTGATAAATAATTGTGGTATTAGCTCCTTCGGATGCGCTCAGGGCGGTTTCTTTGTCTTGACGTTCTTTACTACACCCCCCTTGATTGTATAAACGTGCGGCTAACTGCGACAATGCTCTTCAACTGGGCCAATGCTGCTGCAGGAACCGTTTTATTATTCGAGAAGAATAAAGGAAGTTAACAAGGACTTCAAACCAAAAAAGAAAATCGCAGCAAGTACACTAGAGTCATCCAAGAGGACACGCGTTGTGATACAACATGTGTGAAACATGCATGATGTACTCAAACTTCGCCAGACTAATGCAGCCTAGCTTGCTCCACAAAATAAAATGTAGAGAAGTGCGTCAAATATAGCTTACTAGAGGAGCCTGATTTTATGGCTTAAACTACCTTGTTTTGTTTTTTAGTACTCTGCAAAAGAAGCCCCACCCTCTAATATGTATCTTTTCATCACTAGAAAATCGCTTGCCAGGCATGCTATCCCTGGGCCATGTTAACAAGCCTTGCAGGTTTAACTATACGCCTTTATTGTCAACTAGTGACCTCTCACATCATTATTGGTAAAATGCAGTAGTCATCATGATCGTGACGTCTGCGATTAGTTTCTTCAACGCATCGTTTCTAGTGTCCGTCCCATTCAGCGCGTTTTCAATACAATACATGCAATCCTGTTAAGGCTTTAATACACCCCCATGTGTATTAAGAAAACGTTTTACTTTCGTGCTTTACCGATTCTTATGATGGGGGGATAAACAATGTTTTTCTTTTCTTTATAACCAGTTAAATAACGTCGCATGTACATAACCAGCCACCATTTACAGTACTACAACTGTTGCAAAACTACAACAATGTCGAACAAAAAAAGCTACTCAAAAATATAACATACTTTTTGTATATTTGATCTAAATATAACCTTTTCTCTAATTTAAAGCATATGCCAGTGCTTCTACACTTGCGAGCCAGTCGAGAACTTCGTTGCAAAAGCTCCCTAGAAAGCCGTATTTTCCTGAAAGAACCGCGTTAAGATGCAACATATATTATGGTAAAAAATTTAGATAAGAACTAGGTGTCACATAACGCAAATCCTATAACTTAGCGTCACATAATATTAATTGCGTGATGAGGGGGTTCATGAATCCCTCCAACCCATTACAAATAGCTCAGCTATAAGTATTCTCTATCATGAACCACCACATCAATATATGTGTCGTAGTGGGCACACTCCAAGTGTACCTTTACCGGTTGTACCAGGGTAGTCTACAACGGGCTCTACAAATGGCACCCTTCCAACTTTTGCTGTTACAGTGCTCCACTTCCTGCGCAGGCTGGGCGTTTCCTTTTCTCGTAAGCAGCACGGATTGGGAACATATTGATCAACTACCACAAAATAGACTGCAGTTGAGCGTAGCGTTGCACTCAGCCTGACTAACATTATCTCAGCGAACATGGCCCTTCTGTAGCATTGGACAGCATTTGATAATGTCTGTTACAGCAGATTATGCCGGATTGGCGACAAGACACGGGATCTATCGCTTTTGGGACTATATTTTTCAGTAAAGTAATAAGCAACTTGTACCAAGCCAACACATTGTTTCAATACCTTCTTGTTAATCATCAACAACAGAAAAATTCGAGCAATTTTTCGTTAGCGACAGACTTTATGAATACCGATGGACAAGGAGGAGGAGGAGGAGGAGGAGGAGGAGGAGGGAGGAGGAGGATGAGGATTGAAGAGGATGGACAGGGAGGTTATCCGATGGACAATGAAACCAACAAAGGTATAGGGGTCTTTGAAATGTAACAACAATTGCTGATAACTGGTGGGGTTTGATGTCCTCATACGATATTTCCACATTATATAATAATTTAGCACAAAACTGCGAAGCAATTGGCCTCAAAAGAAAAAGTCACAGCTTCGCCGCAATGCGAAGTGGATAGAAACGTGCCCCACATTTCTAACACATAAATAACGCCCAAAACGTAATCCTAGGCACAGATGAACGCAAAATACTTATGACAAATGGTACAAAACCTGTTAAACGTGCATAGCCGCTAGATACTTATCCGTGTCTCAAGAAGCTTTTTGGTGGCTATGTATACACTTGCGCATGTTGTAAAGTGCAGTATGTGACAGGGGCAGGAATGATTTCACAAAATTACTTTCACCGAAAAGGTGAAGCAACGAACGTGATGGCGACTAATGACAATATTATAAGAATTGAGCCTAGAACTCATTCAGATCCAATATCACTTAACAGATTGATATGCGGGTTATAAAGTCCTAAACGATCATGTAATTATGAGAGACGCCATAATGAAGGGCTCCAGAAATTTTGACCACCTGGGGTTCTTTAATGGGCCACTCACCAGGTTTGACAATTTTGAGCTGACAAGCGGATTGCGTAGAGGAGCCGTTGATGATTACGCCTGCAAAATTTGCAACGCTACGCGCCGCGGAAACGGGTCGAATTTCAAAATGAAATCGCTCCCCCCTTTCCTCTGCCGGCGCACGCGTAGAGAATGAGGGCTTGACGTGGGCGTAGGAATGGCGCGACGTACACGGGAATGGTCCTCTACGTAGACGACTCTGCTCTGACGTTGTCAACAGTATACCACGTGGCATGGCGAAAATTATTGAACGTAACAAGCCTAGTTTATGTATTTGAAGCTTTAAGACATGAATAAATTTTGAAATAAACAAACAATAAATATTGTGCGCGTTTTTCTTACAATTTTCCCGTGAAATCCTACGTGATGCGGGGCTAATGTACCACTGTTTCGCATGCATTCAGGTCCCCGCGGTCAGCGCATTGAGCAGACGACCACCGTGGAACGCTCCTACGCGTTCGCGCACTCATTCTGCTCATCTACTCTAGCGCGTCTAAGCCAGCGTTTCCAAACATTTCCGCAGAAACAGGCAGAAGACCACAAAATAACGCTGGTCAACAAAGCAACGCCACTCACGTGCACGGTGGCTGGGCTTGTTCGGGCACGTCATGCGCACGTCACCTCTTGGTCGAATGCAGAAGAGTGTGGCGAAGAGATTTGGCTTGCGAAGGCTACGTGGAAGAGCGGCAAGGGTGTCGAGCTCACCTCCTCTCACCCTCGTTTCGCACCGCTTCAAAAAACCTGTTTTTTCCACTCATAATGAACTGATTCGAAAACTTTTTGTGGCAAAACGTTCCTCATCTGACACGCAACAACTTCCACTGTCTAACTAAAACTCGGTATGGAGCCTGGTGAGTGGCCTTTGACGTGTACCCAAATCTGACCACACGGGCCTACAAAATTTTCGCCTCTATCGAAAAAACAGCCACAGTCGGGATTTGATCCCGCGACCTGCGGGTCAGTAGCCGAGTACGTTAGCTATTGGACCACCGCGGCAAGGGGATCACACGTAACTCTACAAAACACTGTTGTAAGAAAACACGGCCGCCCTAGGTACATCCTGGCACCGTTTCTTCATTTTGAAAGTGCAGGCTGTAGAAGCTTCCTCCTTCTCTGGGTGCACAAGGCGCGCGCTGATCGTTGCCGCGATAGCGCACGCCTTTTCACAAACATGGCACTCAATAAAACTCAATTGCAGACTCACTTTGCCGTTAAGAATAACTAAGCGCAAATTGTGTTTTTTAATAGGCAGATAAGCACAACTTTTACCTGTACTTTTGTATGTTATGCTCGAAACTGCCTTACCTTGTTTCTTGTTATCAATTTCAATTTATGGCTTAGCTTCTGCACTGCCTTTCTTTCAACTCAGCTTCGTCAGCTGTGCCAGCAACTTCAGTTCCCAACAACTGTGGTTCCCGGAGTGAGAACGGCCGGCACCATCGTTCCCGTCTCGTTTGGCAGTGAATCCACGGTCGTTTCGTTACCGTCTGGGTCTGCGATTACGCCGTTAAGCACTGAATCGACACCCCAGGGAGTAGCATTTCGTCTCAGTGCTTGACTTTATTGTTGCACCCCAGACAGAACGACAGAAGATGCAACATATGACTATGATTCTTGTTGAAGCGATGAGCTCAGAGCGCTCTAAAGAGGACGTACACAAATATTAATTTAATAAACTGAAGTGTAATAAAGCTTACGTATTGGTTCTCATTTCTCTAAGGTGGCACAGGCACTCACGTATACTTTGCGCACTGTCACTTTGTTTTCTATATGAAATCTTGAAACAGTCCACTGTTTGCGTTAGCCCACGGTTCATGTATCACCCACCTATTGTTAGCATGTGGTTATATGTAAAAAATACAGTTTTATTATATTTGACAGATAGCTTAACTTTGCAAGACAGCTTCAAGTTAGCTTCAAGATAGCTTCATTATCCAATAGTTTCATTCGGTAAGAGAGTATCAAAATCAGTTAGCGTGCTACCATTTTCTCTTTACGGCCACAAAAATAGATCAGTGCAACCAGTGTCGTATCTTCGCGTATATTCAATAGCCCACTTTTATATGTGCAAGACTCGCTTCAATACATTCGCAGACTAACATTCTTTTAGTTTTGTATGCACAACATTATTAAGTGTATCAAAAGAAGTAATGCAAAGTGATGCATCTTTAGCAGCGATTTTCAGGCATTTATCCATGGGGAAAAACGTGAGGGCGCGTTTTTAAAAGGTGCCTATCAATTTTTTTCATGCCAGCTATTACGAAACGACTAGCTCCCAAACCGTAACAGAAAACGCGACTTTATTCTGCGTTCACGGCGAACTATCTGTCTTGCCGTTCCTCGCGAGCTTTGTGTCCTCGGCTTTCCCTTCTTCCCTCCCGGTGTCACGCGTTCTAGTTGCTTCGTTCTGGTTCATTTCTCAACAATATCCGGGGTGGGCCAACGTTAATCGGAGGCTTCGAGCAAGCAAATAATTTGCTCAGGGCGATTCACAACAGAGCCGTTGGCGAGACGGAGCAAGCGCGGACAATTTTATCTCTCCCTGGGAATAGCTCAAGCACTCCGTTCATTTTCCAAGAAGTCGCTGGTGCCGTGTCTTCCTGTCAGAGCACTACATCACCAACTCGGGCTTGTCGAGCGATTGTGTACCGACCGCAGCATTAGCAGGTACACTCGTTTCCATCTCTTCCAAAGTTCCACTGTTAGACGCTGGCGATGACGAGCCTTTCGTTGCCGATCAACGGATACGTGAGGCTCCAACGGGCACTGTTGTGGCAATGATGTGCTGCGTTTAACCAGCCAGAAATGCAATGGAGTTAAGAGCTGTAGCTCGTTAGGCTCACTTCCAAGATAGGTGAGGGGTCTGCTGTTGATCGCAGCTTCAACCTCACACAGCACTGTTCTGAGGCCTTCCACGTTAAGACCACTGCATCCGAGTGACTTCTTGAGCGCAGTTTTTGTCGTACGAATGAGGCGCTCTCACCATCCACCCCACCGTGGAGCGTGTTCTGCGATAAACTTCTATTGTATCTTGATCTCCGTGGCGTTCTCGCGAAGAACAGTTAGCGCAGATGCAAACCATCTAGCACAGCTCCGAAACGCCTCGGTGTTGTCAGAGTACACGATTGAAGGTACACTGCAGCGTGCGACGAAATGACGAAAGGCGAGCAAAGTTGTGGCGGTGGTCTTGTCTGATGTTAGCTCAAGTTGAATGGCGAACGTGACGGGGCACGACAACAAAAGTATGCAAGTCCTTCTTGGACCGCTCGCTGACTTCGCGTACAGCGGTCCGCAGTAATCAAGCCCAACGACCGTGAAAGGGCTGGTTTCCGTAATTCTTTCGCGAGGAAGTTGGGCCATAGGTGCTGCCTCCACTGTTGTTTTCCAGCGTTTGCACATTCTACATTGAAAAATGAACCTTTTTACGGGTTGACACCCTCTCATAACCAGAAACGCTCTCGCAGCTCAGTAAGAGTTGCTTCGGCACCACCGTGGATTGTTCGCATATGTGCTGCCGAAACAAGCAAGCTGGTGAGCTTATGGTCACTAGATAGTAATATGGGGTGACGAATGTCCTGTTCAGCGTGCAGCTCTTGCAGTCGCCCACCGACGCGATCTAGGCCGTCCTCATCCGTAAACGGGCCCAAACAAAGTACAGAGTATGTTGAAGGTAATGGCAGACCTTTCTGCAGCGCTTGGACCTCGATTGGCAACGAGTCTTTCCGCATTATATGCAACCAATAATGCTCAGCTTGAAATAATTATTCTGCTGTCAGAGGACCAGACGCTGATGGGAAGCAAATTGCGTGGCGGCTGAAACGCTGGATCGATGCAGTTACTCTTAGCAGTCTTGCAAAAGGGCTGTAGTTTTCCAGGGGCACTACACCGTGGCGAACATTATTGACGGATGAACAAACGAATGTAATTTCTGTGGAAAATCCTTGATCATTCTTTGGTTGCTGCGCTTCGGTGAACAGTTTTTTCGTTAGTTTTGCTATTGTCTGTACCTTTGTAAGACCTTGTTTTGTCACACAGCTAGCTTGGGCCATGCCACGACTTGGTTTGATGGGATCCGAAAGTGATAGTCCTCGAGTGATGACGTCGGCGGGATTTTCTTCGCTGCTACTGTGAAACCATTGGGAATGTCTGGTATGCTGCTGGATTTCGGTGACACGGCGTGCTACAAATGATTCCAACTTGGTCACTGAACTCTTTATCAAGTTTAGTTCCACAAGTGAGCCCGTTAAAAAGGCAACAGTGGCCTGTTGGAAAGAAAGGACCTTTTGCACGTAGCCTATAAGCCGCACCATGATGGTGCATGGCAGGAGCTCCAGGCTGGAAGCGATACCATTTTGAAAGAAGCAAGTCGGCCCTTGCTGACCAAGATTCACGTGAAGCACGTTTTGGATGGCGAGTTTGATCGTAAGTAAATGCAAGCACCATATGCTCTAGGACTGGCATCTGCAAAGATGTGCAGCTCAAATAAAAGGGCTTATTTTTTTCTCGTAAGATTATATATCATGGAATAGTGACGGACAAGCCAGACAGCTCAGAACACCGACTATTCCATTCGGCCTGCTCACCTTCACCCATACTGGCATCCCATGCAAGATTTTTATAGACGATAGTCTTACTTGGGGACCTTAGACGGAAAAAAATGTGTGTATGTCTGTCTGTCTGTTAGTACAATTATCTGTTTGTCTGCCCTAACAATACCTCAAACGGCACTGAATGACCAACCTTATTCGCAGCGTCCACCAATATTGCTCAAGGTTTAGCGGTCATAGTTGTGTGATTGTCAATGAAAAAGCAATTATTGCGCATATCTAAGGTGCCATAGCAACACTTCGAAGTTTTGTATGTCTGCCTTTATACTAGAAGAGGCGCGCACAAGTAACCCTAAGAAATGTAGCGTTTATCGCGCTGTGCTGACAGTGCAACGCGATGCTCAGAGAGGTGTTTTAAACGCTATGCTACGACGTCACGGTGGTGGAAACCTGCCCATCGCTTTGCGTTCTTCAACTTATCACCTCCGAGACTGGCAGGCATCTTTCTCCGCGGGCTGCACGCCTTCGTTTTCGAAGATGACTGCCAGATGGCGCTTGGGTCTAACGGGCCTTGATGCGCTCATTCGCCTCCACTACACCCTTGAGGCACTCTAACGCAGCGCCTCCAGAATACCCTTCGTCGATTTTCTTGCGCACAAGATCAAATGAAAGATTTGTTCATTCTCTCCGGACGCAAGATTCGACAACAATTGCAGTGTAACATGCAGACTTGGAACCAATTTTTTTCTTATAAATTCTGGAATACCATTTTAACCTATATGGTGACTGGAGTAAGGTAACCCAGAGGGTCATATACTCTGGCCAAGGTTTTCAGTCCTGTACTTTTTGTAGCCGGCTCTCCGGCGCAAACACAGCTGCGTTCTCAGTGCCCAGGATAAGGTGATCAACTAAACGTTCTCAGGGAACACTTGAAACCTTCATCATTAGATTGTCTTCAGCTTTATTTTTGATGGTGCAGCTCTCACGCGAGAATCTTTCTTTTGACTCGTCACAATTGGAGGCCCACTTGCGAATTTCAATGCTTGCGTCGCAGAATATTTGTTAAGTTTCTTCGTATACGTTCATTGCCGCCTGCGTGCTGGGTAGCCCAATGATAGGATCATCTACGTTGAACGCGTGCTTCAATAACGCTACGGTTTCTGGATAGTTTTGCTGACAAGATAGCAGGTGATGACGAATTGTAGCCGGCAAAAAAAACGTGCATGATGCAGCTCCAAACGGTACTCTGGTCATCCTCCAAGTTGTAATCGGTGACATGGGCTCTTCCTTAGTTGGCCGTTGTTCCAGCCACAAAAACCTCAGAAGGTTGCAATCTTCGGGCCGAATCAACAGCTGGAGGTATGCCTTTTTTATGTCGGCTGCATGAACGACAGGATGGCATTGAAAGTTCAGCAGTAGCTGGACAATGTCCACGCCTAGTTTGAGGCCCTTCGATAGGACATTGTTGAGGCAGGGACGACCAGCTTCATGTGACGACGCATCAAACACCACCCGAAGCTTTGTTGTGACGGCGTCTCGACGAACTACTGCGTGATGAGGCATTTAATATACATTATCTCCGACTGGCTGCTCATCTTTCACCTCAGCATGTCCATCATCAAAATTTGCGGTAATAACCAGGTGGTATTTCTCTATTAACGTTGGCTGCTCTCGGAAACGGTTGATTGGACGTTGCAGTCGCTGTTCTGCCTGTCGGCGATTGCTGCTTCTGGCTGGAAGTGCTGGCTGTCCCACCATGAGTGGCCCCTGATAACGTCTACCGTGCTTCGTTATATAGCGTTCAAATGCGGAGAGGTGCGCGTCGACCTCGAACGGTTGTGAATAGCTTCCATCGATTCCGATGGCATCAAGACGCCACATCGACGATACGTCTATGTCTGGTGGAGATGAATGGCGGCTCGATATGAGCAGTGCTCTAGACGGGTACTGAATGTCGGACGATAAGGGTCCTTGTAGCATCCATTCAAACGTAGTTTCAATTGCTGTTATTATCTCGTTGATGCAATGAATCTTGCCAGTGGTCTCCTTCCAATAGGCGTCTGATTCTATCAGCACGGTGATGTCGCCTTCTTGCCACGTATTTGACTGACATGCGTCAGCCACATGATACTATTTTTCGAGGAGCGTCTGCAAGATACGGTGCTCGAGTGGTGGACTAGTTACGGAGCAGATGTCTGGAACAGTCAAGGCTTCTAACTCCACTTCAGCATCTTTAAATCCACTACGCAGTCGCACGCAGACCTGGTCGCTTCTCAACCTTGGAGCTTCCAAATGTCATTATTGAATATTCTTCCCTTCCAACGACAGAACACTGAAGGATTCTGGCCGCGTCTGCGCGAATATAGCTGCGCTGGCTTCTCTGTCCAACATAACCTGAACATGGAGGTGGCGATATTCGAGCCTTGCCCATATGAGCCCCGTCTGCAATAGTGCAGCCTTGCATCCAACGTGCGTGCTTTGGGCGGCTGTAATGGTTCGAAGCCTTGGCGAATGGGGGCTTCCCAATGCAACGGATCTCGCAGCAGGCACTGGGTCCTGGACGGCGGGTCTGGACAGGTCACACAGAATGGTCCAGAGGTGGCGACGGCAGGAGCCACACGCGGGACTGATGGCCTTTTTGCATGCCCTTGCGATGTGGTTGCGAGTACTGCAGCGAAAACAGCAGTTGCTATTCCGTCGCCTTACTCACTTTTCGTCCGCTGACAGATTCGCGGTACAAGACATAATGCTGTGCTCTTGGCTGCTGCAAAGTGGGCAGAGTGGAACCAGTAAAAGCTGCAGCTGATGGAATGAATTCCGTGCTGTCTGGACTTTTTGTCGCCATGCTGTCTTCACCATCGTAGGAGCAGCGACGTGGTTGCAGGCGACCTCCCTCCCGCACTTCTACTTGGATGCGAAGAAATGTCGACAGGTCCTTCGCTTGGTGCAGTCTGTATTCGGAAGTCTCCGTCCCACTATTGACACGGTCATCCTCTTTCATCCTTTGTTGGTATATGATAGCCAGATCGTCTGTCAAGCAGCGCATCATGACCCGATTCAGTACCACGACATATTGATCCGGGGACAGGCCGAGGCCTTCTAAAGCACTCACTCGGAACAGCACATTGCCATGAAGTGTGCAAAGTTTAGCAACTTCTGATGAGCTCTTCACAGGGTTCAACGCCAAAAGATGATCCGCGTGCTCATTGATGGCGAAATCTCACCTTCTGAACCGATCCATGAGCATTTCAATAGCGATGTCATAATTTTGCTCGGCTAACCAGATTCCTTCGATTGATCGTTTAGCACTTCCCGTTAAGTACGTAAGCAAATACATGAATTTTAGGGGCGAGCTTCTTATAGCGGCATCCGTTCGTTCCTCGTAGCCGTAGCAGTAGTGTGTAACAAGTATAACATTTTGACCTCCAAGGTGTTGCCGGTGAGAGATGTCTTCTGTGCGTTGTTGAACAGTAAAAGATAGTGCTCACTGTACATGCCAACGGCTGCTAAGAGGAAATGAGAGACAGCAGAATTCAGCTTTTAGTTAACGCGCACGCTGCGAATTTTTTATTGTTAAACTATGCACAGAAGACAAGAAAGGGTTGCTACGTTATACTCGCAGGGCTAACCTCCTAGGTTTTAGACAGGTTTAGCGAGCGTTGGGCCGCAGTGCCATGAATACAGTGGACTAGTATATACCATGAACTCGAGGTGTTTAAAGGTGGGAAGTAGACACGAAGCGCAAGCCGTAAGAAAGTGTGCGTTTGCCTCCTCGCATTCAGTCCTTGGAATGTCCGCTGGATGGTGGTGCTTCTACATGCGGAATATATGATGAAAAGATGCGAGATGGTGGTACTTGGAATGTTGTATAGGTGGACGAACGGACGCGCAGGCAGATGCAGGAATGGACGCACGGATGGCTGCATGGACGAGTGGACGCATGGACGGACGCACTGATGAACGTGCGGACGCACGAACAGACGCACGCACGGACGGGTGGATGGACGCACGGGTGGCCACACAGGCGTACGCATGGATGGACGGAAGCAAGAACAAATGGACGGATGGATGCTTTGCCCCACTATCCATCATTCACTCCGTGGATATGCTGCCATTTTTTATGCATGGTAGGTCGGGTTTTTGGTAGACTATGACGTTGTAATGATCCTTAAAGGCTTGCCAGTCGCACAGGTTGCCGTCGAAGGTAGGTATCTGTAGCCTGGGCAGTACAACCGATCTGTGACGTGGCTCTCTCGCATGGTCCGGAGCATCGACGGATCTCGGGAGTTCTGCGTTGCTCGATCCTAATGCGTAACCTTCATCATGCCTCTGGTAGCTTGCTGACGACCTTGTGACCAGTACTTCACGCGCGCGATGGCGTAGCTGATTTTGTCGCTATAATCTTGCGCAGTTTGACTTCGCGGTGAACATCGTCTTGACCTGTTAGCAGAAGATTGCATTGTTCAGTCTCAACAATCTAGGCGCCTTGTCCTTGAGGTAGTCAAAGTGTACGTTTACTTCCAAGAGGTCAGGATCAGTTTGCTGCAGAAGATCCGTGAGTTGGGTTAGGGCTCGCGTGACGCCAGCCCTGAGTGCACCTCGCTTTTTCCGCAGCTGGTCCGAGTTCACCGTGGCCGTCACGTGAAGGCGTTTCTCGAGAAGCAGTGCCGGGTTTCGCGGCAAGAAATATTACGAAACAACGGGCTTCCAAACCGTAAGATAAAACGCGACTTTAATCTGCGTTCATGGTGAACTATCTGTCTTGCCATCATTCGCGAGCTCTGTGTCCTCGGCTTTTTCTTTTTTCCTCCCGGTGTCGCTCGTTCTAATGCTCCGTTCTGGTTAATTTTTTCAACACCAGCATCAACCTGCCTTTGTGATGCCAATATCTGGTTAACCTCCCGGCCTTTCCTCTCTCTCTATCCCTCTCTTTCTCTCTCTCTCTCTCTCTCAATAAACCTATTTGTGAGCTTCTGGAACAAAACTGTACTGAAACATTCAGATTAGAAAATTTTGTGCGCAATCAACATATTTCGTGATTTTTGACAAAGGTCTCTTATTCTTCATCCACGCCATTTGACCTTCTCTGCAAAAATTGCTGTAAAAGCTGCTTTTTTTGCTATTTGTTTTTGGTAGTCTGAAACAAACGATAACGTCAAATAATACAAAGTCTATTTTCACAGTGTGACACATTCGGGATAAGAGTAAAAATGTGTGCTGTACTTTACTACCGGTTCAAATTAGTTTTTTTTTGTTTTCGTGGTTCAGTTTAGAGAGAAAGCAAGTAGAGGAAAGACGGGAACATTAAGCAGACAAGCGTCCGGATTGCTACCCTGCGCTTTGAATACCTGAATAGGGAATAAACATTGAGGTGATAGCGTCACAGGAATCTCCTAGCCTTTATCAGGCAATTCATGGGGAATCAGCGGTGTCGTTGACTCGGTGGATGTCTATTGAACCATTCGAGTCACTGATTGTAATGCGGCTTCGACTGTGGTTATGGTTCCGACTGTAGCTCTAGTGGCAGCTTTGTTATAGCCGGCCGTACTTCAATTTTCATGTGTGTGTCCTCTTCCTCAAAAAGTTATTATTATTTTTGAATGCGTGTTTGAGTGTCGCTATTATGAGCATTTAAGCGAGTTTTTTTGTCGCAATATTAAAAGAAGTACATATGGTATTGAGGCCATTCCGGTAGTTTGTAACCGGCTCACGTACAAACCAGCAATAAATTATTTCCGTCTACTTAAAACAGAGAATACGTTAGTAGTAAACATCAGTGACTGACGTCCATCTAGACCTGAAATAGGTTCAAGGCTGCAATAAATAACTGTCAGAAAAAACAGAGCAGTCCTGTAGCCCTTGATTTACAGCTGCCTTGCTTCCATTAGTGCCAGCTCTCCGTATGTTGCATAGGTCAGGGGTATTCGCTGCATGTCCTGCCTGCAACAGGTATTCTTGTAGCAATGGTGTATAGGTGGCTCAAAGCATGAGTTAAACGCATAAGCTTCGGTGCTTATATATCTCTACAAAAATCGCAGCCTATCCACGCTTGCTGGATCACGATTACTAGGGCAGCTATGTGGCAGCTTAGATATGTGGGGTTTGACGTCCCAATACCGCCATACATATATGAGAGGTGCTATAGTGGAGGGCCCCGGAAATTTCGGCCACCTAGGGTTCTTTAATGTGCACCCAAATCTGAGCACACGGGCCTACAGAATTTTCGCCTCCATTGAAAATGCAGCAACCAAAGCCGGGATTTGATCCCGCGAACAGCGGGCTGGCAGCCGAGTACTTTAGCCACTTAGATTACCGCGGTGGAGCTATGTGACAGCTTCGTACGTCGCCGCAGAGAAATTGACTAGTCACCGCATATTTGCTTTTGCCGTTTATGAATGCAGTCTTTTTGAGAAATCATTTTGATGTTGGGACATTGGAGCATGCGCATTTCATTCACAGACCAGAACAATTCTTAGGCACAGCTTGAAACGGAGCTCGCCAAGGCTTATTACTCCTCTACAGATTAATCTGTGCGGCTGAGCTGAACCAGGTGCTCCTATGACGTCCATGACAGTGGCTGTCACGGCGTGAGCGCCCTGTTTTAGCAAAGCTGGCAGTTGGAATAGGAAATTTTTTGACGAGATAATACCCACTTTCGGTGAAATAACTCGTGCAAACTATTAAAGCAGATTGTAGTCAGGGTAAACCGCATCCCCAGGGAGCACCTATATTTGCTGCTATTACGTCAAATAAGTTAAAGGACTAAATATTTCTCGCGTCTGTCGTAATCAAATCATGGTTTTGGGACGTTAAACCCCACATATCAGTAAATAATACTTACAAGCAACAGCGCGACGGGAAACAAACTGAAGAATCGAAGAAAAAGCTCCCAACTTAATGCGCTTCTGCTTTCTAGAAGCAAAATGACAAGTTCTTGTTACAGACACCAAAATATACATTGCCATGAAGACAGTGATATACCTATGGGTTGACAAGACTATACCGCAAGTAAGGTTCATAACAACAAACTTCTGCATTATAATAAATAGAAGGCAGTAAATATTCCATGCCGTATATTTTTTTTCTTCCGCTACACTGAGGCATTC
This sequence comes from Rhipicephalus annulatus, assembly GCA_013436015.1. Lineage (NCBI taxonomy): Eukaryota > Metazoa > Arthropoda > Arachnida > Ixodida > Ixodidae > Rhipicephalus > Rhipicephalus annulatus. The sequence continues at coordinate 126,882 of WOVY01014730.1, read as the reverse complement.
CATTTGTCAGATCGGTCAGGCACATCTCACTTCACCAATAATTGCAATGACGAACTGTGACGTCCCAGAGATCACTCGTTCTCTTGCACTATGACGTCTGTAAAATATTTTATTTTCATTACCTTCCACTTTCCAGTGTACTAAGGCCAGGAAATTGCCCACTTAGATTAAACCTAGAACTAATGCACACAGACTGCGCAATTTCTTAGACTCGTCCCATGTTCGCTTCTCAATGCAGTGAACAAACGTTTATAGTTTTTTGACGAGGACAGCCCTCTGTGAGCCCATTTCTTTAACGTAGTGTGACCCACACGTATAAGCGTCAACGTTTTTATAGCTCATTTCTTCCTGGCCTTACTTTTACTACAATTTTCATGTGAACACAAAGGCTCAAAGTCAGACACACAACATTTTTTTATGTCGCAAATAGCATAAATTATTGCCGATTGTTAATATTCATTCAAAGACTTTACACTATCTGTAAGAGAAAGGGCATGGGAAATATAACATAAAATCCCGTCTTGTACCGCAGTCGCAGAAGAACTGTTGTAATGTTCTAAAAGGTGATAGCTCGCTTTATGTGGTGTCCCATTACGTTACGTTGAAGCTAATAGACAAACCTTACTCACTTCAGTTTATGGAGGTCATTTTGTAGAGTTATCACTCAGAAGTTAAAGCAAGTTCCCTACCGGTGGTGTTCACAATATAAACGGGATTTTGGGTCAGGCATGAAAAGGTGTTGGCGTTCTCCTTTCAGCGAAGCGCCCTTTGTGTGTCACTCACCTTGGTTGGGACATGGGTCACTCTCGTAGGTGTATCAGCCGGGCGGGGGGCGGGTGGGGCAAGGGGGTGGGCTGAGCTTTTCACATTTGATAGTGGTCACTCTTGCTGCGCGCTCAGGAACCCAACAAGTATGGTGAAATTTGTCGTCACAACAGTAATCACTCAATTATTTTCTTACGGTAGAATGAAATTGCTACGAGGCTCTGTTGCAACATAATGAAATTGATGATTTTTCTTGTGGGCTTCTTGCGGTGCGGGCCACCTACGCGACGCCTTTGCGTCTTGTGCAGTAGTATTGGAGAGCAGGTAAGCGCTGAACAGGAGCCCTATAATATTGCATCACTTGTTCGTGCTTTTATTCTGCTGAGACTTGTTCAGGAAGTTACGAATGGGAACGAGCAAAACTTTTAAAGACCGGTCAAAGCATTTGCTGCTTCCGGAAAATAATTTTCTTCAAAAAGAACATTTCGTCATCGCTGCTCTGTCGAAACTGTTCTGAGCCGATGAGTGTGACAAATCGTTTTGGACGCGGAAATCAGGCTAAGGCGCCATTCATCAGTTAAAATGCGATTGAAATTCGTGGTACCTAAGAAAGCGAGTCAGGTCACTTCTGTTTTTGCGAATTCACAATAAAGGTATATAGCACATCAATGAAGATATATATAGTCCAGTAGATCCTCCGTGAGCGGTCACAACGTGGTTTATTTCGACGTTTCGGCCTAGAGTCTGGCCTTCATCAGGATCATGAATCCTGCTGAAGGCCAGACTCTAGGCCGAAACGTCGAAATAAACCACTTTGTGACCACTCACGGAGGATCTACTGGACTATATGCAATGCTACGGGCACTGAACCACCGTGCCTATACACACACACACATATATATATATATATATATATATATAGGCAGGAATGGTGGTTTAGTGGCCGTAGCGTTGCATATAGTCTAGTAGATGATACTCCGTGAGCGGTCACAACGTGGTTTATTTCGACGTTTCGGCCTAGAGTCTGATGAAGGCCAGACTCTAGGTCAAAACGTCGAAATAAACTACGTTGTGACCGCTCACGGAGGATATATCAGACTATATATATATATATATATATATATATATATATATATATATATATATATATATATATATATATATATATATATATATATATATATATATATATATATATGAAAGTTATGTAACAGATATAATGACAAGGAAAGTTTAGGGGAAGTTATTAGACTCAATTGTATAGCAAAGGTCAAGAAATAAAAGTAGGTCAAAAGATAACTTGCTGTGGGCAGGAACCGAAAAAATGAGCGTCTAAGTATACACCTAAAGCCCGCCAAACGTGAAAAGAAGCCGTGTGACGGACCGCGAGGGCACTACTATAGTGCTCTCGCAGTCCGTATAGGAAACACTTTAGTCTGTAGTTTTTGAAAGTGCTCTACATCTGGTTGTTCATATTTGTGTTTCCAGCGCGTATATAAAAATTTCGTATTTAAGAAATATTGGTAATTCGTATGCGGAGAAATAAAAATAGCCTGGGTACCTACAAGCTAGTGTTAGTAGTACGGGTTCGGTTCAATTTCTCACTGAAGTGTCTTTCATTTTCAAATTCTTTGCTCATTTTATGTAGGACAACCTGTATATACTGGCGAACCAGAGAAGTAGGTTTGCCTTCCCCCCCCCCCTTTGCAGAAGAATGGGTACGCTACTGGTCACTCTTTAAAAAAGTATGCTTATAACTTTGCTTTCACATTCTCAGTAAACAATCAGGTATACAGTTTCTACCCGTGGTAACCTCGATTTCATCCAGAGTACGCGTACACTGAGCATGCTGAAATTAGCATTTATTACATCTATACCTTTTTTTTTGCAGCCAGTCATTTGGGTACAGGTCACAGTGAGGATCTGTACGCGTTACGTAAATTCATTTTAGCAACTGAAAGAATACGTGGCTTGTGGTACCGCCTGATTGATACAATTGAATCTTTTCCCTTTCTTTTTTATATTTTTCTGACTTTTTGGATCATTTCGCCTTTTTTTTACCTTTTTATGTACCTTACATTTTTGACTTCTCTGATATCTCTCTCTTCCTAAGTGACTTGTTTCAATTTTCTTCGTGATATAGAAGGTGGCCGATCCTCCTAGCAAGCATGAGCCAAGATCTTTTTGAAGAAAAACAAAAGACACGTTCACCAGCACTTTGGTAGTCTACCGCACCTCTTTACCTTTGCGGTGCTTGCTTTGTTAAACCACTTGTTTGCTACCAAAAGTGGCACGAAGAGGAAAGACTACGCAGCATGCGCTCTTCCCTCTATTGGCACCTGATAGTACATCGTTTCTTGGCAAAAGAAGGAAAGAACAAAAGTTGTGTGATCTCTGCTTGCCGGAAACTCTTGAAACAGCGAAACCATAGGAGTGCCGTGGGGTTGAACGAAATAGAATGAAGTGAGGTGAATCATGTAGGCATTAAGCGTAAAAGAAGCGGAATAAAGAGCAGGAATAAAATGGGAGGAGTGGCTGGAGCAGTAGTGAACGTAGAAGCGGGTTCAGGGTGTAGTGGCAGTGGTGAAAGGAGTGGCACTGCAGTATATAGGAGTTACCCTTAGGTAAATTACACAACAATTTAGAATGCACGACGGCACCCGAACATGCAAGCCTTGAATAATAACAGCTTCACAGTCAAAGACCCCTGAGACTTCAAATGCGTAAATTTATTTTGTAGTTAGTGGGACATGAGTAACGATATAATGACTAACGCTATATGAGTGACGCGTTTGGAGTTGGCTGCTAACATACCAGTACTTGCCGGTATCATCATGAAGACGGAATATAGCAATATCCATGCTCGTATGCGTATGGTTTCACTAAAAAAAGGGACCATGCACGACATCTACCCATATATTTTGATTTCAAAAGTAGTGGAAGTTGAGTCATCATTGCATGACTAAGAAGGATCCCCGTTGCACATGCCTCTTACTCACTGGTGCAATGTACATGGTTGCGTCGCGAGAACTAGGCAGCCTGCATTACTTCCGTTATTATCTATGAATCATGGCCGACATACGCTCCAGCTGTTTTCTGTGGAAATTCCCGAGTAAACTGGGATTGCCAGATAGAAAAGTGTGTATTAAGACTTACCATGATAATGCTGTTTGTCTGCTTTACGGACTCGGGACGCGCAGTCCGCGTCACTTTCAAACCACTTAAAAATCATGCATATACGATCCGTCAAACAAGATGTGTTGACCACATTTTTATACTCCGTGGAATGCCCGGAAGCGGTTTCATTTTGAATCTTGTTTCGCTATGTCACACCGATATATCAGTGAGCATTGATTGATTTGTAGGGTTTAACGTCCCAAAAGCACCATATGATTATGAGAGACGCCGTAGTGGAGGGCTCCGGAAATTTCGACCACCTGGGGTTCTTTAACGTGCACCCAAATCTGAGCATACAGATATATCAGTGAGCAGAACTCAGCATATCATTTGGTCTCTCTTCTTGCAACAGCAATAACAAACAAAATGAATAATAATACTAACATCTTGAAACCTGTCTACGACATTCGCTTTGCGTTCCCCCATACATATGTATCACCATAGTAATCACGGGCTTCACAAGCATGCAAGGTGTGCCGCTGACCCAATTTTTCGTAAACGCGTAGAAAAAACAAAAGATGGTCATCTAACATCAGAATTGGCCATAAATAAACTAGCATGCTCAACAGCCAAAAGTAATGGCTTTCTTTACGTCTACGACACGAGATCCGTATCACTGCTGCTGAAGTCGAAAATGAAAGTGGCATCGGGCATTTTTGCCAGAAATTTGCTTTGCTTAAAGATTTCGACAAGCGCGCTCTGCATCATTGTCATGGGGTTGTGGGGTGTGCTTTCAAGTTAGCTAAGAAGTGCAGCAGTGTATCGGCCCTATACGTTTACATAGTTAAGAGGGTGGTTCTGTGACAAACCTTCCCCCCCTCCCCCCTCGAAGGGAAACCTGAAAGCACTTATGGTCATGGCGTTGCGGTAGTGAGCTTAGAGCACGGGATGTCACACTGGAGATAACATATAAATACAAATATCTGGTCGTACGGATAAGCAATGGGACCGAGTACCTAAGAAAACATGAAATATACGTGACGACTAAAGGTAACAGGAATGCAGCAGTGATGAAAAACAGGGCACTGTGGAATTAAAACAGGTATGATGTTGTGAGAGGAATATGGAAAGGGTAGAATTAACTAGAGAAATTAATATAGAGCGGGTAGAATTAACTAGAAGGAGGTTATCTGATCGGTGGCTAAAATCAAGGCACAAGTGAAAATTAAACCCTTCGCTGCAAAGCAAGAGTCCTCAACCTCACTATTTAAAGAAAAATAATAATCTAGTTTTTGGTTGACTAAGTATTACGGCTTGGTGGCGTTAGTCACCACCCGATCTCAAGAGTACAGCCATATAGATCCTTCCACTGGGATGCTGGTACTGAATGGCCGCGCGTATTATGAAGCTCGCAAATTCGTGTTTTCACGCGAGCTTATTTGCAGTTGTGCTTCTTGACGGCTTTACAGGTGTAGGGAGGATGAAAAGTAACACAAACATATCGGCGCACTGTTTTCCCCAGGCTTTGTCAGGCCATGCTATCAGTTCGATATATGCATTTGAGGTTTGCAGCATTCGTGTTTCATTTTATTTTTCTAGCTATTGATACTTCCAATGGTTGCTTGCCTCAGTCTATATTACTGCCGTATTACTGTCTATATAACTGCTATATAACTGCTGTAAAAACAGATTGTCTATTTTTCATTTCGAAGTAGTTACAAAAAAAACTCGCCGGCTCTTTTATGGATTCGATTGAGACGACTTGTTTGTTTGTTTGTAGCCTAGAATTCATGGTACATGCCCACTTTAGGGGATGGGCCAAGAAAACATATAGTATCCTATAGACGGTAACTGCACTACTGCTTAAAAAAAGGAGAAGAAAAGATGTAAAACGAAGACAATATCAAAAGAAGAAAAAACAAAATTTCGAAGAGCGAGAATTAAATAAAATAATCACCAATTTAATGAACATACCTTCATTTTGGAGCCGACTAGAGAGCTGAGTGTACCGAACTAGATTACTTTGGGAGTCAGTATCAGTAGTTGACTGGTTGGCCTTCTTTGCTTCCTCAAGAAAAAGGTTTCGTTTTGTTCGGGCCATGAACCCGACAATTACGCGAGCATCATCACTCTTTTTTGTTTTATAGGCGATGTCAATGTGTGCTAGGCCGAGAAAAACTTTGATGGTCACTAAAATTTGCAAAACCATTTCATCGCCCTTGTCCTTGGAAGTGAGCGGTAAGCCCTTTATTTCTACGTTATTCAGCCTGCTGTATTGTTCTAGTTCCAATAATTTTGCTTTCAGCTTCAGTAACCCTTTCAGCTAGGTCCTTGTTTTCCTGCATCAAAGCAGCACAGTCCCCTCTTGTCATCTTGACCTCCGTAGTCAAAGTTTGTCCCTCTTTTAGAACGCTTTCTAAATAATCAGTCATTCTCGGAACAAAATGTTATGCTCTGAGTCATTGTTTCAATTTCAGTGCGCATTTTACGCTTGAAATCATCAATGACCGTCACATTATTGGCAGTTGTAGGCATGACGAGCAAAAAAAAGATGACAAACACTCTGTCGGCAGCGGCAAAACCAATAAATAAAAAAGAAGCGTCACACCAGGAGTGGTGACACCTAATGTACAGGTGCGATCATCTATGCAGCAAAAATCAATAGCATGGAAAAGTCAGTTGCTTATTCCACATGCTACCGCTGACATCCACAATGGCACATCCAATGAGGAGCTCTTTTTGTAGCTTCAGTATTAGGTGACGTCACGATGCTGCTGGTGCTAAGCTTTATCGTAGTCGTGTATGGCACAGTCTGTTTCGGTTTGTACCCGCGTTTTCTTCAGGAGCTTCTTGGTACAGTATGAGCAACCTATATACAGCACAAAATCAATAGGAACATTTAGTTGCTTGTTCAATGAGCCACCACTGATTGCACGGCAGATCCGATGAAGGGCTCTTTTTTTAGCTTCGGTAGCAGGTGACGTCACAATGCTGCTTGTGCTGACCACTGTCGTAGGCGGGCATGGCGCAGTCCACTTGCGCTTGTGCCCACGTTTTGATGCAGAGCTTCTCGACATGGTATCAGCAACCTATCCAGCACAAATCCATAGCATGGAGCAGTTAGTTCTGTTCAACGTGCCATCGCCGACTGTTCATTGAGCCGACTCTATCAGGATTCTAGATTTAATACGTAATGCGAAAAGAAACGACAACCACACTGTTGCCCGCGTAAGGTACAGACGTAGAACATGTCCAGATTCATCACATGAGTCTAAAATTACAGGCACGACCTTACTGAGAGCTATATTCCGAGGTTGTATCACGCGCTCTTTGTGAACCACTCAAACTGCATTGTATGGCCACTAAAAGGGTTCCGCTTGAATGAAGCCACACTTGATGCGCTGATAATAAAAAGCTTCAAATGAATACTGGGAATTTCTGTTAGCACTACCACAAAGAAGCCCTTTCAACTACCCACTAGGTGCACACAGCACTCTCAATGATGTTATCGAAGCACAAAGAACTGCGCGAAGAAGACGCGTCTCGTCTTCAAAAACAGGCAGAAAAGTCGAAGGCAGGCAGAAAAGTCCGGAGGACTGGTTCTCTTGGTCATCGATGAAGATGTCAACCATGCTCTCATGTCATTAGGGAGACCTTCAAGGTTAGCCCTTTCGTAAGGAATGGGAACCCTCTATATAATGTGGCGGGGTGCAAGGGAACAGCCCTCTCCCTCAAGACTTTGCACACAAAAGCGTTGATATAACCACTTACGTAGATGCTGCGCCGTATGGGCGCACATATTCAGGTGTAGCTTTTGTAACTGATCCACATAGGATTGCCCTCATTGCAGCTTCGTAAAGACATGTCACGGTGGTGGTTGGCCGACCCAATTGCCATCGCGCTATAGCTATGAACGACCCCTTCCGCTCCTATATCTACACTGACTCGATATCAGCCATCAGGCTTCATTTTCTAGTCTCAAAAGACGCTGCGACTATACTGAAGCAACCACCACCTGATGCCCTTCACACTATCACACGATTCCCAGCGTACTTGGGAATCACTGTATTGCCGTCAGCACCTTTAACACGAATGCTTCACCACATGTCTTGCAGCAGTTTGATTGACGCTGACACCACCTACGTTTGGGTTCTGTTGTCCTGATGCTAACCAAATATGCCGACGTACTATCCAAGACTACTGAGGTACTATCTAGGCAAAAGCGCCCAGCACTTCGCGGCTGGCATCAATCAAACTAGCCCTGGCCACGCATTGATGTATTCATGTTAAAGGTGCTGACGGCTGTACATCCCAGCGAACGCTACCCAAATGACCAAACGCGAGGTCTGAGATTCCGCGATGGTCCCGATACGCTTGACAATTCGGGTTAGGAGCATAACTCCGACCCATTGCTGTCTTATGAAATAGGGCAACACTAACAGCTTGGGGGCTAGAAATTGTTGATCCTGAAAGCAAAGCCGAGTAGACCTCAACCGTCCACCGTAAGAATGTTGCAAAAAGGGTTGTTTCTCGTCCAGAAAAAGATTTAGTCGCTTTTCTCCGGCATCAATCTACACTGCCCTGAGTGTCATCAGAAGTATTCCTTGTTATTTCACATGCTCTAGCATTGTTCGGCGTTAGAAAATGCCTACTTTAGATGACTGGGAGGTAGTCTTCAAAAGCGGTGACCTCCATGAAGAGAACGGGCAGAGGACCATACTATTTGGGCCCCAACGTGGGTGCGGCCCGCCACTACGGTTTCGTAGTTCCTTAGGACCCGAATAAGATATGTTGACTGACTGGCTGTTTTTTTTTAATACTAGAAAATACATAGATACCCAATTCTAAAGACCGCGCTGTTTTACGCTGCGCTGACAATGCGATGCTGCGCTGAAACAGACGGATATTTCCTATGCTTTGCTAAAAACAAACGGTACGGTCACCTACCTGTGACTCTGTGGTCTTGAGATGTTTCTGTTTTTCAAGAATACCACCATATGGCGGTCATGTCTGACGAAGTGCTTCCGGAATTCCATTCACTGATCTTTCCGCACTGTACATCAAATAAAAATTTTATTCTCTCTCTCAAAGAGAAGACTATCGCCATTCGACGAAATTTGAAGTGAAACACGCAGGTACACGGCGGTTTGTTCTATTAGGTTCTATCAAGTTTATTGACCGGGAGAATGTGAGTAGTCTGTATATTAGCGTTCTTTGTCGTATCTTAATGGGATCACTCAAAACAGAAGCCCGGGAAAGAGTGGTTGCCTCTTGCTTTTTTGCTACATAGGGAGCGTCTTCTACTTTCCAGATAACAAGGTTTTGGCAGCGGATCCTAGTATCGTGCTTCCAGGAGACGGGCTTTGAGGCGATTCATTGTTTCCAGTCGTAGACTGGGAGCCAGTGGCGCCGCTATCACTCGATGCAGGAGCAGCAGTTTCCGAATTGCTGGCGCTACAGAGCGTTTCTGACAGATCGTTCTCCCATGACCAGCATAATCGGTTGGGCAGGAAGAATATCTGAAATTACGAACAAGAAAAGAAATATGCTGTAAGTGTGGCTCCTCCATCTTTACGCAGTCGCACTTGAGATACAGACCTTTTTGTTCGCATAATAGGTTGCCAAGAAACAGAAAAAGTCAGGAATGCTGCATGTACCTAATGTCAGTTTGCATGGGCTTGGTTCTATATCTTTTTGGTTCAAAATGCAGCGTTGCATTTGAACAAACATTTAAAATATAAGAATTGTGTAACAGTTAAAGTTCGCGGTAAAAAAATGATGGCTATGATAATTTATCTTAACAAAGCGGAAGCTCGTGCATTATGAAAATGAATCATTGGTATTTAAATATCCAAATATGTCACGTGGTGTCACCTGTGAGCTAGCACGGCGTTGTATTTGCCGCTACACCACGCCCAGGTTTCTAAATTAGCTGCAATGCTTAAGAACTAGAGGTTGACGTGAAGATAGGACACAGTGGAACCAGCAGTATTTTTTCGTCGCAGGGCACCCACAACAGGTGAGTTCTTAAGGCAGCCAGTGACGTAGACATTGTGTTTTGAATAGGTTTCTATTGCGCCTGGGATGCAAATGGCTTTGGAGAAAATCTTGCTGATACAACTGCCTCCCGCGACCCTCCTCTTGTCGTAACAGGCTGCGGACAAGTGCGATCACTGTGCGAGCAGGCCAAACGAGCGAGGTGCGCTGACATGATCAGTGCCACCTGTCCAAGAATGGAAAAAGAAAGAGCCGCTGCCACTGTCTCGCCAGCCTGGCGTCCGGAACCAATGTCACCTTCACACACGCGTTTACCGTGACAATTATCCGTAGCCGTTCCGTCTCAATGTCTTCTGAAGACATTTTTCGAATATTTCGGTGGTGGTAACAGTGTGTGCGTGTTTTGGGTTCACAACTGGACGGTCTTCTAGACCAAAAACGCACAGAGCTTTGTGATGCGTGAGCTGAGGCGCCTTCGTTTAGTGTATGTCGCGCGCCTCACATGAGCCTTCCGCCATGACTATCAAATCAGATGATGCACCCACTGCGTTCTCGGCGAAGTCCGGAAACCTAGTGGGAACTAACGCTTCTGTGTTATGTTGCTTCGTCCACATCGTCGGTATGGCGTACACTGGTGTGGTTCTGCACAGTGTGTAGCGGTAAAAATAGATCTAAAATCAATGAAAAGCAAAAAGAATAAGGAGGGACATTAGGGGCAAGTAGCAACGGTGCGAGGTGTTCGATGCGTCTGTGAAGACTACTGTCACTGCCGCTGGATAAAAAAAAATATCCAGTGACAGTGCTACTTTGAAGGCATTACTAACATGCTTTCAACAACAGTCGATGTGACATGTGGCTTACAGGCAGGTTTTAAGGCTTTGTAAACGTAGCGATGAGGGAGTGAAGCACCAATAAGGACAGTTAGCTTCTGGTATGACATCGCACAGTTTGCTTTATATGCACAGTAACGAATTAGAACTCTTCACGTTGGAGTGCCTCGTATGTTGAACATGTAAGTGTTTTTATCATCAAGCCCAAGATTTCATTAGGCTATTTTGCAGAAAATGCAGCAAGTGTAAGGATGAATTATTTATCTTTTTTATAAAAGGAGCTTTCATCAAAAAACATTCCCAACGCATACCAGCTTTCATGTCTTGTTCTGGCTTGCGTTAAGAAATAGTAAAGAAAACAAGAATTTGCTAGCATGCACCTCTCTTCTTTCCGGCATGGTTATATATATATATATATATATATATATATATATATATATAGAACAACAGTGTATTCTACACTTTGTTCCGGAAGTGCAAAACTCCTCATGAAATCTCAGAAAGCGACATCTCTATTTTTCCTTTTATTATGTTTTTGAAAAAAAGAAATATACAGAAAAAAAGTCGAGCCAGCGTTTTAAGTGAAACATTCAGTAGCATGAATGTAATAAACTAAGTGTACTTCTTTCTTTTATATACTTTTCAGCAAAACGTTTTCGGCAAGCAGTGAGAGTTATTGGTCCACCTGTTTTTTTTTTTACAAGATTGTCTACGACGGCAACATTTGCAATGCTTCAGGACACACTTTATGCAAGATATCACACATCCCCCTGCTATCGGAGAAACACTCGGACGAGCACAGTCCGAGTTGAGTCATTCCTTAATGTCCCAAAACCTTGTGAACTGTTGTATGCCTAGTACCTGAGATACACTTGATAATTCACAATATTGTGAATAAAAAAGTACAACATTACTTCGTGGTTTAATTTTTGACTGTCCATGTTTTCAAGCTATTGGTATTTACTTGACCTTTGTTTTACGCAACGCTTGTTGATTTCTTCTGTTTCATTGGCTGTATTTCTGGGCATGCCACACTCTTTTCCTGTTTTTAGTTCATGCAATCAAATGTATTGAGCCTCGATTATGTAAAGAAGTGCTTTTGTTACATGAAGAGTATGTTTAGGCAGAAATGCAGTTTCCTTAACTTTACATGGTGATGAAATATATTTTGCACGACAAGGGCTTGATGTCTTTTGCTGCTTGTGTCAAAAATGAATGTAGTCGAAAATACTATATATATTCAGTATACTTAAAAAATTCATGCTGACGAAGCTGTCTTTCATTAACTGCTTCAAATAATTCTAATTCACACTACACATGAAAGGTCTGAACAACGGCAACTGCCATAAAATACATATGATGCCATTCATGAAACGTGTATGTAAGGTAATTTATTGCAAAAAAAATTTCGCATACGTAACTTTCCGCTTCACTGTACCAGACGTACCACTATTGACACAAGAGGCGTCGTAAAAGACCGTTTGAGGAACACGAAAATGTAGGTGTTGCCATCGTTCACAAATTCCTGCACCAAAAACCCACTGAGTGACAGATTTGGACGGTGTCAACTCTGAGCCAGTAAAGGAACACGGGTTCATGGCTTGAAGATTTGAGGAAACCTCGCACAGCCCGGACAGTCAAATGCTGTACGCTATTCTGCGAGGATGACGGTGATTTTTGTGAAACATTTTCTAATGTCACCATTTTATTTTCTTTGAATAAAGTGACGTAGAGTCCATCATTGTCAGGTGATCTTTCTAAGAATTTATCAGTCTGAAAGAAGTCACTCTGTACCTTTAGTGCTCTTAGAATCATGTAAGGTAGCCTGCATAACCAAGGTTGCACTTGGCTCTGATCTTCAGCATGGTTACTTGGTCAAGTCTGAAACCCTTGTGCGGAAGTATGGCTTGCTTTGGTCCCATTATTTTAGTTCATGATGCATACCGTAGATCAGCTTCCACCATACTCTTCAGAGCACCTTAAATTTTTCAACACGTTATACTTGGCAGGTTTCACTAGGCTGAAAGCAAAGCAGTAGAGCAATCGCAAAAAAACAAACAAAAAAGAAATGTGACAAACGCCGTATAGAAACACTGGGTCATAGATTGTGCTATGTAATCCGACCAGGAGTATACTTCTGGAGTATACGTGCGAACTTGACCTAACATTACATTTTTACGTACCTACCGTCAATAGGGGAAATAAAGGTAAAGTCGACAACCATAGAGCTTTTTATAGGTTCATTAGAAGAATCTTTTCGCCCCTGTTCGCTTCAGGCAAAACGGAAATTATGGGTAGTTTACAAGTTTGTCTTATCTTCGTACTTTCAGCTCCATTTGGCTTCGCGTAGCTTCGAGCAGCTTCGTTACAAGACAACAATCAGCAAATGTTCAACTCTTGCGCTTGACAACCTTAACGTTTTAGGCTTGCCAATTCAAATTGGACCATGAAGTTCACAATGGTCCATTCTTTCATTCGAAACAAAACGAAAACACAGATATAAGCAGCGCGACAAGTGCATTCGAAACCCGCAAGAAAACTTGGCAAATTTGAGTACTGCCCATCAATCCCATAGCGTGGTAACGATCACAGAACCAGAGTCCTCTGTACAGTTAGTTTTACTAAACTCTATGCTGACGACCACCTCATAGTAGCACAAGGAAATGTGTGTGTATTTGTGTTTACGCTTGTGCTACACGCGAGTGGTTGTCACCCGTGCGGTGCGGATGATGGGGGGGGGGGGGGGCTCCCTTTTTCTATGATTTGAAGAGGGGCACCGAATTTGTCCCAAGCCTTTACTTAGTCGCAACTGTCCCGCCATTTTATAAATCGCAAGGTCATGAGCTAGGATTTCCTAAACAATACCTACGCCCGAAGGCCACTCATATTGCATTTCAAAAGCTTCTTCCTATCTATCTTGCACCTCATAAAAGAACACGAAAGACAGGTGGTTTCGGGAAGCACCTCGTCGCTTCATTTGCATTTTTGTCTCTGCTGCCAAGCTTGGCCTATCACTAACTCCACTAGCGGTGATTGAGGGGGGGGGGGGAGTGGCTGCTGTGAGGCTTGGCCTGTCTTTAATGCTAATGAGGAATCATGCTTGTGCATATGGTTACCAGCATTCACTACCATAAGCCTGCGGCAAGGTTGTGGGTGTACGCAGAGCCCCTATGCAATACTGTTTGGATAATCTGAAAGCGCCTCCGTCGGACTAGAAGGAAGCATGTGCGCTTACGTAAGCATATCTATTGCTGGTGATGACGATGGTGCCATCCCCGACACAAGCGCGGATATGGAGTCAACGACAGCTTTCATATGCCAACACTGAAATCACTACTAGCAGTGTTCATAATCAGCATGCATAGGAGGAAATGTGTCTGAGTTATTCTTGACCACTACAGCATTCCTTACCATGTTCGCGGGTATCAAAAAGCTTCCAAGCTTCAAGAAAAGAAAAAAATCAGTGCGCAACAACAAAACCGGGCTAAAAAATGAGGCAACACCTCATTGGACGAGAGAAAGAAAAAAATTGTAACAAAGGTGGGGAGGCTAACTAGACTTGGTCCAGTTAGCTACCTTACATGAATAGGAGAAGGGGGGAGAACAAGAGAGAGAGGGGAGGAGGTACACATTGCACATAACACACACACCGCACGCACAGTTCAGGTTTCACACGCGGTCGCACAGTGGTGTTGCCCTCGAAAATTGTAGAAGGGCTCGTGTGTCCACTGGACGAAAATGTTAGTAGATTGGTGGGACGTGGCAGTTGTTGGCCTTTATGTGTACATCTGTTCCTCTTGCGCGCGCGTGCAATAGGAAAAAGTGGTGTTGTTTGAGTTTGCACATGTCGCGAGAGTCAACGCGTGTACATTTACGCACATTCACGTCATTACCCGCGTATGCGTAGCCTTATCATTTCCTCTTGGGCACATGTCCAACGTGTCCGACATGTTTACGGGTTTCATCCAGGCATACTGAGTACAGGTCCATCAGTGCTAAAGTAGGGCATGTATAGGGACACGCATATGTGCACGTGCCGGATGCTTCCAAGCTTACGTACATTGCACTTGTGCTACGTGTTCTACTATGGTCACGCAAGCAGCGCGTGAATGAAGGATGCCAATCATGGGAGAGTGGGTTGGTCTCGTATTGCAGAATGTGAAGGCCTATGTTGCTCTGTCGGCAGATGGTCCCGTAACCCACGACCTTCGACATCGGAAAATATATTTCGCTAGCCGCGTGCGTGCGGAAGAATGTTTTCATACTTTCCCTTCTACTAATCTTTCGCGAGAATTTTTCATCATTAGCAGCATCAATATATATATATGTATATACATATATATATATATATATATATATATATATATATATATATATATATATATATATATATACTTTTTTATTTTTTTGCATGCGTGTGAACAGAGAGTGCACTATTACAATATAGCAACAATTCTTGCTTAGGTGAGTCTCTCAATGAAGAATATACTAGTGACAGATCCTGCCATACACGCGCGCCTTACCGCGTCACGCGGCCACGTCCTGAATAATCCAACATGCATAGTCCATCCCAAAATGACCGTGCTGGGAAGCAATCTTTAGGCGGTGATGCATTGGTAATAACAAGGTATTTAAAGAATAATCTGTTCTTACACAAGGCAATGCTAACTTTAACCTTTTTTCTGTGTTCGTGAACACATTCACTGATAATCAGATCAAAATGCCGTGGTAACTCGTTTTGTATAATTTGTTTCATTCAGAGATGGACGGTGTGTTTTGTGGCATGGAAAACTTAGTGCTTGTAAACTGCATGTCATACTATATATTTACAGAAAATTTACGCGGCAGGCAAAAATGAGCTGAGATTTTAATATTTCTAAAGGAACCCTTGGAACATTTGAACAGTAACGCAGTTATTCAATGCGTGTGAAACGTAACGTTAGGGTAGCTTTATTATATAAGAAAAACCAACGAAACATTTTTAATGACACAATACACCCCTTTCTCCACGTAGGGAGTACCATCGGTGATTTGTGGGCCAATGTTTCTTTATTAAATGATAGTGAATTCAATGAAGGTTTGTAAAAAAATTGAAAAACACTCGAGCTTCATTTTCAAGAACAGATCATGACAGTAGAATAGAGAGTCGTGTGTGCCGCCTTCAGAACTGTTAGGTTGCTTTGGTTCTCGGTGCCTGCCTCGAGCGTATCGCTGGAAAATAAATTACTTTGCGCATAACAATGGCTGTTCCAAATTATCATTGAATGCCTGTTGCAAGGACCAACTACGCCACATTTTTTTTTCCTTTTGCAAATCAACGAAAAGCCCGCTATGCGTCCGTATTGAGCAACACGCGAACCTACCCAGCTGTTCGCTTTATCGATGATTGCGCTGCTACTAATCGTTGAATATATGTCATCGCTTAGTAATTGGTGGTCTTTCAGAACGGCAATATATGGTGCGCTATGGAAAATAATTTCACTACATGACGTTCATGTATATTTTAAGGAGGAAAGCTCCTAAGGGCATGGGGCATGGGTCTGTCGATCTCATGTGTGTGTGTGTGTGTGTGTGTGTGTGTGTGTGTATGTATGTATGTATGTATGTATGTATGTATGTATGTATGTATGTATGTATGTATGTATGTATGTATGTATGTATGTATGTATGTATGTATGTATGTATGTATGTATGTATGTATGTATGTATGTATGTATGTATGTATGTATGTATGTACATGACCGCCTATAGTTTCACCTTTGCCAGCTGCCCACTACTTCGCCCTTGCAAACATCCCACTACGCCTCATCACCGATCCACCACTCACCGACCATGAAGCAAATACTGTTGAGTAGTAGCCAATATGAAATGCACGATAATCGTGATGTTGTATCCAGGTGCTCGTTAAAGGACCATTAATTGTCTCATAGTGTTCATTTCTTGTTTCTACGTGACCACCTGCAGTTCCAGCTTCGCAAACTGCCCACTTCTTCGTCCTTGCAAACATCCCACTATGCCCCATCAACAATCCACCACTTCACCGACCATAAAGCCGTTATATTGTAGGGCAAACAGAAGCGACGTATAGCTACCGCTTACGAATTGTAGAATTTCCTGTATAAATATATACAGCATTATACATATAACCCTCCAGCACTTCGTCCCACTCATCATCATGCAGTCCGTGGGTATGCTGCGATTTGTTTTCAGCTTCTGAAGCAAAATTTCAACAAATATTGTGGCTCAGTGACGCAGACGGCCTGTGTAGGACTCTCTCTAAAAGCCGAAACATTTTATTACTTATTTTATCTGCAGCTTTCTCCATTAGGGGAGAGGGGAAGGACAAGATTGTTTTTTGATCGCAACCAACGATGATGACATTGATGCCTAAATTCCTGCGAAACAAGCTTGTTAGTACTTGCCTTAATGCAGTGTGGAATAGGAGGGTTCTTTATGAGGTCATTTATGCCGCTCAAGGCGGGCGGGATTAGTGGTGGAAGGGGCGGCAGTGCCGAAGCTGCAACAACAAAAAAGAGAAGTGTAGACAAAACAATGATGCATGGCTCAAATATGGCCTCTCACGATGGAGGAGCAATAAAACACTTCCTTGTAAAGACTGACTTCATCCTTTATGACGTAACGCCATTCCGAAATTTACTGAATGTCAGATGATGCAGAAAGATCATGGATGATAATTGTTGCGATTGAACACTGCAACGCCAGGATGTTATTATCAGCGTCATTGATGTGAAGGGTTTCGTAAATTTTGTTCACGTGGTGTTTTTTCAATTCCCACCTAAAATTTAGTTCACTGACCTTAAGCATTTTCGCCACCATACCAAAGGCGGACGCTGTGGCCAGGATTCAATACCGTGACTTTCGGGTCAACACTCGAGCCCCATAACTACTAGGCTACCATGGTGTGGAAGTTAGAGAATGAAAGAGAAAAACTGTTACAATACAGCAGGGTTCAGAAACAAGAAGGAAGCAGTGTTTCGATTCCTTATGAATGACATTACGTCACTACAAAGGCGAATAAACAATGCACAAGACAACGTAGAAACGACTACAAGTTGTAAGTTTTGCCACTCAGTCTCCATTTATTTCCTCAGTCGATTTTCATAGCTAATAATTAACTCTCAGCTCAAGAGAAAAGAAAAAATAGAAAAAGTAGCAATCCTACAATTTCATAGCGGAACGAAATATGAATAAAGAGAGTTCGATGAATTACTCGTAGAGAAAGATTGACGTTAAGAACACAAAAAATATTTATTAAGAATAAACCAACTCACCGTTTGTGACCACCACAGTGACGAGAACTACGAAGGCAAAAATCAGACGCATTTTCGCAGACAGAAAGTGCACTGCGCTCTGAGTGACCGTCACCCGTTTAATAGCAGCTGCTTCTCTGGTAACTCCCTCACTGTCAGCCAGCTATTATAGTCTCTCGGGTAGATTAGCAAAAAACAGGTGTTTTTGTAACCGGCCTTTGTAATGGAAAAAAGAGAATCTTCGGTCTAATTGAAAATTCTACAACACAGGTTACAGGCTAAATAAATTGGAAAATGTAAAAGGGATGATTATCAACTTCTCATTCTGCGCTCGGTGACAAACTTAGTTTGTGTGAGTAAGCAAATGAGCCAGTTGTGCAAAAACAATACATATCAGGTTGTATCGCTAGTAGCGGTAGTCGTTCATAGATTTTTTCCTTAAAAAATAAACAGAAAGCATCCGTACAGAAGACAACTATGGTTTTCACCTACCACTGCTCGTCAAGCTGAGAATCTTTGAGAACGTCAAACTTTATGGTGAAACATCTCATAGAATATGTGCAATAATGTTGAAGAAGCGTCGATGCTGATTTCATTCGCAGTGTACACGTAGTAGTGCCAAGTCAAGTTAGAGCAGCCAAAGTGAGTTTTACGTAACACATGAAATCAATCCTGAGCAAATACCGTATGAGGTCACCAAACGTTTTAATAAAATTGTTCTCTTATACAAAAAAATTAAAGAGAATACTGTAACCGTGCCTCAAAGTGGAAAAGACGAGGTATACCTTGTTTACTCCTAAAAAATTCATTTCGTTTAAGGTAAGATATACAACAATTTGCTAAGAGATCGTAATACTGAATCACAGGCCAGGATTATTGATAAAAATTCACACACCAAAACATTTTGTGAATTTGTTTATTTACACGAACTTACTTGGTTCACTATGATGAAATGCTAACTTGCTGTCCGCGTCACGTTGTGTAACTACTCTCAATTACCTGAAAGGAGTTTGGTTTGCGTGTTTGTTCCAAAACTCTCATTTGCTTACTCTTTTTCAAGAAGATTCCATTCCCCCCCCTCCCCACACCGATGTACAGCTCTTTGCTGTGGTGAACTCTCTGTAGTGATTTACTCGCAGTTAACCATTGCATTTTTCAAATATAGTTGAGAATGCGAGTCATCTGACAATACTTACTTTTATCCTGCAAATTCCGAGATTTTCGAGCTAAAAATCAGTTCTCGCAATGTTTCTGGTCAATCGGAGTAAGTAAAACAAGGCGAGCACACAAAAAAAGCCAATAATAAATTTCACTATCGATGTTTAGTCTGGTAAAAGGACACAAAAGTAAAAGTGCGTTTTTTCGCGTATTGGTAAAGTAGAAGCTCACCATCCCGCATAGGCTACTCTTAACGCGGCACCGCGCTTTGTAGGCAAGAAAACCCGAGAAAAGAAAATGTTAGTGTAGACGCCACGTTCCGATTTGCACATCAATTACCGAGTCGTCAATGTTTGAGCGCGTCTACTGGGGCCTACGCAGGTTCTCATAAACAAAAATGAAGTACATTGTGACCTGTGGGTGCCGCAAAATTCTTTCTAGCCAAGGCCGTAAAAATAAGAAAAAAATTTTTTAAGTTCTTGACGTCTAGCGCGCATATCGGCGCGAATAATAAATAAAACCTAAAGCTTTGTTTATTCTGCTAATTAATAATTTATGGTAGAGAAACGTATGAAAATTAGAGTTAGAATGTACAGATGATCAATATAAACGTCCTCATTATTTTTCTTTAGTGACTCTTGAAAAATAAACCAGAATGTGCAATACACTCGTGAAAAAGAAACCTTTTTTTTAGTCTGCTGAAAATTGCCTTGTGCAAACAATGTGACGTAGTGAAGCATATATGAACGAAGTATGCAAGGAGAAAATTACGAAAATAGAATTTACTTTGGTGAGACACTGAGGAATTTTATTATAGCTTATTCGCAAAAAATGCAATCAGGTTATTCACACACTACAGGCCCACTCGGGCCTATTTTAGAAAAAAAGGTGCCAGTATTTATGAGAAATAGCAGAGTACCATAGGTTTTTATTACAAACGGGAACGCCGAGGGAGTCTCACACATTCAAATGGAGGCAAAAAAACGTTCCTACTAGGATATCTCATTAGCTCTCTAGCACGCCAATTTACTCATTGTCTTTTCTGACGTTCTCTGACATCCGGCCCATCCGGCACTTTTGCGTAGCGGTTGCGCTGCTGGGCTGCTGACGCCAAGGTTGCGGTTTACATCCAGACTACGGTGGTGGCATTCCAATGAAGGCGAAATCCTGGTGGCCAGTGTATGGTGCCATGTTGGTGCAGGTAAATAACACAAGATAGTTGTAATCTGCGAAGCCCTCCTCTACGAAGCTCCCCACTGATTGCGATATCATGGTTTCTGGACGTCAGACCCCCAATATTACAGTATTGACCTCGCCCACGTAGCTAATTTAAAGGCCATGTAGCGAATTAGTTGCGTAGAAAGCCCTATCAATGATTTAAAAATCGGAATGCTCAAGTGTTCTAGCACTTGCATGCCATCGAATATTCTGCTCTTCTGTCTCAAACAACGGCACAAGTCGGTGCACCAGCCAATGCAGAACTTAACCATAACGCCACGTGTTTATTATTACGCAAGCATCATCATCGTAATTAACATCATCAGCCTGACTACATCCAGGGCAGGACAAAGGCCTTTCCCATGTTCCATCAGTCAACGCAAGTGTACGTGGCAATATCTTTCCGGAATG
The DNA here is from genome assembly GCA_013436015.1 of Rhipicephalus annulatus. Taxonomy (NCBI): domain Eukaryota; kingdom Metazoa; phylum Arthropoda; class Arachnida; order Ixodida; family Ixodidae; genus Rhipicephalus; species Rhipicephalus annulatus. The sequence continues at coordinate 106,115 of WOVY01014730.1, read as the reverse complement.
CTATGCATTTATTTGTGCCTTCATGTCCTTCGCCCAATGGTGAATCCCTGCTTTCAGCACAATGACATTTACGTCGTAGCCAAACAGGCCCAGGAAATCACATATGGGTTGCACTCCACTTACACGTTTCTCAGAATAAGCACACACCAAACTTCGTAGAGCTCTTTCAATAAACACCACATTTGGTCTTATCGTAGTAAATTGCAATATACGCTTGAGATGCAGGAACGCGCGGTTTCGCTGAATGACATAAGATGTCACGCACCGTTCTTTCTCAGACGTTCTAACTTAATTGCACCCTTGAAACCCACTATCCCGTTTCACGAGGTTGCCTCAAATTACATACAAAAGGACACAAAAGAGAAACAATGGCTTGTTTAGATTAACAGACTGCATTTTAGGAACTGTATTTTCATATGTGTCACCATTATTAGTTCATCATTAGTGGAGGAAGTGCAAGCGAAAGTCTCATTTTCAAATTTTTAGTCTAAATATTTGTGTTTTGACATTTTCAATTTCCGGCCTAAATAAAGTGTTTTGACTCGACGCGTAGTCGAGAATTGTGTGCAGCGGAGAGAGTGAAGTGAGAGTGAGGGTTTTTGTGAGTGGGCGTAGCAACCCGCGGCCGTGGACACTGCGGCGAGCGTAATGCGGGTGAGGGAGAGAGTGACGTCAGAACGCACTTGCGAATGAAGCGTGCAAAAGGAGCTGATCAACGCGCAGCTCCAGCGTAACCTGCTTGGCACCGCTTGAACACTTTCGGCGAAGGGAACGCATTATAGCGTGTTCGTGTGAACGCTCGTACGCATGGCAATACGCACGTGGTTCAAAGAGCTGCTTCTTATCTAATAAACATGAAATGCTTAGCATTCAATCATCCCTGTCACCGGCGTCGTCATCAATCATTTAAACAAAAAGCAAGCAAAGGGCCGATAGTTACCTGAGATGACCGTTGTGCTGGAAGGAGTTAACGCTATTTCGAAAATCGACAGCAATGCAGGAAGCAAAGCAAGTGTCTGATTATCATTCCGATTATTCACATAAAGAATGGTATGTCTAGAACACGTAATTGTATTTTCATTGTATTTTTGTAAAATATTCAGTTAAAAGGCATGCAAAATGCACGATAGGCCGTTGCTTGTAATCCGTGAAGCTTCAGGTTATTAATATTCGAACGAGCGCATCAAAAGTGAGTTATTTGTGCAGTTTTTGCTCTATTGCAAAAGTGTGGTTGAGAAATGCATCCTCGAATGAAGCAAGTATTGCCTCCATCCACCACTGATCAAGAGAGAGTTAAGGTGATACGAAGACATAATAGCAGCTGCACGTGGCTCCTGGAATTGTCTACACAAATGGTGAAAAAGGTACATATACCACAAATTGAAACGAAACGAAGTGTGCATCGCACGAGTAACAGATGCAGCGCACACAGCGTAAGTGTCTCCTTGCAATAGCACACTCTAGACGCATAGCAGTATTCGTTTTGACAAGGAAGACCATGAAACAAGGGTCACTATCATCAAATAGATCGCTAGAATTGTTGGAACACTATGAATAACACGATGTTGAACACGTGCTCTTTCTGGTAAAGAATCGCTGCGGGATGTCCTGTGTTTGCTGGGAAGGGGCAAATTGAGCAAGAAAATTTGCAGTCGATCCACGAAGTTGATGCTCATGATGACACAAAGCTAGGACCTTAAGTCAATAATTGCGCTGAACCTCATGGCCCGCCAACTTTGAAGCTGTCGAGCAGCAGAATGGACAGCATGTCTGAAATAAACGCTCTTTTATGGTACAATGAAAACAAAAGGGATCTCAGACAATACCCGATGACCGCAGGTCGTCTTCACATGGTATAATTGTACTCGTACGTTTCTCGACGACCTTCATACGCACTGGGGACAACGTGACCCGGAAACGTCGTTTTAAATGCCTTCTGAGGGCGACAATTTTTTCTGAAAAGGTTCTTCCATGAACTTCTCGGAAACGTCTTTTTGAGGGTCCTCTGAGGACAACAATTGGTCCTGAAAAGATTCTTACGCGGACTTTTTGGCGTTGACCAAAAATGTACTAGGCCTTTTTTTCTCGCCTCTTTTTCACGTCAAATATATGCATCTTATGTGTTCGAAAATTTTTGCACGTTCGTTTCACATATTTATGACATAATTTAGCCTTCTTCATTCTCCTTAATTCAGTGGAAAATTTACAAATTACGTGTTTCACTTTTTAAAACACAAGTAAATATTCATATGGGGTATTTATACTGTTATTGCAATATATTATTCTAAAATTGTCCATTGCTAAAAGCGGCAGCCACGTACTCAGTGCGTAATAACAAACACCATGAAAGAAACCATTTACCATGCGGCGCCGTTGTGGACATCAAGTAGCCAAGCCACTGCAAGTCAAGTGTTTGTCACGATGGGATTACACAGCAGATGTTTGTCCGTGAAGCGCACCTTCGTTCTTGTTTTTGTGTAAATGTAAATTAACATTAAATTAAAAGTTTTGGACAGGTTTGAGGCAGTTATCTGTAGGCGCAGACGGAAAGTCCGTTATCATTTTGATAGGTCCATAAGAGTGCTCGTCGTTTTGAGTGATCCGCTGATATAAGGATCTTCACCAGTTGAATGCATGGTAGTGAGCTGTACTGCTTCGGGGCAGCCCAGTCCTGACAAGATCAGCGAAGAAACGGCGTTTTTATTTGACGCATGACCAGACATCGGGAAAGTTGACTCGGCGGCCGTATCGAGTGCAGAACACAGAGCCTCTTACACTAACGACTGCATGGTGCACGACACACGTGGCAATCAGGAGACAGTGTAGGACAATCCCGAAATATTGCAAGCATGGGTGGTTGAATGGCACTCGTCTCCAGCTGAAGTGACGTCAATATAGCAGCAAACGTGAAGCTTTCACAGCATTGTTTTTGCTTACTTTCTCCAGCGTGAGGCCTCCAGCAGACACGACGGAAGGTGATGAACACTGTAGACATTGCGGGTGGCGAGTACCATCTTTTTAGTCTTGAGAAAGCACTAACGTGAGCGCCGTGAGAAGAAGAACAGATTCCCAGTGAACTGACACTCAGCTTAATTATTGATGGACTATCACTGACTAAAAGCTCGAAAGGACATTTTTATTATTCCTGGTTGTTTTAGCAGCCTGCAGGACAAAACTCTATTTGTCGTTGGCTGTTTTTGCCGCGAGAGCAAGCCGACGGATGCGAATGAATTTATGTGAAGTTTCGTAGCCTAGTTGAAAGGTCACACGACATTGAGCATTGTTATTGGCACATTAGAGATACCCATTACTATGCATGCCCTGGTATGTGATGCACCTGCAAAGCCATCACTCTTTAAATCGTAGGTCACACGGGCTATTATAGTTGTACCAAATGTAAAGTGCGTAGACAATACTGCCAACTCAAAGTGTACTCTCTGGATTGAACTGTGAACCAGACAAGTGATGCCACGTTTCGTTCTCAGGAGCAACAGTGACACCACACAGTACAAATCATAATAGAAGAACCACCCTTAGACACTGTGAAATATCTGCCTTAATTACGTGCACCTTGTCTGTTTCGGTGTGGTGCACAAGCTCTGGGTGGGGTGGTTGCGGGGCACAAAGAAAATAAAACTTGGCAGTATATTGTGAAGTAAGCTATTGAAGTGAAACTTGAAAATTGCAAAGTATATACCATGATATTTGAGCCATGAAGCATGCCAGTGCTGCACCAAAGGAACGCGACCGAGTTCCGGTTTTTCTTTTACGGTGGTGCAGGAGTGCTTTCTTTACTCATATATGTACATGTACTAAAATTTTCTTGACCTACCTGTAGCAGTTAGTGTGCTTGATACACCCACTTCTGGAGTGAGAAAAAGCGAGTATGCTGGCAAGCTTCTCGAATCATTAGGTCATTTATTCATTAGAGCATATGGGGAGGAGTATGTGTCCCAATATGTACATGGCCTCTGTAATGCTGCATGTGACGTCAAACACCTTAGACCTCTGGATGCAAGGGGTACATTCTCAATTTCAAATTTTGTTTGAAGATTGAAAAATCTGGTGAGACAGCCAGAAAACCTTCTGGCGGCTCGGTAACAGGCTCTCCAAGCAGGAACACAATGCAGAGACCCAGGATAGTTTTCAACGCAACCTCTTCTTCAAGGCAGAGCACTCGACATATACACATACACTGGACCAATGATTGCCATATGCAGAGGCCCAAAGTACCAGATAGCCATATGGCCTAAAGGCATTGTTCTTACTTCAGATCACAAAAACAGCTTCTGAAAACTTAGTGATGTTTATATTGTCATTGTAGAGAACATTGCGTATTGTAAATTTGGTGCTCCATGTATGATTACTAATGGAGGCGGAAATGTTGTAGGCCCGTGTGCTCAGATTTGGGTGCACGTTAAAGAACCCCAGGTGGTCGAAATTTCCGGAGCCCTCCACTACGGCGTCTCTCATAATCATATGGTGGTTTTGGGACGTTAAACACCACATATCAATCAATCAATCAATCAATGTATTATTACTAGGAGCACCTCCGCATGAGTGGTTTGTATTCAGTATTTGTATTCAATGCTGGGAATTTTCCTGACATCGCAGCTATCAACTAGCTTGCATTCGTGTCCACGTTGGAGTGTAATGCTGAGATGTATAGCAGCTGTCTTGAAGAAACAAACTGTCGTTTCTCTCTATGATATGCATTAGTACAGACCTAATTAGCAGGCTTTTTGTGTTATTCGGTAGTTGTAAATATATGAGATAATAGACGCCATTATTTTACCTATATGATATAGCATGCATCACTGTTGTATTTCCTTATGAACATGTAGCTACGGATGTCATTCATAAGCTGTGTAAAACATCGTTGTCACTAACATGAAAGAAGTCAAAAGCAGACACTCGGAAAAGACTGGTGTGAATTTTTCCGAGTCTCCTCTTTTGTCTTTTTTCAAGTTTGCGCCAACGATGTTTTGCACAGCCACACACCAACTAGCTCGACCGCATACGTTACTGGTCATTCATAGGATCTGGCTGTTTGGCACCAGCCAGTGAATTTGGCCAGCCTAAGTGAGACACTTAGGCAGCTTTCTTAGAGCCGAAGCAAGTCGAGGTCCTGGTTGGTACGGGTTAGCCTGTGTTTTGCTGCAGAATTATGGTAACACTCGCCCCAACATTTGTGCTGTTCTCACATAGTCTGTGTTGTCTAGTAAGTTTGCATCATCTGAATTCATCATTACTTGATATCATCCTTCTTTGAACCTTATGTGGTTGAGTAAATTGTTGGTCCGATTGAACAGTTGTTGAGGTTTTTTATTATTATTTACAATTGTTTTACCAGAATGGAATGTGTTTTGAAAGGGTTGCCCCACATACATGAACGGTGATGGTACAAAAAGAGGTCGGGTAGAAAAATTGAAGCTGTTTGTTTGTAGCTTTCATTGCTGCAATGATTATTGGCATGCTTATATGTAATAATTTCAGTGCAATGTCGAGTCTTTATTTAGTTGGGGCCAATTGAACTTCTAGCATCTGAGTGCTCTTGGAGTAGACATGTGACTCCGCTGGCAGTGTGAGCACTGAGGCCAGGCAACATCAACTTACAACTAAAATCGCAGATATATCAATAAAGTTTGTTCGCTTTAAACTATAATTATGAAATAAAGGTAGGAAGTGATACAACGATGCAGCAACATTTTGGCCTACAGTAGTGCTACTGTGAATCGGGTGCGTTCGCAGATGTGCCGAAGGCGCACACCCCAGTTGTAGCCATTTCTGACAAATGCTGTGCTCATCTGAGCTGTATGTGAGTTCAGGGCAATATGAGTGATAGAATATACAGTGAATGCTTGTCTTGCAATTTTGTATAGCAATAATGTTATCTTCGTAAGTAGTAGAGCGTCATGTATCGGTTTCTCGTCAGGCCTCTGAGCTATAAACAACTAGTGGTTCTCCCCATGGAGTTTCCTAATATACAATTGAGAGAAATCTTTCGCAAGTGTGTTTGGGAGCTTCAGCGCACGGCGCTCCAGTGAGCAGGGAAATGATGGGTAGTACGCACATTTGTCTAACCTTCGTACTTCTGGCCTGATTCTGGCTTCATTTGTGTTCGTGTGGCTTGGAGCCGTTTTCTCACGAAACAAAAAATCAGCAAATGCTCGGTGGTTGCACTTCACCACCTTATTCTTTTAGACTTACCTTTCCAAATCGTGTCACGAAGTTCAAAAGAGTTGAATATTTCTTTCAAAACAAAACTAAAGCACAGCAATAACCGAAGCAGCAAGTACGATTCGCCACCCGCAAGTACAAAGACTAGGCAAATGTGTGTACTAACTATCATTCCCATGGTAGTTGAACGATCGCAGAGCCAAAGTCACCTCTAGTTAATTTTAGGAAAACACTATGGTTCTCCCGACACGACATTAGGTGCTGATGCAGTGCAAGGTAAAACATCTTTTTTTTCGCAACAGATTCGACAAACAATTCACGTAGCTGTAAACTATGCAAAAACTACATATATCGAGCACCACACAACAGAGGTGTACTGCGCGCCAGATGCTGAGCAGTGGCTATTCGTTTACTAGCAGTATTTTTATACAGTTCCACTACCTGAAATTGGACCATAGCGCGTGCAAGTATTCAAAATGTTTTTAGCGCAATAAAGCACGGTCGAGAAGAAACGTTTCTTATTCCTCTACCGTATTCCTAACATACGACACTGCATTTTGGGAAGGTTGGCACAGTTGGTGGGCATGTCATCAGCACATCACCGCAACTTGAATGGTATAACGTTTTCAGCCTCTCTCAATTATGATTCAGGAGGCCTCGCCCTCTCTCGATGTTTCGTCAACAACAGGTTTCTGATAGACTAATTAGGATGACGTAGGCTGTAGGGCTGAGTGGAATGCGTCGTGGGAAATTGAATGTTGTACTTTTACAACTATAAAATCAACCAGTATGGTGTAAAAAAAGCTAAGCGTAGTGTTGAAAGTATGACCAGTATTACCAATACACAGGTAGATCTAAATGTGAAGAAAACGTTGCATGACCACTCTAATTATTACACTGCTTCAATTCACTGCCCTGATTCACTTAACAAGACACTGCCTTGATTTTCATAACAAAATGAATCAAGTCTGTTTCTTCGTGTGAAGTCTTGAGTTGTGTAAACAAGAGCAGCTCCACACAAACATCATCATCATTATCACCGTAATCATCGTCATCATCTTCTTCATCATCATCATCATCATCATCATCATCATAATCACCGTCAGCCTGGCTACGCCCTTTGCAGGACAAAGGGCTCTCATACTCTGCCAATAAACCCGGTCTTGTGCTCTTTGTCGCAGCGTTACACCCGCGATCTTTTACTGCGATAGCAATTATAGGGACACTTTCGGCTGATTTTCGCCGCTGGTGTCAGCATCGGTCTCACTCACCGTATATGTATACGTATCTATATATATATATATATATATATAAATGTAAAAAGTCACATTTTTGCCGCATAGGCGATGCAATGAATATGATAGGAACAAATAGAAAGGTCACGCACAGAACTGCAAGAAGATTGAAACGTGCCCCGCGTTTCTCACGCACAAATGAAGCACAAAAGGTCCTCACTGTTACAGATGAATGCAAATCCGTGTCTCAGTTGCTACTTCGCTGTATCTGAAAAGTGCTCTCCTGCCCCGCCGCGGTGGTCTAGTGGCAAATGTACTCGGCAGCTGGCTCGCAAGTCACACTGTCAAATACCGGCTTTGTCCACTGCATTTTCTAAGGAGGTGAGAATGCTGTAGGCTTGTGTGCTCAGATATTGGTGCACGTGGAAGAACCTCAGGTGGTTAAAATTTCCGGAGCCCTCCAATACAGCGTCTTTCATAAACATACGGTGGTTTTAAGACGTTAAACCCCACATATATAATAATCTATCAATCAATCAATCAATCAATCAAAGCGTGCCCCTTTCGCAAACGGAGGCTGTGCAACAATTGCAGTGACTTTTGTACGTCCCGTAACTACAACGGAATCGCTCCAGTGCAAGCCCAACGCCAGCCAAGACGTATGATTCTCCCCAATGCAAGATAGGGGCACGCGAGAGCTCGTCCACTGCCCTCCTCTGCACGGGCCAGTGTGCGCGTGAGGGATGAGAGCCGCCGCGCACTAATTGCGGCTTATTGCTAATAATGCTGCAAACACAATAGTTACTCCCCGAGATGCCCGCCAACAGTGGTAAGTGGTCGATTTAAATATCATGTCGTTTGAACCTACAAGGTGGTAGTTCTCGGTGGCTCAGTAGTGGTTAACGCCTCGCATTTACGATGCGGAGGTCCTACGTTCGATTCCGCGCGCCGAGGTTTTTTTCTGGGTATGTTACTTTCTTGCGTTTTCATATATATATATATATATATATATATATATATATATATATATATATATATATATATATATATTCGTATACGTATCGGTGCATGACATCGGCACCGGCTTTGGCGGTTCAACGTCGAAGCTAGCGGCGAATTTAGCCAAGAGCGTCCAGACAATTTCTATTGCAGTAAAAACCCAGACAAATACTCCGCCGCGTGGAATCAAACTCTCGTCCTCTCAATCACGAGTGCGAGGCGTTAACCACTGAGTCACCAAGGAGCACGTCCTTCACCGTTCAAACGGCAAGATATATATATTTACCACTTAGCACTGCTCACGGTCGTCTCGAGGGGAACTATCGTGTTTTCAGCATTACCAGCAAGATGGCGCAATGAGCGCACGTCGCGACATTACGTGGCGGTGCGCACGCTAATCTCCCACGCTTACTTTGCCCTGCTTAAAGGAGGGGAGCGGCGCTTCCTCGCGCACCCTAATCTATCGGTGGGGAGGAGGGCAGGATCGTACATCTTGACTGGCCTCGAGCTTTGCCTGGAACGATTCTGTTGTAGTTACCGGGTGCACAAAGGTCACTGCAATCGTTGAACTGCCTCCGTTTGCGAAAAGGGCGCTTTTCAGACACAGCGAAGTAACAACTGAGACGCTCATTGGCGTGCATCTGTACCTGTGAGTACGTTTCGTGTGTCATTTATGCTTGGCAAACGCGGGGCACGTTTCAATTTATTTTCCACGCTGCGCGTGACCTTCCAATTTGTTGGTATCACACTACTTGCTTCAACTTTTCAGCAAAGCTGTCACTTGTTGAATCGCACCAATGGACCTAACTTCTTGTCTTCTCTTCAAGCGTTTATTTTTCCCGAGGATCTTGTCAGTTCCCCTAATAATCAGCGGTTATCACGTATAAGGAGAAATGTAAAAGAAAACAAGGACGAAAGATTTCCCACAAGACCATCTTCCATCACCACCTATCTCCAGGCTTCAAATACCATAAACTAATTTTGCATAATTATGACTGGTGCACCTTGACACGAATGCGCCTTTGCGAGACGAATAGGACTCAAGAGCATCAGAGAAGTAAGCCTAAAAAGTACTTTTCTCGTTTTTCCATGTACTTTTCCAAGTACACTTCTATTTTTTCTTTGTTTTCAGTAACTAAAAACAGCTTAGTCAAATATTTATTGAAATTTCTTCAAGGAGTACTTCAGAAAATTTTAATAAATGAGTGTTTTTTTGTAAAAGAAACTGTAGGTGTGTGAACTTTGCATACACCTATGCAAACTAAACAAGTTCTTAACCATTCAGTTTTCTTGTTATAGCTCAGAGTGTAGCTTGCATCTGTTATGAATTATCATGTGAAATAAACAGATAAAAAATCATGTTAGAGAAGGTGCAATGAGAAGAAATTTAGGGCCAATCTTTTTTAACTTTAAATTGTTTCTCGACAATGCTCCTCTAATTTTGGCCAGGAGCAGGATATATTAGCCCAGAATAACTGTCTACAAGGGAGTAACTGTGCCTTGTGTTGCCAGCAAACTCGGTGCACAGTAGTAATAAGTTTTTTATTACTATATATCGATGCATTCTGTTGGCAGACTAGAATTTTTGCAGTAAATATTGAAAGAACTTCAAGTGAATTAAGTTCATCTTTTTATTGCTGATAAGTTTGTAACATAGCTGCAAAGCCAAACCACTGCATGTAGTGTGCATGAAGTGTGATGCAATTACTGAGTTCTTGGAACATTGGAGAATGAATATGGTGGTTCTAAGCTGGTGGAATTACGTTAAAGAATAAATTAGCATTGGAGACATTCATATTGTAGGCTTTATTTAGGCGCAAGTTTTGAGCCAGCCCAAGGAACTCTTGTCTAACGGCCTTGACTTTTTGGTTTGTTCGCCACTATTTGACGGCAAGAAGATGACATGAACATGGGCCGGGCAGGTAGCACGTAGTCAGAATAACCGCTTGTCATTAAAGGTAACTGACCAGATTCCTAGAGAAGGCAAGTGGGTTAGGAGGAGACAGAAAGTTAGGCGAACAGATGGGATTAGGAAGTTTGCAGGTACTAAGTGGAAACAGCAAGCACCGGACTGAGTTAACTGGTGGGTCATGAGAAAGGTCTTTGTCTTCCAGTGGACGTAGTCAGGCCGATGATGATCAAGATGTATTGGTGCAGGTGTAGTGAGCTTTCTATATTCGCGGTTCGAGTGTCGTATTTCTCGGGCGCCATTCAACCAGGCCCAGGTATGCCTTACCTGAAAGGTTTGATCGAAACAACGAATCTTTTCCAAAAAGCGATCGCTGTGACTGAGGGATTCTCCCTTGACGCCAGCAAGCAACATTCAAAATACGTCCGTTACATCAGTAATTTATAGTTTGATCTTAAAACCGCTGAGCACACAATTTCGTACGCCACTTGTGCTTTCAAACTTGTACGCAGAAATGATACTTTTGAATTAACTGACTGCACCCTGAACAGGAGAACATTCACCTTACTTACGAAACGTGGTTTTAATTCACACTCTCGGGATGATGTTTGTGTCTTGAAGGCTCATTTTGCAGAACGCATTTTTGCATCTTAAATTTTAAGTGGCTACATGGGTTCTGCCAGAACAGAGAGAGGGATAGCGCTGTTTCTGCTATATTTGTCGTCATGTGATCTTGTGTTTTTCTACGGCTTATGATCAATGGCGCTGAATTCCTTGGCTTCCGTTTCACTCGCCTTCAGAGTCCATTTTTTCTGTCTCTTCGAAGTTGAATATAGCAGGATAATAAATAGGGACCCCGTTAACAAATGAAACGAGCCGAGGACATAATAGAAGTTGTTGTAGGCTCCTTGTTTGTCTCTGAAGAAACCTGTAACAGAAGTCATATTTCAAAAAACCTCATTGCTGTAACGAGGAAGACTGTGAATATATAGCTGTACCTAAAGTGGGAGAGGTGCAGTAATATCTCGCATTGAGATTTTTAATAACACTTACTAGAGTCATGCATATAGAGGAATACTCAAAAAATAAAAAAAACACTGAGTGCGTAAGCACTGAATTATTTAAATGATTAGGCATCTTAAGCAATGATTACTTTAGAAAACTGAAGTATCACTATTTAAAGATAGAAACAACAGGCTCACCTAGGATAGACGGGTTGCCGAGAAGCATGGGCAGAAGTACGACGCCGGTTGTAGCCCACGCTACCGGCACTACATCCACACCAAAGAAATCGGCCGCCACCACGTGCTTCATTGTAGTCAAGCATCCCATAAACAGTGATGCTAGAGCCATACAGGGCGCGTACGTTACAAAGCTGGTAGTTGTGGCCAGCGTAGCAATACAGGCACCGAAAAGAAAGTAGCAGGCACACGCCAAAGACACACGGTTTGTCAAAGCTATGTCGGCAATCAACGGAAGTACGGCACGTCCCAATAGCTGCGACGGTGCGGAACAAGCTATGGACAGGTCTGCTTGGTACCTTGTCGCGCCACGATCAAGGGCAGAATCCACAATGGTCGACATGAAAGCGCAGTCGGTGTAGTCCGCTAGAACACCACCCAGAACCAATGCCCAGAAAGTCGGCTTCAAGAAGAGGCTGAGATGGGAGACTGTTCGCCCCGCAGAACTTTCGTAACTGCTTGCAGCAGGATTGCCATCCGTCGCGCAGACAGAGCTTCGCGAAAGAGCGAGCGCAAATCTTGCTCTATATTCTTGAAGGGCTGTGTCGACTTCAGTATCTCCAATTGAGATTCTAGCAGCCCGGAAGCCGCCATTGATACCATTTTGCGCAGTTTTTAAACGTTCGATTCTACATAGATGACCCATTGCATTCATACTATTCGCACAACCATTTGAGGTTTGTGTAGTCATGATACAAACGGGAACAATAGAGTCATTGGCTGTCCGCCGATAGAGTGCTGCTTCCGAGCTGGATCCACCCATATTGTCGGAGTCGTCATTAAACTTAAATATCTTTTTTTGTCTGTTAACTATAAAGGTTTCCTTATTAGTTTTGTCTTGGCTCTGTTTCTTTTTTTGTTGATCTGGTTGTACCGAGTGGCAATTTAAGCCAGCAGAATTTTGTTTTGCTCCTGCGACTGGTATCTTCAGTCGCTGTGACTTTTGTTCCCACGGGGGTTCCTTTAGGCTGAGGACGAGTGGCGTCAGGTGCAGGCTGATGGCTCCGAATAACAACATCATCTGTCGAAATGAAAAAGTTTCGTCAAGGAGGGCTAGAACTGGCGGGTACAGCAGAGATGAAAGCGAGTATCCGGTGTAGCGTATACCAGTGGCGAAGCCTCGGTACTTGTCGAAGTACATCAACATTATCATGGTTGATGCAACAGACACAATTCCTGATCCGGCACCTGCAAGAAAAACAATGCGAAGTTATGGTAACAATATAATGCCTGTCTCATGTCTTTCATAGGTATTTCTATCATACTACAATTGTTCGGCGTATGCTTAGCATTTGTAAGCTGCCTTTTCCAGACGTGTGTTGCAGACATGTAGTAACACTTACTCATAACCTATATAGCGGTGGCCGTTCACGTGGCATGACGGACTCCTTCGATGCTTTGAACGTTAGTGTGCACATTCCCTGCGTGGCTGTTGATACCCAACTGATCTCCACCACATAATCTGACTGCCCTGCGTTAAGCAACTGCATTGGCCATCAGCTTCGACAGAGGAGAATGATTCGTCAAGCCTTGCAGCAGAAGCTGTTATTAGAATACAAGAGCGGATTTTGGTGGTGTAAGTGTCAGCCACCACTGCAGCTGCTACTGTAACCGCTATTTCTCTACAGTATCAAGCGGGGATTTTCTATCTGGTGGTCCACACGGCAGTCAAGTATTTTAGCACTTAGTTTTAGCAGGCCTTGTAACTTATTCGCAGGATAACCCTATGCAGGGTTCACGCCGGACAGATAAAAACGTTAAGGTACATCACATAAGTGTGGCAGAGTAGCAAATGTACTCCGGTCCCAACACAGTGCGAATAACGTATCAAGTCCGTATATAGTCGAGAGCTACCCATTTATTGCAAAGTCGTCAGCCATATTTCTCTAACGCCACGAGCCATAGCGTCAACAAAGAACTCCTAGGGCCGCAAAGACCTGCACTGTACTTCACCACTCGGTCAATCGACAAGTAATGGCCTATTGAGCATTTCCCTACTTCGCTAAATCCTGACTTATGGCATGTCGAGTACCTTGTAGCCAGTCTAGCCATAGGCGCCCGAAAAGAGCTTACACTTGGTTGCGTAAATGACACTTCACCAGATTTTACTTTGACTTCGCTGCCTGTTCTGCCCTGACCTCTTATATTTAGCAGCGGAGGTAGTCGTACCATCCGAGCTCGCAAACACTAACGTTATCGTTAACCGGTTTGGGCCGTGTTTGCCATCTTCCTCATCTCCTGCTTGGCCCCTATACACGTGCGCTAATTTGTCCGGTGGGGCGCAAAATAACTTTGATCAGCGATAGAATGAGTACCGGGAGAGAAAAAAAGAGATAGACAAAGAAGGTGAAAGAGAGTAATTCTTGGGACGCCTAATGGCGAGATGGGATTTCAACCCGCTTACCCGTAAGCTAAAGGCGAGCATGGTAACCGGTACGCTACCCAGGCCCGCAAGAAGTAACAAGGGGCTGGAACATGGAAGTCAAAAACGAAGAGGTTAGATATGAGGAGAGGGAAAAAATGGAAACAAATAGGTTAGAAAGTAAACCATAACGTAGAAAGAAAAAAACAGAGAATAAGAAAGGGGAGAAAAATAGAAAAACAAAGCAGAAAGATTGTAATCGATGACGAATCAAGAATCTATCAATAACCAAAGAGTTTCTGAAAACTGCTAAAAACCGCCTTGACTTGCATGATGGCGTATAGCACGAATCAACCTCGTTCAATTTCTTTCTAAATATTTGCCTTTGCTACAGGGCACCGCAGAAACACTCGGAAAATCTCTAGCGCTGGACTTTGCGATCCATTACATTAATTTGTGGGGCCCCTAGTAGAACATGTGCATGATTCTGGGTGTACTTTGCCTATCTGCCTTTTGAACTTTGAACTTTGAACTTTATTATGAATAAACAACATACAGTAAAGAAAACATGTTAGCAACATCTGGATCCTTAGCAGAATGCTAGTATGGATCCATGCAAATATAACATACAATAATTAGAGGCAGGAGAAAGAGTTGAATAATGAACGACATTTTAGTTTAAGATGCAGATTGTTTTGATAAACATATCACTTATACACAGATACCGAACACATTGAAGAGGAAAAATCCAACTTATACACTACACTTTGAACACGTTTTTGGTTTGCATACTTAACGTAATACATCTAATATTTCTGTACATCTGGTAATAGCATTCCTGGTCAGCATACAAAACATTAGTTTAAAATCATGTCACTTTTCATCATTTCACGAAACTTATCAGTAGTCTAATAGAGCTCTTTGTAATGACGTTTGAACATTAATGTGAAAGCATTCTGTTGTTTCACTTCCACTGGTAGGTTATTCCACAATGACGTTCCTACACTATAAAGTCGTCTTCTGCCATAAACATTTTTAACCAGTGGTTTTAGGAAGTTACCACAATGACGGGCTCTTGTTTGCAATTGTGAGGGAATAAAAAGGGAGCGGTGAAGAGGGCTATTGCATGTTAGAGTTTTGTACACCATTATTGTTGTTTTATAATTTATTACTAGTAGTAGAGGCATTACCTGGTACTGTCGAAAGAGTGGTTTAGATGAGGCCATATAGTTTGCGTTTGATATAAATCGGATAGCACGTTTTTGCAGGACTATAAGTGGCTTCAGGTATGAATCGTATGTATGGCCCCAAGACTCAATACAGTATGAGAGTTGGCTGTGAAATAGGGCAAAATATAGTGTTCTTAAAGTTTCCGCATCGAAGTACTGGCGACTTTTGAAAAGAGTATAGCAGACTGTCGCGAGTTTTTTGCAGAGAGAGTCTATATGCATTTTCCAGCTGAAATGATGATCCAACACAATTCCAGGGTATGTTAAGCTACTTACTCTTTCTATTGTTTCGCTCTCAGCCTGAAGCACACACGAATCCAAAGCAACAACTTTGTATGGGGAATGAATTTCCACATATTTTGTTTTACTAACGTTTAAAGCCAATTTATTGGCTTGAAACCAATCACAGATTTGTTTCAATTCTTTGTTTGCAATGCTTAAGGCTCCATTGATGGACTCGTGTGCGCAAATGAGAGCAGTGTCATAAGCGTACATGACTGGGGTGAAGTTATGTAATATTGAAGGGAAGTCATTCATGCACAGAGAGAATAAAATAGGTCCCAATACCGATCCCTGCGGTACTCCCGATGTAAAGGGCAAAAATCTTCTTCACCCACTGTGCGCATACCTGCGTCGGTGGAGCTAAAGCCATAACGTCAGCGTCGGTTTTATAGAGCGGCGCACTGGCGAAAAAGAGATCCAATAATAGAAATAAGCAAAGCTGTTAACTGTGTCGTTCGTTCTGGCTCCAAGTTTAAAGTTGTCCTAAAGGAATACTGACAAGAATTTCAATGTCTTAACATTTTTGCTCGAACAAAAAACTGGCGTCGCTAACCCTGAAAAGCGTATTGTGGTGACCTGGAAAGCATGAAACATTTATGTGTTTGTGAAACGGCGACTTTTAAAAATGACTTTTGGTGCGGTTATCCAGGAGGTGGGTTCTCAGTGACGTGTGATTGCAGCGCGACTCGCAGGGACACAGCCACTGGTGACATACTAGCCACATATTTTTATCTGTTCGTCGTGTACATATACAACAATCAGTTAATTGCTGTCCAGCTAACCTTACGATAATTTTTGCAATATGCATTGTACGCCGAGCGCATAACTCGTAAACTCGGTGGGAATACAGAGAGAGAGAGATAAACAGATGAGTACGGCAGGAAGGTTAACCAGAAGGTAGTATCTGGTGTGCTACTCTGTAATGTGATTGGAAAAGTGTGTTGAAAAAGAGAGAGATAAATTAAATAATTCAATCATACAACCTGTTCGAATACAAGCGCTTACAAACAGACGAGAGCGTTCCACACAGTCGTGCTGACAGGCCGGCAGGTCACACAAAGCCTAATAGTGTTTGCAGGGCCTTCTGCGTTGTTAGACTTGGACAATGGCGTAATAGTCTTTCGTCGGATAGAGGTTGGTCGTCGAGCTTATTTAGAGCCACACAAGAGATTGTCCTTGTGCAAAATATTCTGGATAGTCCCACAAGACAAGTCATACTCTTTTTTCGTTGCCACTGTGATCACCGGTGGTGGTGTCAGCCAACACATATTCAACGCATACGCCTCTATAGGCGAACACGATGCCCAGCCTGATGTACACAGAATGCTAGCTTCACATCAGCAAAGACTTGATGTAATTATAAAGATTTATTTAGGATCACTGGAGTGTAATTATGCATGCATTAAATATGGGACATTTCAATTTTATGTGGTACAATGACGAGTGAGCCTCTGTAGCTTCCGAGCAGCGTCTGTGTTCGAAAGAGGTATCGACAGGTCACGTTCCTCTGTATGGGTTGACGGGGAGATCGAAAGATGCGTTCCATTGCCGATGATGCCACAGCAACAAGGCAGCCATTGAAATGTATTGGGGTATTTTTTCTCGGTTAAGCGACACCACATCTCTGCAGTCTCAAATACCAACTGTTTGTTTGAAACATGGCATAAAGTCCACCGTAGAGACAGCAATGTCTCCTTGTGGTCGCAGAAAATCGTCCACCTTTTTCTCAGTTAGTCATTAATGAAAAGCAGCATGGCGTGAAGCGCTGCGAGTTCTGCAACGTATGCTGCCATTGGAGCTGTTGCGTGAGACATACTGAATTGAGTTTCAGCTATCGTCGGAATCACGAACGGTGCTGATGGGTTGCTCGAGTACGACTGAGGCATTGCTGTAGACGTGAGTAGAGCCTTCATACTTCTCGTATAACAGAAGTAACACAAGCTATTTAGAAGCTGGCGCCGAAAGATCTTGATTTTCCTGAGAGCGCCCTATTGTCAGGCTAATGAGTGACAGCTTGAGGAGCCATGTAGGAACCGATGGTCTCACTGCAGGCGTGAAGGCAGTCTGAAAATCTTCGCTATGTGCAGTTACTGTTAGGCAATTGGAGAGGTGTGGTTAGTCCGCTGATTAAGAGGCTATGTGCTAGTGTGGGGCCCGAGCAAGATGCTTTATGCACGTCCTCAGCGTTTCAACCCTAATGTGAGTCTTTGCGATGTGGTCCTTAGAGATGGATATAGTCGCCTCTGTTGAGCCACTCTGAGCCAGGCCTAAACAAATTTGGAGGGCCTGCGCTTGAACAGTTGCTAGTAGTTGCCGGCCTGGCTTGGTTACGTTAGTTTTTGCTGGTAGACTGTAGTGCAGGAAACTAAAAAAAAGAATCCGGGTTAAAAATAACAAAACAACGGTGGCGATCCTAATGCGTGGAACCAGCAGCGCGTGTATTGCACTTGAGTGGTTTTAAACGGCCACGAATCAGTGCGTTGTACCTTTGCTCCGGGCAAATAGGTCGCCCCGTTTCCATTTTTTTCACGAAGAGGCTTATTTTATTTTACAAATTAACAGTTATAACATGGCACTGCGTGACGTCTCTCAAGTCTCACCAGCTGAAAAATTTGAGAGGTGCGAAATCCCTGTCAACCACCTTTTCAGGTACAAGACGTGAGTACTCTATGATAGATCCCTGTCTATAATGACGTCTTTTTTGAGCTGTTAACTTTAAGTATACACAACCGACTAGCCCAGTCAACTAATATATCATGAAGCTCAGAAACTTGTGTGATTGGCATTGCGGTATATTTTGACTATTGACTGATGCACTGTAGTTTGTCATAGATTTTAGCGTAAATCAAGTCCGGAATACACACTTTTCAATTGAAGTTTTCACACCTACTCCAAAAAGATACAGAGCTCATCAAGAAGAATGCAGCTCTCTGAATTCTAGCTGCCAACAGCAAGTAGTTACTTCGGATGCGCAGACGCAAATATCGGTGCACGTCGACAGCAAAAATTGCTTGGCAAGTGTGCATAAAAAGAAATCAGGGCAAAATATAATATTAACGCCACGGTAACTCTACCATAGAAAAGTGTGCCCGTTTTCTATAATCACCAAAACAAGTTACATGCAGAGACAGCTTCGTATTCATTTAAACATTCAACCATCCACCTAGATGTCTTCCAGAGTGGCAAGAACAATTTCATGCAAAACATCAAATGGCCTTTGATCTCGAGAAACAACTACGTGCCAAGAGACATACAGTCCTTATCGTGCTCGATGTCGGTGGTTAGGTCGACAACGCTAGTGAGTCATGATCCACCACTTCGGAAGACTGGCATTGCATTTGGACATATATCGCTGTACTCCATGTACCATTCCTGGCGTCCAAGGACCATTCTCTTCATTGCTTTGCCCACGCAACTACCCGATAGGATCGAACTGTAGGACGGGAGCTTCAGCGCTGACTTACCAGACTTCAACTGTGGTGCCGAACTACTGGTTTTCTAATTTCATGGAAGTGTGCGCGCCTGTCATATTTTGGTATATAGATAAAGTGCAGCAATTCTCGTGAGATCATTCAGATGAGAGAGGGCTCTGTAGAAAATTCCGTCAGGTCCCGGTGCTCAGTGGAACTGGGCTGACCCGTAAAGATTATAATGCTCGTTGCGGTGGTGTTACCTAGCAGATGCCCAGCAACTAAAGCTTTCAACTTGAAAGTGAACAAAGCTTTCAAGTTGAAAGCAACTAATCTTTAAACTTGAAAGTTGCTTTCAACTTGAAAGCAACTTTCAAATTGAAAGGGACTTTCAGAGTATGGATGTGAGGCAGCGGTAATTAATGGTTTGGCTATCAAATTTCAATATATAGGCTGCATTATATTTCAAAATAATTTTTAATATTGCTCAGTGTTTTGTACTCGGTTTTTCATTCATCTACATATGTACTTTTCAAAAACCAGCTTTTTGTTGAGAATTGAAATTTAGCCCAAAGGTAGCTCCCAATTTTCCACAGAAGTGGAATGAATAGGAGGAATAAACACACCCTT
The DNA here is from genome assembly GCA_013436015.1 of Rhipicephalus annulatus. Classification (NCBI taxonomy): domain Eukaryota; kingdom Metazoa; phylum Arthropoda; class Arachnida; order Ixodida; family Ixodidae; genus Rhipicephalus; species Rhipicephalus annulatus. The sequence continues at coordinate 86,638 of WOVY01014730.1, read as the reverse complement.
TTAAAAGAAGATCGACTAAAAAGGGCGTCATTTTACCTCACAACAATAACCTTCATCCATCTTGTGTTACTTTCAATGCATCACCGTTGCGCGCCAGGAATTTTCTGTCCCGCACGCTATGCGCGTAATCAGCATGGCACAACGTTCTCAATAAATAAGCGTCCAATGCAGACTTTTCAAAAACAGCAGTCAAGCAGGATGACCATTTCTGTTGTGGAAGGAAAATACACTCTTTATACTGAGTCTTTTTATTGCGATAGCATTTATAAGGATAGTCTAAGCTGGATTTTGATGTCGTCGCCTGGGCCACCATCATTCACGTGTATGCATGAATATGTATACAGGTTGTCCTCCGTAATTTTAGCCAGAGTTGAAAGATATACCGGAACACGTAATCACGACGCGACTGAATGCGTGTTGACACGATGGCGGTGACTTTACGTTGAACACGAAATGATAACCACTGTGACTGCTTATCGCTGTCATGAACCGGTGCGAGGGAAGCGTGTCGTTCATGCGCGGAACGTTAGGGAGCACTAGAATCGTCGTGTGCACTGGCGTGCGAGTGTGTTTGTCACGTTGTATTTTTTCTATCTCGCAGGAATTTGCAATGAGTGGAAAAACACTAAAACGTAACATATATAAAGGTAAAAACTGTCTAATCAGATATTTCGCAAACCGATATACAACTTCCTCATTTATATTTTTTCTCTATCTTATTTTTTTGTAAAGTTAGTTAAACATATCAAGCAAACAAAATTTGATAACACAAATAATAGTCTCACTAACTCCAGGTAATGATGAGTAGCATGCGCTTGGTGGCGTCGTAATCACGTGTTCCAGTATATTTTTAAAGTCTGGCTAAAGTTACTGGGGACTCCCTGTATTAAACGCGGAAAGATTACAGCCTCCTCTTTTGCGGAGAGAACACAGTCTTTCCGGCTGGGGTCGTCTGCGCACGCGCTTCTCTCGTGAGCGAAAAAAAGGGGGGGGGGCGCTTATGGTTGCTGCACTACCGCGTAAATGATCAGCACGCGGCTTGTGTCCGCATAGCAGGCGGGAGATTCTACTGGCTGCACTTTCAACTCGAAGAAATGGAGCTTAAAGTGTACCTGGGAGGACGTATTCTGTAATACCAGCGTTTTGTGGAATTATTTGAGATCGAATCTAAATGAGTTGACTGCCAGCCTCGCTTCGTGTAAGATTGAAATTTGTCACTATTAAATTCATTGCTTCTCTGTTTTTGGTGAGTCTGATTTTGTGCAATCATCCCTTCCACAGTCACACATTGCACTTGACAACGTGTGAGCGAGTATACATAGGCACCGAAAAAGCTGCTTGAGACACATCTTTGCAGATTCTGTACCATTTGTCATAAGTTACTTAAGCCTGATACGCAGGGGAAGGTCCTGAAACGAGTGGCATTGCTTAGAACCACATGTGTGCCATGTAATTCTCTAAAAATGTGTTCTCACCCGCTCATGTAATTACAGACAGACCCAAACAAATACTGCAATCGCCTTTATGAACATGTCTGCATGACTTACCGACCTTGCGCAATTTACTTTGCCCACATACGTATACGAATGCCTTTGCGCGCAATTCAGCACTTCAGGCTACAACAAACCAAGGTGTATGTATACTCACGCCACCTATACGTACGAGTGCTTGCACAGCCGCTCCTGTCACGTGCGTCTAGCTACCCCTCTTCAATATATCTCTACGCATAAAAGAAGATCGTCTACATTGCTTTGAGTCGAGCCACCATAATTTAGGTGGTGTTGCTAACAAATTCAGAGCAGAACTTCACCGTTCACCATGGTACAGAAAATCTGCCTTGCCTGCTGTATGATGAACTCCGCCGATTGTAAACTAATCGACGTGATGAAATTACTGCCAAGTGCTTCGCCATCTTCCAGTCAGCGCACACATTGGCAATTGGCAGCATGAGCGTACGCTTGTTGCCTGCGCACGTGATTGGTATGTCTAGCACGATCATGTCATTGCGAGGCACTTTCAGGATGCTTCACACAAACGTAGATGGACACTGCCATTGAACTGCAGGGTGAAGTGCATCAGCCTCGCAAAACGGCAAAACCACCGAGCTACTGGAGTCACTATTTACGAACGCCTCGACAGAATAACTCTTTTACTGCGCAGCATTCCACACCAGTCCAACTCGCTGCGCCAGGCGACTTGTGGTCATGCATGGGCCGTCAAAACGTCCCACGGCTTCATCGTCGCTGCAACATACATCTCGCCAGAAACCTCACGGAACGACATTGTGAAACTCTCGCTCGACAACTTCTGTGCGGTGTGTCAAGAGGATGCACCGGTGTTTGTCACAGGAGTCTTCAATGTGAAAGTACTTCAGTGTGAAGAGGACTATGGCGTTTCTCGGTGCCGAAATATGACTTCACCTGCTGTCTGATTTTACACAGCCTACTACACGCAACAACACATTTCTAGATATGGTGCTCGAAAACAGTGTTACCTCACGAGGGCACTTCATGCCATTGCCAACATACCTCAGTGACCCCAAGGTGGTTTTCACTGCCATCGATTGAACTGTATTAACACTTATATTCACAAGTATTTCTATTAAATTATATATTTGCTGCGTTTATTTCATACACGTCATTAAATCATATCTTTCGCCATGCGGGTCTAGCAATATCATCATTCCGAGCATAGCCGAGAGAGGGCCTTACCACGTATAGATGCGCTCTACACATAAAAACTGCCACCAGCGTTGACACAGACGTAGAGCCCTTGGTACCAAGATGCGCTGCCGACGGGAGGAGCTTTTCATTCAACACGATTACTACGCACGGGCCTTTTTGTTGTTGTCTAAGGCGGCTCCACAGCAGAAAAACTTGGTTACATATTAATTGCATGTTTTCTACAAATAAAATTGCCCTAAAACTACTAGCCTTTCTTCGTAAAACATTCAAATATTTTACAACCGCATTCATTGCTTTGCTCTTTTGTTGAAACTGTGACTTTTTGTATTAGAGTGTGGAACAAGTGAACTCATCCTGTTTTTTTTTACGTTTCTCAATATTAAAAAATTGCCACCAATTTGATGATTTTTTTAGGAAATACAACCTAACTTATGCTACTGACTCCAACTTAACAGATGTAATTGCTGCGATTATCATATACGAGAATTTTCGTTTGCTTGTGTATTTTCGTGCCCGAACGAAAGGCACCAAAATGCCCAAATTGGTTGTTTTGATAAAAGGCAGACATTGCATTGGGATGCACCCCCATTTCCTGTCAACATGTCAAAGAAAATGTGGATGATATATTTTCAAAATCTTGTGTGCCAAAAAAGTGCAAGAAACTTTCTCAAAAATGAAATGATCTGTCAGATGATTCTTATTTTCCAAAAATATTTTTTACCAAGGTAATTCTCACTTTAACTTATGTCGAAGTCAAAGTATTCCGAAGTAACCCGAGTTGTCATTCTTCATGTTTTGTTCAGTCATGCCTTGCTTGGCAGGATCAGCCTAGCTGTGCCTAACTAAATGTAAACTAGGCTGTGTCTTGTCAGTGTTAGTAAAGCTAACTAGCTAACCATGCTGAGATCAACTCAGGAGGTGTGCTACCCACATTCTGCCAAGAATATACACATTAAGTCATGTACCTAATTCGCAATTTGTGCCGCTTTTTAAGTTTCTTAAATTTCGATAATTGCCAACTATTTTTTTCCAAAGGAAGCCTCACTTTACATTACGTTAAAGTAGTCCAAACTAACCCGAGTTGTCAATAATCATGATTTGTTCAGTCATGCTGTGTTCGGCAGGATCAGCCTAGCTCAGCTTAATGAAACTAAGTTAGGCTGTGTCTAGTTCATGTTTATAAAGCTAATTAGCTGACAATTCTGAAATTGACTCAGGAGGTAAACAACCCAGACTATGCTCCGAATATACACCTAAACCATGTGGCCAACAAAGCCATCTGATGTGGCTAAAAAGGTATGTCATTCACCTATAACTTGTAAGACTAGACGGAATTGAGATACCAGCAAATGAAGACTAAATGTTTAATATGCAAATTAAGCTGACTAGGTTAAACACACTAATCAAGGTGATCATGACAATTCATATAATGAAGGTATTGTTGGCGCTGTGATTGCCAAATGACTTCAATTCGAACACACAATCAATGGTGATTCACACTGTTACATCGTGAGTATCTCGTATGTTGCATTGGCGCGTGTTTGCAGGTGGGCCTAGAGAAACCGGGGTGAGCAGAGTGCAAAGAAGCTCTTGTCTTTTTTGACTACATGTCACCCACTGTAAGCTACGCCGTTTTTTAGAAGCGGGACGTCTTATAGTCGCTGAATCCAGCGTGTGGTGTCACCACCCTTGCTGTGCATGTGCGTACACTGCCCTCTTTCTTTTCGCCACGCCGACGCAGAGAGCGTCTTTTAGTCAATGCTAGCCCCCCCCCCCCTCCTCTCATCTAGGCATCTCTCCCCGCATTATTCACGCCCTCATTGCGCCTGCACGGCCTCTAATCCTCCTTTTCTACACTTTTCTCTTCCTCTCTTTTAGGCACCCCTATTCACGGCGTTTAGACCTTCAAAGCGCATGTGTGTCGCCTCCTTTTCCTCTCCTATTGTCCTCCCTCCCTCACCTCTCAATGCAGACGTAGACAACTTCTGCTAGTCTACACTCGCTTCTTCCTCTCTCTCATCTAGGCCTAGGCAAATTGCGTGTGCTAGCAAATTTTTTATTGAAAAAAAATTGGCAGATCACACGTACAGTGGGAATCGATGATATGCAAAGCACGAATGAGGCAGATTGACATGTCACCTTTAAATTAGCACAACGTCATGAGGCGGAGGTAAATTATGCCGCACAAGACTTCCATGTCACAATTATTTTTTGGACGAGTTATTCTCTTCGTAATCTACCCACGTCACCTCATACCAATTATAGTATATGTGAAGCTAGCGAAACGACCGCGAGCGTGCTATGAGCGTAGCACTTAGTCAAGATTTACATGACACGCATGCCATGATTATTATGTTTGGATGTGTCATTTACCTTCGTCGTCAATTCACATCACATAATACGAAATTTCGTGGCGCTAGCAAAACGGCTGCGAGCACGTTATGAGCGTCGCATGTTGTCATGTTTTGCATGATGCATATCATGATTATCGTGTTTGTGCCTGTCATTTATATTCCTCGTCCATTCACGTCACGTAATACGAACTTTGGTTTATTTCGAGCTAGCAAAACGGCCGCGCGCGCATTACGAGCGTGGCATGTATTCAAGTTAATACATAAAACACATCTCATCAATATTATGTTTACACCAGTCACATACCTTCGTCATCATTCACGTCCCGTAATACCAAATTTGGTATAATTGAACCTCGCGAAACTGCCGTAAGCGCATCAAGGGCGTGGCATGTAGTCATGTTGTTACATGAAACACATCTCATGATTATATGTTGGCACCAGTCACATACCTTCGTCATTTATTCACATCCCGTAATACCAAATTTTATATATGCGAAGTTAGCGAAACGGCTGCCAGCGCATGATGAGCGTGGCAAGTCATCATATTGTTACATTGCACGCATGTCATGATTTTCATGTTAGCGTCTGTCGCTTGTGCTCGCCATGCAATCATGTCATACCGTACCCGTTCTGCAACCTGTCATGTGAACGAAACCACCGCAACAGCAGCAAAACCCTGTAATATATGATCATGACATTCATGATATACATATCATTATTATCCTGTCATGACTAGTCGCTTATGCCCGTCATTCAGTCATAGTGTGCCAGACCAGTTTTAGTATGTATATCGATACCATTATCGAAACGTCCACGAAAGCCGAAATTCGTAGGCGGCTGGATAGATAGATAGATAGATAGATAGATAGACAGATAGATAGATAGATAGATAGATGGATAGATAGATAGGTAAATGAATAGATAGATAGATAGATAGATAGATAGATAGATAGATAGATAGATAGATAGATAGATAGATAGATAGATAGATAGATAGATAGATAGATAGATAGATAGATGCGCTTAAAGTCGCCGAAGTTCACCAAGAAATGCTTTGCATTTAAAACCGGCTCCTGGCGCCCCTGATATGTATACGCACTGGATCTAAACCTCCGAGCTAGTGCCGGGGCGAGATGTCTTTTATGCGTTACTGAACTGTTAAAATTCGCCGCGTGCCCGTTAGCTAAAGCGGACGGCGTGTCTCCGCGTCCAATCGGAGTCCCCGGTCTCTCATTGCCCGTTAGCATCGACTGGCATGTTTCTCTAGTAAAGACCGGCTCATTAGGACGTCCCTTGCGCCTCCCCAGATTTATCTCCTGTGCAATTCCGTGATGAGCGCCAGCGTTAACGCCACCACTATATAGTGGAAGCGTTACCATCCGCTGCTTTGCATCTACACATGGTCTCCTTTAGTGGGAGATGGTGTAATTCTTTTCTTTCTATTTAGGATGATCATGCCTAAAACCATGCCTAACGAAATGGTCTTCGACTCATCTAGTATTGCTCTAGCCCATTCTTTATGATGCTCATGAGGCTATGATGTACGTCTGCGATGATAAAATAACGCCATATTTATTCTTCTCAAATACTGTCCTACCGTCCTCCGCTAAGTTTTCTATTCCTGCTTGCATTTCACCACGAGAACTTCCTAATGGCTGCCTGTCCTACAGCCATTCACTTTTCCGTTAGTGTTAAGAAGAATATCGGCTCCACCTATTCTCTTCTACGTTCCTGTTCCTCCTGCTTTATGTTTGCCTACCATTTTTGGTTCCTGCAGTACTTTAGGACTTCTGTAATGTTGTTTTGTTGTTATCCTTCGAACTTATGCCCTACATTGTGGTGTGTTTTATTTATAAGAGTGGGGTGTATCGTTCACTGCTTCAGCTCCTTTATTATTTTCAATTACTTATTGAATGCCTGGCAATATAGGTCTTTGACTGCAGTAGTACCTTATATGATCTATCACGCACACACTTTCACAATGTGTCGCCTAGAACCAGCAAACCATTTGGCATTATTCCGGCACCAGGTGCTAGGGAGCCTGAGGTTATATGTTACGGGCATATGCAAGTGAACGAGGTGTTGATTGCAATGTAATAAACAATAATTTCCCTAAGCGTTGAACCAATGTTCTTGTGACTCACTTTTTTGCTAGCTCTTGTTCAATAGAACCTAATTATGCGCAGTGTGTGTTCGATGGAAGAAAACTTACCCTGTACGAATCCGAAAGTGAAAGTCATCCATGTTATATCAGGAACAAATACAGAGGCGAAAATGCCCACACAGAAAAGCACGCTTCCGAAGAGGCTGATTGTAGAAACTGCGAAGAAATTCTGGAGGACTGCCACAAACACCCCTGTAAGTGTACGAATAAATATTTCATCAGAAAATATAAGTATAATCAACAAGTATACCGAGAGAATTATTACCAATAAGAAATATGGAGATCTTCAGATTTAGAATGCTTTATGTACGAAGAATAAAGGCGTGTCACAGAAATTTCTCGTGTAACAATAATAAATGTCAAATATAGGCAGAATCTGAAAACTTTTACAGCTAGGTAGGTGTGTAGATCATTACTTTACATGTTTTGTATTTATTTACACCTGCAGCCTAAATAGACTATTGCAGAATTATGTTGAAGCAGCATACAAATATGTACAGGCACTCCACGTCGACCCTAAAATGTCAATGAGTAATTGTGCCCAGGTAGTGGTTTCCAAGCTTGAATTGTTGAAGGAACAAACCAGCACTCGCAGGAGCAAGTGTACATGTAATAAAACGATCAACAAGTTTTAAACATGGTGACTCTTATTTTTATTTTCTGGGAAGATCATCTAGTTCTTTAGATAATAGTGACGAGGACAGTTTGTTAAAGTTTGGAGAAAGTTTGAGAACTGAAGAAAACGACACATTGCGACAGCTGTGTTAAAAAGCTGGAAAAAAGTTTAAAGCACAGGATTCTTTTTTGTATATCATACAAACAAACTACACATTTTTTCCTTACACCGATTTCAGTGCTTAGATTTGAGAACGTCTGACAGAACGGGACCACGTTTTAGGGTAGCAGGAATGAGAACTTTTACGTAAGCAGGCCAGATTTTGACACAGTATGTAACAACAAAGCACTTTTTTGATTCAAAGTATTAAAAAGAAATTCGGCACACTCTACGCTTTTTGCCAATTGATGTAATGCGAAACTGTTGCAAGGAGCTGCATACATCGCGTTGTTTGTAGTTGAAAAAAATCAAGCCAGTCGCCTTATACCACGTTGTTCACTCTCATGCTGTTCATGCGTACATACATGTATAATCCAGTAGATATCACGATCAACCCTCAGGTCTGCGAGAAGACAATAATGTTGCGCCTCAGCGGCATTGCTTGATGGAGCCGAGTGCGAGTGAACATTACAGCAAGAGTGAATCCCTCGGTAGTTGTTCAGGTACAAACGAGTTGGCAATAAAATAAGTGGGATATGAAACGCCGCACGGCTCCCCGCACATACAGTGCACAACTTCTCATTAATGTTCTTCATACACTGATTCCGTGCTATTTTCACACACATTAAGTTATTAGGCCGACAAAAATACACTGTGAGCACAGCGTGTAATAATTGCCGCACATATGGCATGCATTTTAGGATATTGATAATATTACGAGTGATTTCTGTTTGTTATAAAGACATAACACGCCATGCTGACGAAGCGGCCACCAGTGTGCTGTGAATGTGGCATGCAAATCATGCAGCACTTGTCATGCATTTCATGACTTTCACATTAGGGCCTTTAGAGGAAGTTTGCTATATAGGCTTGTGATGCGATGTCGATTTTCGTATATTTCAATATACATACGTGTATAGAACTGTCGCTCCGGCAGAGCTGAAATGGCACCCAAAAGGAGGAAGGCGATAACGTGGTTGTTGTGTTGGACTCTCGAGCTTCCCCTGTTGACCGGCATCATTGTGCGCCCTTTAGGCCGTTAGCAAGACCAGCTGTCGGTGAATAAATCCTCCCCGTAACATCTTTTGATGGGAGGTGCAGGGTCTTCACACAACCCGGCACTAAAACTCCGCAGTGGACACCATCTTTGTCCTAACGCGATGCCTGAAAGCGGCACTCGGGCCTCGCCGTCCGCACCGGCTCCATCACCTGTAATTTCCCCCCATTTTATTGACCCTGGCACGTTTTCCGGGAAAGACAGCACGGACGTCGAAGGATGGCACGCATTATTCGAGCGTGGCAGCAAGCACTACAGGTGGGACGAGACGCTTATGCTGGCAAATATTCTATTCTAGCTACGTGGTACAGCATGCGCCTTGTATGAGACGCATGAAAAACGATTAACCAGCTGGGACACGTGCAAGCAAAAGCTTCGCGAATTGCTCGGTCGGTCAGTTGCTCGTCAGATGGCAGCCAGGCAGGAACTCGCGTCACGTGTTCAATTATCCATAGAGTCGTACGTCACGTACATCCAAGACGTACTGGCACGTTGCCGGAAGACTGACAAAAACATGTTCGAGGCGTACAAGATCAGCAACGTGTTGAAAGGAATAGCTGATGATGCTTTCAACATTCTAATGTGTAAGAACTGTACCATTGTAGACTCCATCATATCTGAATTTCAGCGATTTGAACAAGCTAAAAGCAGGCGAATAACCCACCACTTCACGAGACTACCAAACACCGCTGCGACTTCTCCTTGCGAGGATTCTGCAGCGCCCCGTTCACTTGCGCCTCCTGCCCATATCGCAAAGATTATTCGCCGGGAGCTGGAGGCCATGCCAGCCGCTTCTATAAGCCTCTGCGTAAGACAACTGAGCAACAGTCTCGCCTATTCAAGCAACCGTACATCAGAAGTTTGCTAACCTGGGCGTCCAGGTTACCCAGCACCTCCACGAAAATATGTTACGGAGAAGATTTATTAACCGACAGCGGGTATTCCTATCGGCTTAAAGAGCGCGAAGTCATGTAGGACAACATGGGAATCTCGAGAGTCCAACCCACTACAACCACGTTGTCACCTTGCTCCTTTTGGGTGCCATTTCAGATGTGCCGGAGCGACAGTTCCATACGCGTATAATCTTCCCCGTAAGATATCTTTCCCGTAACAATATTGCGAGCCCTCCGCGAGTGTATCTTAACAGTGGCAACTGCTTATACAGCACATTTGACATTTTTTTATTTTCATGTTACAGCATGTCGCTTAAATTCACCGTTCAGACATGTCATGGCATGACAGTTTTGGTACACACCAATTTAGCGGTAGGTCCACCGTTGGATATTGAGTGTGCATGTAAACGATGCCGTTCATGGCACTACGCCATCTTGTTTATATTCCGCCCTGTCATTTGTGTACTTCATACAGGCATGACATGACATAGTAATTAAAACGCCCACGAGCACCTGAAGGTGAAGTCACGTAAAATACACAATTAGCCATAATGATTCTGTGGTTTATGAGTTCCAACCTTTCATTTATGTTCGTCCTGAGATATTTTCCGCCACACGAATTGCGGTATATATCATCGTAACAGAAGAGCACAGAACCAAGACCACGGCATGTAAATGATGCCTTTCATGAGGTTCCCGTAATCATCTTGATGTTACGTCCTGTCATTGATGTTGGTCTCAAACACATGACACCATTTACGAATCTTTCTATATGTCCAGTTAACGGAATGACCACGAGAGCACGATTATTTGTAGGTAGCTCACTAGCAACATAAGATAGATAGATAGATAGATAGATAGATAGATAGATAGATAGATAGATAGATAGATAGATAGATAGATGTATTCCTTTGTGCCTAGTGCTCTGCACATTAAGTTTCTTAGGGCTCCTCATTGAGACGATTTTCTATACTGTGTTTTATGCGGCTTCCGATTTGTGAAAACGGAGTTTACCAAGTTATTGGCATCAACACACACCGATTACGATGACCAATGAGCAACCAACAAAAATGCGTAGGAGGAAGCCAATCAGTTATGATTAGAATCAAGAAACCGTTAAAAGTATTACGGCTACCCCTTAGAGCAATATAGCACATTCGTGTTTAGGTCCTAACTGACTGGCAAATACCTATTTTTTTGTTGCGCTAGCATCGCTTTTATACGGGTATGTGGAGCATTTTAAAGATGATCGATGTGTACTATAATTTTAGCAATTTAACGGCTGTGCTCTGTGCTCTTTTGTTGTACCATTCTAGAAAAAAGCACATCAGTTCTCGTCAGTTATTATTTACGTAAAGCATTCATACTGTACATGGACAGTCTAACACGTGCTGGAGGGTCAGAAAAAAAAGCTTCTTTAAGCGAGACACAAGCTTCTGAATCGGTTTACCTATATTGGCTTACGTGCAAAGGCTAACAATATTTTTGTCCTGGCCTTCTGCTGATAGCTCCGTATGTTGAATTTCAGCAACTCAAAAATTTACGTAGCGTTAGTACTAACCTGCGACATCATCCACTGCTTGAAAGACACTGGTCGGCCAAGAAGCTGCTTGTCTGTTGATCCCGTATTGTCGCATAAAGGCCACATAAAAGAAGCCAGATGTGGAGTGGACAGCGGACGAGAAGAAAGTGGCTGCACACGCGATCACGGCTCGGCTCCAAGCCTTGTCGAGCTGGGGCTCGTTGTGCGAAGGGGGCTTAGACAACGCCTCGGTGCGAGCGTCCTTCTGAACAGTCGTTGTTTGAAGCGTTGACGCTCCGTTTCTGTTAACGTTAGTGGACCTGCGTGTATTAGGAAATAAGTTCTTTAGGGTCGAGTAAATTGTGGTTGGTGCATATATAGCTCATTATTTGAACCAACAGTGAAAACATATTTATTTATTTATTTACATGAAATTTTCTGCGGAGAAGCTCCGAGTAGTCGGACATACTTGGCTTGCGGTGGGGGGGCCCTTAGTCCAGGGCTCCGCTTGCAGCAGCCGCTCTGCGGGCCCGGTTGATCAGACTCAACTGATCTTCCAGGTTCTCGCTGGCCAGCAGCTCCTCCCATCGCTCCGCTGTTGGATTTTGTACTGGTTGTAAGGCTGTAATGGCCTGACACTCCCACGTGACGTGGTACAGAGTGGCTTTAGCTGAACACCATGGGCAGAGAGGAGAGTATGCCGAGGGGTGCATTTTACTCAGGATGTGCAAATTCGGAAACGTGCCGGTTTGAATTTGCCTCCAGCTGACCGATTCCTCTTTATTTAGTGTTCGATGTGGTAGCGAATAAGCTTTCCTAAGTCCTCTGTAATGGTTTAGGATGGCCGAATAGTCGCAAGGGACCGGAACGAGTTCCTCAGGGGCGGAGTTGGAAGGTGCTCGGCTCGCATACCCTCGAGCTACCCTATCCGCTGCCCGATTCCCCTCCAGTCCCATGTGGCCCGGAGTCCATCTAATCTGATGCCAAATTCTGAGTGGATGTGTAATGGAATGCTCGCCAGTGTCTGTAACGCTCATGATGACGCTGAGAGCGGGTTGGCTGATGCGCCCCTGTAGGTAGTTGCGGCAAGCTGCTTGAGAGTCCGTGAAAACTGTCAGCGACCTTCGTTGTCTGTAGCCGAGGGCGAGAGAGAGCGCGATGGCAGTTTCTTCAGCATCGGTGATGTTGCGGCACCGCACGGAAGCGCTGGTACGTTCTGTGAGTGTGTGGTCCACGACTGTGGCTACAGCCTTATTGTTTGCATGGTCGTAGTTGGCGGCGTCAACATAGTACGTAGTGTTTTTATGTGCATAATTTCGCTCGAGGGCTTCCACTCTGGCTTCGCTCCGGCCCTGATGTAGTCGGGGATCCATATTGCGGGGGATGGGAGCGACCTTATAAGTAGCACGAAGTTGGTCCGGAATGGGCTTGCGACGAGCTGCGTCGTGAAACTGGCTGATGTAGCCGAGGCGTAGGAGCAGGTCACGGCCTGTAGGTGTTTGCTTGAGCCGTTGCAGTTGTGTGGCGAGTTGCGCTTCACAAAGTTCTTCAAAGGTGTTGTGTAGGCCCAATGCGAGGAGCTTGCTAGAACGAGTACCCGGTGGTAGCTTGAGTGCCGCTTTGTAGGCCTTGCGGAGCATTGCGTCTACTTGGCCCTGTTCGCTCTTGGTGAGGCGTTGGTAGGGCAAACTATATGTCACCCTACTGACCACGAGGCTACGTATGAGTTTCAGGGTGTCCTCCTCGCGCATGCCATGGCGACGAGTGGCTACCCGAGATATCATTCGGGCCACTTGCAGTGTAGTGGTGCGAAGAAGGGAAAGTGTGTGATTCACATGGCGGTTCGACTGTACCCACATGCCTAATATTCGAATGGTGGATTTCTCTGGGATTTGTTTGCCAGCAAGGACAACCTGGAGGCGGGAGCCTTGGTTGTTCTGCGTCGATGGTGGGAGCTTGCGTCGATAAATTCGTAGAAGCTCAGATTTTTCTGTTGCACAGGCCAGGCCTCGTGCCTGCGCGTATTGTTCGACGCATGTGGCTGCCTGCTGCAGGTTATATTCTTTTTCTCCAAGGGACCCCCGCGTGGCCCAGACGGTGATATCGTCCGCATACATTGCGTGATGGATGCCATCGATGCGGCGGAGTTCATGTGCCAGGCCAACCATAGCTACATTAAAGAGTAGCGGGGAAATCACTGAGCCCTGCGGGGTGCCCTTGTTCGGAACCTTGATAACATCTGATCGGATGGAGCCGAGACCAACTGTGGCAGTGCGGTCCGTCAAGAAGGCGTGAATATAGCTGTGGACGCGCTGCCCACAATGAAGGGCCTCGAGGCCCTCAAGTATGGCCTGGTGGCTAACGTTATCAAATGCGCCCTTAATGTCTAAAGTCAAGATAATGTTTTCTCCTTGCTGGTGGGCGTTGTCAATGACTTCTTTTAATTGTAGCAGTACATCTTGCGTTGAAAGATGTGCCCGGAACCCGTACATTGAGTGCGGGAAAAGGTCATTGTCTTCGAGGTAATCTTGCACGCGATTAGTGATGACGCGCTCGAAGAGTTTACCAAGGCAGGAAGTGAGGGATATTGGTCGGAGGTTTTCGATCTGAAGTTTTTTGCCCGGCTTCGGTATCATTATGACCTCCGCGTGCTTCCATTCAGACCGAAGCGTGCCACGTTGCCAATGATCATTGAAAAACGCCGTGATTTCTTGTACGGCGCTGTCGTTGAGGTTCCTGATAAGAGAGTACGTGATTCCGTCTGCCCCAGCAGCTGTGTTGCGATTGCTGCTGCGAATGGCTGCGTAAACTTCGTCCACCGTTATTGGTCGGTCGAGAGTGTCATTGGCACGTCCACGATAAGCAGCTTGAGATGCGGGTGGGTAGAAATCGCCAAAGCATTTTCGCCGGACTTGATCCAGCAGCTCATCGTCAGTACCCTCAAAGGCGTGTATGAGGCGCATGACCGACTTATTCGTCTCATTTTTTGTGCGAGTGGGGTCCATCAAAGCGCGCAAAATGTGCCACGTGCGGGCCGTGCCCAATGAGCCTCGAAGAGAATCGCTAAACTGGGCCCAATTGAGTCGCGCCAGTTCTGTAGCGTACTGCTCTGCCTGAGTGGTGAGTGTGGCGATCAGGACAATGCCACTTTCACGATTATTGCTTTGTTAACTGCAAATGGCTGTTTCCAGAGAGTTAGCGAGATGAAATATTCCATTACGAAACAGTTAGTGCTATAGGCTGACATAAGTCTAGAATAGCATTACATATGTAATATTTCTCACCTTCCTTCAAAACTATATTGCCCAAACTACACTTACTGATGCTACGCTGACATGACTGTTACACGGTGTCTTTTGCGAAAAGAGTTTCAATACCTGGTGTGGCTTTCTTGCAATATACTGGGCTCTCACGCCGATTGTATAGGTTTGACTCTCACTGGGTCCTGATGTTTGTTTTTCTAGTCGTCGGGTAAACACGGCTGCTGCCTGATATGCTTTAGCTTTCCTGATGAAATTGCCCATGTTGGTTCTCCTTGTTCCGGGGTAGCTATAAGAGCGAATACTCTGTGTGCATACCCGCATACCACGGCCCATCGTATGTAGGTATGTGCCACACGTGACTAGATGAAATGGTTTCATGACTAACATGCCAGAACTTTCGCGCTAATCATGTCATGACCTGACTGTCATATTCGTTATACCGTTTTCCACGAGAGCCCCCACACGTTAGCGTATATATATAATATATATATATATATATATATATATATATATATATATATATATATATATATATATATATATATATTGCCGGTAAAGCTTTCTTCTGCTAAGATATACTTCATATTTACAAATTTCGCGATAACTGATCCGGGTGTAGCCACAAAAGCTGAAACAGCAGATACATTTGCAACCACCATAATTTGTGAATTGAAACGTCTATGTGGTTATGTACAAACACGCCATACCGTTCGCTACAAAATATGGATGAACTTGCCCCATAGAACAGTGAATAAAGCGCAGGAATGAAATTGCAGAACGTTGCAAATACGCACAGAACAATGTTCTTTCGTAGTTGATGGGGCGACCTCCAAACTTCCTTCGTTTTTTTTGATAGTCAATAAACATCTTGTGTCATTGCACTTCGTTTTCTTATGAAGACATGTTGGACATCATGATTGCTAGTTCTGCGTCTTGGTTGAAACAAAAAGAGCTTCAGAAGCATCACAAAGCAAACGACGAAAAATGCACGCCAATTTTGCTTACTTTTTTTCTTTTTTGGGGGGGTAGGAGAGATCGAGGGTGAAAGGAGGGAGAACACAGTATCTTTTGCTCGTACCAAATAAACGTTGGTAGTACAAAAATGGTCGCTTACGTGAAGTCTAAAGAGTATGGCGTTAGCTGCTCTGCATCCATGAGATTTTTTCCGTAACTTGGTCCTAGGGTAAATCGAATGCAGAGAATCTGCTTTGTCTTTTCATTTGTAGTACACTTTTCATGAGCGCAATACAGAAAATGAAGCAGCGAGAATGTACGCGGTTCGTGCGAGAACCTGTTCTTTTTCATGCTGAGCATTCTAAGTCGTATTTTACTTTCATCCAATATTTATCAATAAGAAAACTGAGACACGTGCATGCCACTGGAAGCCAAGTTTAATTTGCAAGAGCGGCAACCTACAAAATGGTGCGTTTAAATTAATAATAGTGGAACGGAACGGGTCGGCTAGTGACAGCTCCCATAAAAATTGTATTATACTTCTCTCTATAGCACTGAAACGTCTGTTGCAAACTGGGCTTCTCAGCTGAAAGTGCGTTCCTTCGTTAGGAAATAGCCATCAGATGTGTATACATTCCACAAGCAAACAAATAGAAAGAAAATGACAATGTGATTCGGAAAATCGTGCTTACATACACGTATGGCTAAAACGGTTTAAAAATACCTTTTAGCATTAAAAAGTTGCCACTTACAATGCACTTTCCGTTAAGGTAAGATATATGCGAAGCAACCATGGCAGTGCGAATTCATCAAGAAGACAGACATTACGGAGACTTCAAATTATAATACTTTGGCCGTGTATATGCATGATTTGCTGGAAAAAGTATTCGAAAAACAATAACCTTTTGCCTGGAGAGAGATGATAAAATATTTGTTTGATGTTCTGCGCGAGCGTATTGCTGAGTAGGCGCTCAGAGAGCTGCGGGTGCCATCTGGCAGTCATTCCTAAAAATGAATTGTTTCAAGAACGTATAGCCATTGGTAGGTGGCAGCATCGGGTCGTTTTAGTGAAGCGCGCGAAGCACCCGCTTATTAGATGCGGAGCATCTAATACTCGAGGATTGTAGTGCGGCGCCGTCCGCAAGCTTTCTCCTCCTTCTTCCACCATCTGTGCATCCCTTCCTCCTCTACACACCGCGCGCGCTTCACTCCTCCACCATCTGTGCACCCTTCCTCCTCTACACACCCAAGGAGGATTAAAAAAATTGCTGGAGTAGAAATGACTGCGCAGATGTGAAGCCGTTCCTCTGGCAAGATGGCGGCTGTGGCGGCCATCTTACTAGGGGCATGATAAAGTGTCGCCGTTCAGCGATCGAAAACGAAGCGTTTCCCTCGCACGCCCAACGAGTTTAATGCAACCAACATTTTTGGGGCCTCATAGTGCTCCAAGTGCGTCTTAAGGTCACTAGTTTTCCGTAGTGAGCCTCTAATTGGAGGCAAAGTTCTTTGAAGATTCAGTCATCCATATTTGTTTCTGAGTGTTATTTCGTCAGGAACAACCATCCTTCAATATAGAACTACCGTAGTATTTACATAACGTATCAAAGCCACTTGATCTTTAAGCGGGCACTATCAGAAAAGAGCATGTTTCCGCCATCTTGGCAGTGGCAATAGGTGGCTTCACTTCTGCTGCCAAGGCATCGCAGGAGCTTCCACTCCAGCAACTTTTCTTTAATTCTCCTTGTACACACCGCATGCGCTTCTCCTCTTCACGAACATTCGCTAGCTGTATAATGTAGCGCGCATGCGCCGTCACGCTTCGAGAACATCGGCAGCTGACGCGCGCGCATGCGCCGTCGCACTTCGAGAACATCGGCAGCTGACGCGCGCGCATGCGCCGTTGCGCTTCTCCCCCTTCTCGAACATTCGACAGCTGACAGTGCATGCGCCGTCGCGCTGTATATATACTCAAGGTCGGCGCTCGCTCGCTCAGTTGCCACTCGTCGGTTGGTTTGTACGGCGCGTCGACGTCCAAGGTCGCGGTGAAATGAATTCCAACGAATCCACAAACACAATGATCGACGTCCCTTCGACCAGCGCCGCCCTTTCGCATACGTGTGTACGTGTTCACTCATTTAACACCCCCTCCTACAACCACGTTAACCAATTTAGCCATCGACCCAAGTAAGTCGCAATTTAACACCCCATTTCACAACCACGTTAACCAATTTAGCCATCGACCCAAGTAAGTCGCACTTTAACACCCCGTTAACCAATTATATGCTCCGCATCCTCCTCAGTGTTCCCCCGAGCAATTGCCCTGCGGGCAATTTTTTTTTCATAGTGTCGCATTGTCAAAGCAGTGTAATAAGCACTGCGGTCTTTGAAATTGCATAACTATGCATTTTAAATATAAAAAAACGCATGACACAATACTTACGTATTGATGTTTACCAATATATGTGTACCATTTGCTTTTTTACACACAGTGCTCACAAGCATGAACGCCGCAAATAAATCAAGATGGCTGGGCCTTTAGAAAGGACCTAAATCACGGAGGAAGCAATCCACTGAGAAGAAAGCGGGATAATGATATGTGGGGCCTAATGTCCCGAAACCACTTCATGATTTTGAGAGACGCTGCAGTAGAGGGCTCCTGAAATTTTGACCACCTGGGGTTCTTTAACGTGCGCCCATATCTGAGCACACGGGCCTACGCCGCTTCCGCCACCATCGGAAATGCAGCTGCCGCAGCCGGGATACGAACCGGCGACCTGTGCATCAGCACCCGAGTACATTAGCCACTAGACCAGCACGGCGGGACGAGGAAAAAGCGTTATGTCAAATTTTAAAAGCCGGAAGTAGGGAAGGGTAGAGGAATCCTCCTCTCAATTCTGGACACGCTATAGTGGCTCGCGCATGCGTAATGGGCGCCAGTGAGGAGGTGCGGGCGGCGAGTCTACCGCTGCCTGGCGCATCCCTATCGCTGGCGCACGAGACCACGGCGTGCCCACGTTGTCCCACAGCCCCCCTGCAAAGCACGTGACTTCCGCCACTCATTTCGCTCTGCAGCTCGCATTGCGAGGGCCTCACTTTTGCTTTTCTTCCTGCATGGCCTAAACATTCACCGGGTGGCTGAACTGTGCGATTGCACGTCTAACAGAAAGAGCGACAGACCGAAAATCTTGCGTTAGAGTATCCCAAGAAAGACTATCCTCTTTGAAAATGTACCACGAAACACGCCACTACATTATTTTTTTGACAAGGGGAGCTTTCAGCATCAAGGCAGTGACCGACGAAAGTATTTCAAGATAGAGGAAGCAAATATGCGCTTTAAAAGAAGCAGCAAAATTTTTTATCATTGTTTTATAAAGCGGTTGAAGCTGTATTCTTAATATCTACAACAAATCGCAACCGATAGTAGTGCTGCTAAGGAATGCGTCTCGATAGGGGCAGAGCCCGCTTTAAGAGAAATTCGGGGCACCCGCCCATGCACCTTATCGCCTAGAAATTTACATCTATGTGACTTTTCCATACACTCTATGCAGGATCCTGGTTTTGCGCAGGCCTCGGCTCAAAAAATTGAGTCTTGGAGGTAGGCAGCACGGCTCTGACTAGCAAGCGTCGAACCAAACGCTCAGTTGGGTAGAGAGCCCTTAGAGTCGCAGTCGCTCCTTAGGCTGGTTGAGCAAATCGCGTTGGCGAAAGTGAAGCTAAATACAATTCCTGGTGAAGTGCAAACGAATGATATTCGGATAGCCAGTGCTGCAGCACATGCTGGGTAACAGCCTTTTATGATTCCCGAAGAACTGCTCTTATTTAGGTAATTTATTTCAACTATCATATATATGGACATTTTCAGCAGGTTCGCGACGTTGGCGTAAGCGCCATCATCGCTGTTGCCACCGCCGTCATGTTCCGTTTAAGGCCAAATTGATTACATACCCGTGCTCGTATTATGTTCTATTTGCGGGTAAAAACGCGAGAATAAGGACAATAAAACCAGCCGGTCCATTTCGGTAGCTCAAAGGTTCATGCGATAGCATCCTTCCGCGTGCTAGACTCCCCGTAGAATCCTCAAGCACAGAGGAACTACCCTGCCCGTCTTGTGTGTGGTCACAGTTACTAGCTAGCAAATCAGCTCTCGGCTCGTATACCCTTCTACGTGCTGCGCCCTCAATGCGAGAAGACTGCATAAGAGCCACCATCCCAGGAGCGGCTGCAACATCTCACACCAACGTTTTGACGCGACAGCGTTACAGAGCTCGTGTCGCATAAATTACGCCGTCGGCGTCGGCACCATTGGTTGTGAGCGGAAAATCGTCTGTGAGTGAAAAATCGAGAAAAAAGCAAATAAAATAAACCAAGAGGTTTTGGTCCCACTTAGTGTCGAGCCTGGGCCGTTCGCGTGGCATGCTGGTGACCCACCGCAAAGCCACGATGTTACTTGCAGCCGCTTCGGGAAAACAAACTACATAAATGCCATGTAGTGTAAGGAGTATTCTTAACGCAATTTGTTCGACAGGTATCACGACGAAAACGAGCCCATTCGGCAATTTGTAGGCGCAATCGGAGGCCATCAAACTACGTCAAAAGGCCGTGATAGTGCAGCCACCACCGCTAAAACACACAGTAACTTTCAAAAATCTATAAAAATGGACAACTCTGTCCATCTAGTGTAAAACACATCATTCCTTTCCATAGGTGTTGATCAAGCAAACAGCAATTGCTAGATAGTGTCCTGCCATCTGTGAGACATTGTGACACTCAGCATGGCCCTGCGAGAAAATGCTATTTCAACAAACCGCAGAACTTCCATAGCATTAGGTTTTCATTCTTACGACACCATTAAAGAAGTGAAGTACTGCAGTTGCCATTTCACCTACCAGAAGGCGATGCTTGTTGGGGTTGGCCGGAAAAGGTCTCCAGAAGAACCAGTCGAACAGTTGCCAGATAATTAACGCAAGACGGACGACAGAATGTGTCCTTTTACGAATACAAGTGCCACGTCTATGTGCAGTTCATAATACAGGACCGTGTGACTATATAACTGTTCAACATTTTCATAAATTTGTTGTAAAGTGCTGTTAAATAGATCGAAAACCCTCACAATTACTGTAAATACATCGTGCTTGCACACCCGCGCGCGCGCGCGCGCGTGTGTGTGTGTGTGTGTGTGTGTGTGTGTGTGTGTGTGACAACGTATGCACTTAGTTATTGAAGGCCGCACTATGGGGCCGAATTTCGCTATCGTGTTACACTCTTAAAGGAGAAAATTAAGGGTCCCCCAAATTTCGTATGGAGTTACTTATTATTGAATTCAAGGTAGTTAGCTGCTAGTGTTACTTTGCATACTAAAAGGATTTATTCCTATCACATTCAGTCCTTTGATGTAGTGGTGAAATAGTTATTTTTAATTTATCAGCAAGCATGCCATTTTTGACAATATTACGCGATATTTCTTCGCCTGTGGCGTCATTCGAGAGCCTATCGAACAAACAAATACAAACGGTGTAGATATGCCTGCTGCAATCAGAGAAGTGGCTCCACACGGCGTCAGCCCACCCTTCTTTTTAATAAAAGAACTAACTAAACAACAACAACATGATTGGTTTTCCGGTAATGGCGTTAGCGCCGCGTGAGACGCACACTCAGGAAATGTTAGTCATACCAAAGATTATTAATGCTTGGAATTGCGTTGCATTTGGAAATCTTTAAGGTGGCTGACACGGACGCGTCATCATCCTTGAACATACACTCCCGAGAGCTTACCAAATATTCATAGTACATCCATTAAAAGTAGATGGCTCGCCGTGATTGACTTCGAGCTTTGCTGCGTTGTGCATGTTTGCGGCACCCTGGATGCTTTCCTGCAATTGCTCCTTTCGCATTAACTGTTGCTCGTTAATATCATGGTCCCGAAGATTGGACCACGACTGATGCTGCGATGAGCCCAGGATTTTTCAACTGAGACGCTGCAGGATAACCTCACATCTGGTGCCTCTACGAACCTGGCGGACACGTCAAACGTTGTGGAAGCCTCAACTCATAAATTTTCGCATAGTGCGAATTTGGCGAAAAGCGATGTGCGCTAGCTGACTCATGAACCTCAGCTGTGCTTCCAGCTTTAGTAAAACATGAATGTTTGGGAACACGGAATATTCTTATATTCAAAAACATCGTGCATAATTCTTCCTATGACATGCTACAGGCAAAATGACACCCACAAAATTCATTGCCGTGTACTTCCACCACCCACGAGGGCCAAGCAAATCCTCTGTTCTACCAGCTGTGCGCATAACCATCATGTAAGGCAAAAGATGAATTTGTTGATCTTCGTTTTAGGTTATGTTTATTTGGTTGCGATTGCGTTCAGTCATAATGCTCTGAAAGAGCGAACACGTCAAATGGATGAAACAATGCTACGTCCTATTTGTCATGCGAGGTGGCATTTTGGGTTGTAATTATGCGAACATATTTTCTAACAATGGAGAAAAGCTTCAGAAGTTCACGTGATTTCACATGGAAAAAGAGTAGTAATAAGGGTTGGATGTTCTAGCACTAAGACAACAAGTTCAAAAGATTATATTAATGAATAAATCAGTGCGTAACAAAACAAAATACAACAATTACAGTACGAGGAATGTTTTCTGTACTGTGCAACATTAGCAACGTGACAGCATTGAAGAGCTCGTTTCGAAGAAATTCCGGTGTCGGCGTCGAGGTCGGCGCCGTTTTATGTGAGCGGAAAGTTATCCTACACGTGACCGAAAAATCTAGAACAATGCAAATGAAGCCTGGAGCAGTGTGGGGCGCAAATCAGAGATATTTCGGTCCAAGTAGGGTCCAAACCCGAGCCGTTTGCGTAGGAAGCGGATGTTCTACTACATAGCCACGCCTCTTCTAGAAGAAACAGTGAAAAGAACTTCATCTGCTTGTAAATGCAGTGAAAGTAGCTTTCATGCTACACAAACACAGGATAGGCTTCCAAAGCAACATGAAATATTGCAGTATTAATTCGCGTTCAAGAGTCCATTGCCAATGAATGTAATACTATGTGATTATCATAATGATTCTGTCGTTCAAAGCCTGTATTTCGCTACAAAAGGCACACACGCTACTGCGCCTATTTAATTAAGGCCACGTAATGCATGCATAGCAAATTCAAACAGGTTTCATGCAATAAGTGTTTGAGGTACGCACTACGAACAGCATTTCGCTATCGCGTTCAACTTCTAAAGGAAAATCTTTAGGGTCCCCGAATCTTTTTGTTCTTACTTTAGTTACGTGCTGTCTCACAAGCACAAGAAATCACCTTGAGCCTATTCGCCCAACTTACTGTTATGTCCGATTTAATCTCCCAATATTTCACACAAGAGCGTTTTATGTCGGGGTTCACCACGACGACCCAGACCTGTTTTTGTTACGTATATCACTTTTTAAAATATTAATACTAAGACATGGCGAAAGAAAAACTAGAGAAAAGTTCTGTCACTGGCAATTGAACCTATGACCGTTCATTCCACAACGCACGGCGCGAACCAGCTGGACAACAGAGCGGACGTTCCTAACGTAGCTAAAGACAAGCTATTATATACACCTTTGTAGGAAGAGCGAAAACGTTTCGTGAGACTTGCAATAAATAATAAAAAGGAATAGAAAACATGTTTATTTTCAACATAAATGCCCCGAAGCTGCAGTAATTAAACATTGTTTAGAAAGAAACACCCATTTCAATGCTACTTTCAGTGTTCCTGTGCTTAACAATCTTTGCCAACACCGCAATATCTACATCAATGTTTCCCACTGCCCATCAAAGAAACTAGGGAAAGTGCTCATTGGTTAGCCTGGAGCACACCTTTGATTTCATCAAAGTCACTCTTGCGAACATCAGCTTTAGGAGTATGTCTACTGCTGAACGCTGGCACCAAAGCTGCTGCTAGTTTCTTCAAACACAAGAAATTCGGTTCCATTAGGCCGGCGTAGAACATCACAGTGCCTTTCGCGGCAAATAGTTTCGCTCATCGTCTGTCTGCAGGCTAGCGAGTCTTAACTGGTAAGTAATTAAGGCTTCCAGAAGCACCAATTAAAGAAAGAAATGTGCAAGATTCAATTACTACTCGATTTATAGAAATTTAGAGAAACCTAAATTCGAACGTCCTCTTCCACGTTGTTCGGCTAAACATGACGACGGAAGCCAATTGACTCTAATTGATTGATATGAGGGGTTGAACGTTCCAAAACCACCATATCATTATGAGAGACGTGGCCAATTGACTCTAAGCGCAATTTATCTTTTTGTCCAGCCTTACCTTTTTTGAAGTTACAATTGCCATATCTATATGAATAGAAAATGATAAGTGCAGGTAGGACAGAAATCTGACGTCCATACGATGTATGTAATTAGCATACGTCGAAGATGAGGGTCTTCGACATGATGGTGCTAATCTGCTGATCGTCATGATGATGTGCGAAAAATGATGATTACAGTTGCTGCCATCTGCACGTCGGCCTGGCGTGATACAGGGGCAGGTGCTCGTTCTACGCGGAAGAGCTAGAGCAGGTGTATTGTTGGCACACGCCCATTCGCTCCATCAATCCGCACAGCCGAGACCAGCTGCAATGAGCGAGTCCGTCCAATGCCACCTAGAGAAGCATATTCAGGCCTGCTAACTGCCGCAGTGACGCCGCTTGTTTTGCCCGAGCGAGCGCGCATACGGGAAGGCTGTGAATCCATTGAAACCTATCGTCTCCCGTTGAAAGTTCTTTGCAGGCACATTATTGAAGGTATCTGCCGTGGCTTCAGAACTAGGGGAGTACTGGTCATCAAGGATAAACGACAAGAGCATATACGGAGCCGTACTAAATCTCATCTAGAACCTGGATGCGTTTCCTTCATAAATGTAGCGAAGGCACGGCCGAGTAGAAGTTCATTAGCCTCTTTCATTAAATTCAAATTTACTTTTCAGTTAGTCAAAAAAGAAGCATTATCATTATAGTTGGATTGACGTTTTTTTTTACCTAAGCATATTATTCGACGTGTGAGATGAATTATATCTTTACGGCCCCATGGGTGTCTTGGGTTCTATTTCATATATTTTGAGGAACATACTTTGATAAGCATTCACACAGAATTGCACCAAAACACAATAGGTATAGCATCTCCATTATGAAACTTGCTACAACACTCCAGGTCTTCAAAAATGAGGCTAAAGTGTCCAGTACGTAAGTGTCATCAAAGTTAAGAAAGTTAAAATAGTTTCAACCTCAGGTCATTGAGAAGAAAACGCTAAGTTTGAGGCGACCACAACAGTTTGATTGTCAGCAAATCATACGACGGCTTCACATTCTACCGCGTGTGATAGGAGCACGCAGCCCGCCAAGGAAGTAAAACTGCAAGTAACTTATTTTTCGTCCGATCTCGCGAAACTTCAAAACGCTGGTGTATGGGACTACGGCTGCTCCCGGGAAAAGAGAAGTGTTTGTGCAGTGTAATGTTTGCACGTAGCACGGTACACGAGCTCTTCGCTGACGCTTGCTAAAATAGCGAGCTCCAGTAAACGCGACCACGCCCTCATATCTAAAGTTGGAAGTTGCCGATAGAGCAGTGCAGTCTTCTACCTTAGTATCTTTTATACTCATTCATCCACTGAAAAACTGACAGGGCTTCCTTTGCGGTGAAGGAGCTATCGACGACCGGAATTGCACGCGGAGGGATCTTATCGCATGCGCCATCCTTGCGGGTGCGATGGGCAGCTGTTTTATTTACAGTATGCTAGAGTAGTGTTGCTCGCCAGAACTCCTGAGATTTCCTCCACGGGTTTAGTATGCAGTGTGCGTACAAACGTTCTTGATTTGGACTTCATATGGAACATGACAGGGATGGTGAAAGCCTGCAGATTGTGTCCATAAAAATCTTCTCGCCATAGAAAAACATACAAAAATCGTTGAAGTAATTGTTCTTTTTAATGGATGGCTGCATCGTATTTGCTATAAAGAATTCGTTCATTAAGAGAACGAATTACACGAGAGACTCTTCACCCCGCCGCGGTGGTCTAGTGGCTAAGGTACTCGGCTGCTGACCCGCGCGGGTTCGAATCCCGGCTGCGGCGGCTGCATTTCCGATGGAGGCGGAAATATTGTAGGCCCATGTGCTCAGATTTGGGTGCACATTAAAGAATCCCAGGGGGTCGAAATTTCCGGAGCCCTCCACTACGGTGTCTCTCATAATCATATGGTGGTTTTGGGACGTTAAACACCACATATCAATCAATCAATCGAGAGACTCTTCGTTTAGTTTTGTTCTGCATTACACTCCACTCCAGTCTCTTCACTACAATTCTTACCAGCTATATTTCTTCGACATTTATGTCTTCATAAAGCACATCTATAATATCTGAGCACTAAGCGTTGAGATTATTCGATTTTCGAGCGTGTGGCCTGTGGTTTGTTATTTCCGCTTGCACAACAAGACACTCAAAGAGCGCAGGGAATTCACAATTTCTAGATTATCTCTAACCAATATTTACGAATATCCCTACGCAAAACTTACAAGCATCATAGTCTTACCTGTATAGGTAACATATATGCAAGAAACAGAACACACAATGTTTTTGTACAATAGATTAACTTAAGAACAGATTTCAGATTGCATTCGCTTCTGGCTAGAACTGTCTTAACAACATTACGTGCCATCTTGTACTTCGTCAAGATTTGAAGCATCAAACGAAATTACGACCTGAAGCCTAATGGCCATTTTTTCGAGCTGTTCAAGATCAATTGAATAAGATAATAACAAGATATTCCACTTGTGCACTTTATAATATTTCCGTTGACAACATCAGGGCTCTGGTGAAAAACAAATGCATTCTTGTAAATAAATCAACTAAAATTCGTAACATTTCTCCTTTCATTCTGATGACGTGTACGTTTGTATTCTTTCGACCCACGGACATAACAGCAATCACAAACAGCTGCTCTAATTGCAGATGTTGTCCAAGTACTTTTAAATGGCAATGAATTACTAAACTGTGAACACACGAATGGTCAATCTTAGCTAATATTTCGAATAAATATCCTCACTATTAAAAGCTACGTTTTTGTCAACAACCATCACTGCCCCTTTTGAGCAACTTCATAAGTTAGGCCTTAGTGTCTCTTTATGCTTTCTGAAGCTGCCGCATCTTTACACGTTAAATGGTTGTAGGTTAGTTTGTCTTTATCTGTACTGTATCTGTGGTAAGGTCTAGATTTTGCGCTTTGCCGTTGCTGTAGATTTTTCTCAATTCAAAGGCAATGAAAAGTTTGATTATGCTGATCTTAGTTGAACAGCGTACGCGAGTTCAGGACAAAGAAAAAGAGCACAGACAAGCGCTAACTCGGAACTAACACTTATTTGGGAAAGGACAGCATACCAACTCACTCAAGCTGTCATTCTTATGTGGAACGATGCCATTCGAATATGCCACAGTACCACAAAATTGTTAAATTGGTCGACCTATCTTTCGTTCATAAGGGCAGAACATCTATTTTGTATAACTTTTGCTGCTCTATCGTTTCGCATTCACAAAATCAATCAATGTCTAGTTCCACAAATTTAAGATACTGGGTAAATTTTTCGGAGCTTGCGCGGCAACCTTCTTATGCTCGCGCCTTGTACAGTGGCGGTGACCCCGTCACCCGATGGTAGAGCAGCGGCGACCAGCCGCTGCTCTTCCAAGCCTGGTGGCACACATGTCACCATTTCGTTATAAAAAGGACGCTCATAGCATCCATGCACCCATACATTGCTGGTTTTCTATAGCCCGGGCACACGCCTCTACGAGACTACGTCCACTTCGTTCTCCACGCTTTGTAGGTACGCATTCACGCGGCAAGCTCCTAGGATGAGTGTTATGCACGGGAACCAATATCCCACATGCACCCTCACCTGCCTGCATGCTCTTAATACCGGTAACCGATAGATCCATGTCAGCCAGATAGCTCCACGTCTGCCATTTATGAGCATTGGGCATTCGACTTGGGCATTCGAGCAGCCAGTATGGCATAAAAGAGCAAGTGGTCAACGTGCCGAACGACGTAGCCAGCACTGTGCAGTGCCAACCATGGGAGGTGCCCGACAACGCCGCCTACGACGTACACATTATGCGCCGACTCCCTAACAAACTTTCCTACTGAAATAGTCCTGCCATGAAATGCCCCGTTAGCCTTCGAGCAAGCTCACTTCACGCCATTCACGTTCTGGATATTGCGGTGATTTTTACTTGTGGTGCCACTTTATGTTACGTACTTAAGAAAAACCAACAGGTGATCTAGGCAAGCCATTCACAGGCAAGTGTTTTAGTAAAAAGTACAACATATATAGTCAATCTATGAAGTGTGAAGAAGCGCCACAGACAAGGACGTACACAAATATACCGACAAGGACACCTCATTTGCGGGTTTTGTTCTGCGTTCTTGTTTTTACTGAATAGTCTCTCTTCACGGATGCAAACCATATTGCTCATCAATGGGATTCAGCAATAAATGTGAAGAAGCAAAAGCGTAAAAAAGTAAGCTTGTCGCAGGGGGGGACACAGCCTGAAACCTTTGAATGAAAAAATCGATGTCCTACAAATCAAGCCACAATGGCAGTCGTCCTACTGCGCATTGTATCGCGTATATCTTTGTATATCGGTCACTGCTGGCAGAGATTTGTCTTTCCGTTCACTAGAATTTTTTTATTTCTGTCACATTGACATGATTGCCTGTTGATATATACAAACATGTAGTTGAAAAAAGATTTGCTTGCTGGTGAAACGTCATTCACTCTGCCTGATTCATAGCAATGTTGGCCGCGTCCACTGAGCCGGAGGTGCTGCTTCGAGCATAACCACAAATTGCCTTGAGCAGATTCACCAAAAAACCAAACTTTTTTTTTACACGATACACGAAGCACCATATTAACGTGGTATACGTGAGGGAGAGGCGGGAATCGTTTCTTCTTCAAACTTATTTAACACTTATGGGAAGCATAGCCGCATTTTTATCCCTTTAATTTTTAAGTGTTTTCAAATAAGTTTTTGAAATTGCGAATAAGTGCTCCTTTGCCTCCCTTCTGTTTTACTGCGTGTTCGCCAATTTCTCACAATACTTACGTGTTTATCATACGTATTTCTTAGACTCGCGCACCTAAAGGTAAGGAATACGAGAAGTAATTACGGAAAAAAATCGAAGACAATGTTTTCGCATCTAGTTCTCTCCATGTCAGTTGGCGCCATTTCATATCATCGCATTTCGTATTATTTATTATATTTGCTTATAACTCATCATAGCACTTAAAAAAGCAATTAGGAGGCCACGCAACCTAACTGGTTTATAAGTTACATTTTTGCTTACCGTTCACCATGGTGTGCAGTTAACGGTGGACTGATTGGAACGTCTTGTGATACTTGCTGGTTCATTTTCCAAAAGGAGAGATACGAAAAGATAGAGCGCGAACTACCAACGGCTCTGTTAGTTCACAGAGCATCGCATAAATAGGCCATTCGAACAGAACAACTGCGCATAATCCTACAAGCACCACAGGTGCTAGCACACCTTACTGAAGAAAAGAGATGACACAACCTAGCGTGATAACGAGGCGTTAGACAGCTGCTACATTTGGCCTTGATGTAAGCAGATGTCGAATCACTTCCAGGGCTACAGTACAGCCATGTTATGGAGCTTCTGTATGTGAGAAACGAGTGTAGTACTCGTGTTTTAGGAGATAATTCGCTTTTATAAGACCATCTATGGCTCAGAAATAAAGAAGCTGGCAATGAATAACACTGATAAGCAGTCGTCAGAAGAAGACGTCCAAAAACATACAGGCACGGTGCGTACATATAGAGTGTATATAATTGTTATACAAAAATTCGGCAGATGCCACGTACCCAATAATTGCTGTATTCACAGAATAATAATTGTTGGGTTTTAAGTCCCAAAGCCACCATTTGATTACGAGAGATGCCGTATCAGAGAGCTCGAGAAATTTCCAGGACTTGCAGTTCTTAACTGTGCATCTAAATATAAGCACACGGGCCTCAAGCATTTCGCCTTCATCAGAAATGCGGCCGCCGTGACCGGGATTCGATCGGCATCCGAGAATCTTAGCCACTAAACCACCATGGCGGGTAAAGGACGTTATGCGAAGCATGTGGCGTTTTAGTATTTTGAATAGGTGAAATATTACGAAGATATCTATAGATGCGCGCAGAGATATGCGCCATACTGGCGAATATGTCTTTAATAGGCAGGTATGTACAGTTGCGTAACGACGCCATCAACAAGATGGAAAGCTGATATTAGCGAAGCCCGGAGCGCTAGGCTGATATGAAGTGCTGATGCTCGCGCCGATGACAGCCCTGGGCGCTGCTACATAAATCCGTGACAGCAGACGGCGTTTAACTACAACTTACGTTACTACGACGCGGCCGCTATATCATTATAGTGTGTATGTAATGTTTTATTTAAATGGACAGCGAGCACTGCAACCACAGTTGACGTTTAATGAGCATAATATCTATAGGGTCTTTTTAAAAAGTAGTTATGAAATCTGGGGTTGCTCTGCAGTAGAATATTTCTTAGCCACGCGAAATTCTGGTGTTCAATTCCTGCAGGGACTCTGGCATTCATTATTCGCATTTGTCAGGTGAATACTGCTGATGTCAGCTTTTTCCGAACGCTCACCCATGTCTATTTTCGCCCTTCTTGGGCAGATATTACCTGTCAATCTCTTAATAAACATGCACGCCCACAGTCATGCCACTGTTTCGTGGAGTTCGATGACGTACGAGACGGGACACTGAAGGCATTCATGTCATAACCAGCAATAATTTTAATCAAATGATTTTGTTCTCCCATACTAATTTTTGTTTACCCATGTTGAGGGGGAGATCGCGAGAACACCCAGACGTAGGCGGTTAAATAAATTCAGTTCAGTTCAGTTTTATTTCCTTAAAGGCCCCCATTCACGGGGTGTTACATAAGGGGTACATAAATAGATACATAAATAGATAAATAGATACAGGTACATAAATACATAAATAGATACATAGATGCTCGTAGTGTCTCCAGTTCTTAAAATGTTTCGCATTAAATTGGTGAAAAATTAGGACTCTGCTTTTCCTGTGCCCACACATATTTTATATTCCCGGGGTGCTATGCAGGATGGCCCGAACTTCTCGGGCGGCCGAATTTATTCCGAGTATGCTTGCGGTTACCGTGGCATGAAGACAGTGCGGAGCGCATGATAGTAGCGTTGATAAAATTGGTTGCAAGGACGCGCGTGGCGTCTGAAACGCATGGGAGACATTTGCAGCGGTTATCAAAGAAACACCGCGCGCGAGCAAGTCAGCGCCGCCACTCGCTCAACATTTTAGCAGTGCAGCGACGAAAGCGTGATTGTCGTGTGCGCTTTTGCCAACTGATCACGTGCTTCCCACAGGCATTTTCGTGGGCGTATCTCTTTTTTTGCACAGCTTCTGTCCTTCCACATGCAGCATGAAAATTTCCACTCTCGAATGCAGCAAAAGTTCACACGCAGCACTCTCATGCTGCTCGTTTCGTTTCTATCAACTATTGCAGATAAATATAAGAACAGATAGTCACCAGGGGTACTCGCATTTTGTCGGCAACGCGGCTGTGATTGAATAAGCCATGAGCGCGGTGAAATTTCATGTGAAACATCGTAGCCGCGTGGTGACATCACTTTTACTACTGTGCGCGCTGTGCATAGTCTGTGCGATAAAGCTGACCGAATAATCGTGCTGCTCGACGTGAGTACTGCTCCTAAGCATGAGCCAATGTCGTAGGCGTGGCCGATTTCCACCATGGGTGTCTGTCAATCAAACTGATGGACGCGGAAACTCGTATACAAACTCGTTGATTCTGAGAAGGCCCGAGTTCAACTCGGGACTGTGATGTTGCTGGTTTGACTTTCAGGCGATCGATGCGGTGAACGTTAAGCGGCATCTTCTTTGCATATAAAATAACTTGCTGAGCTTAAACTAATTGTGCAAAGCTGAAGACAGAGAAGTTCGTGATAAGCTAGCTTCTCGCAGCTTTTCAGGTTGGTTGTCTACTTATGTGCGTAGTTGGCTTCGAAGTGAAGATCACATCAGTTCTGTCCCAATTTTGATTGTACTGATTGGCTGAGGCCTAACTACCATTATTCTAAGCTGTCTTGTCTTCATTCGTAAAGCTTTATTAAAAGGCAGTTATCTCGGGCGTAATTACTGAGGCCGCCGTCAGTATCGAAATATCAAACGTAGTCCTGGTTAGCAGTATACTAACTGTCAATAAATGTGTAAGGGGTATTTACGTAGTTTTATTTAACGTCCTGACGATTAATGTTACGTTAATTAGCATAGTTTATTTAGCGCATCAACTGGTTTAACTTAGTTTGCCTGGCTCTAGCTTTACAGAACTTCAATAGCATGGTCTTGAGATGTGGCGAAATTACCTCTGCCTTTCAATGACTTGGCATATTTAGCTTGGTCATAGCATGTCCTGGCATAACTATTTAGGTGTACCATCCAGCCAAACAAATCACAGCATATATATGGAGATAATGGTGATGAGTGGGGCGAAGCTTCGGAGGTTTATCGGTATAAACTGCAAATCGTCTGTCTGTCTGCCTGTCTTCCTGTCCGTCCGTTTGTACGTCCGTTTGTACATCCGTCCACACCTGCTGATTGAGTCACCAAACTAGGCGGTCACGTACCACAAGCTAGAAGGGAAAGACCCATGCCTTTGGGAGATTCACCCTTAATATAGCTAATGAGCCTGCCACACGTGCTCGGGTGCTAGCTGGCGATGCCAAGAAAGGTCGACGTTACTAGATTCTTCTTCAGTTTGTAAACTCCGCTGGGACGAGATGCGAAACGGGGGCCCTTTCGTTTCCCGCTTCCTACGTGGCGCTTCCGATCCCATTTGACCGGTAGCCGCGACGTAATGGATCCTATGCACAGTGTGAAACGGAGTTCTTGCGGTTAAATGGGCGTTGCGGGAGTTATTTTCCGTGATAGTGCACGAAGGTTATTACGAGTGGACATTTAAAGCACCAGTTGTGCGACTGATGCGGTGCCACTTGGCGGAGACGTGATTGCGATACCTGAATCTTGCGGGCTTTGTGTTAATTTAGCTGCGTTGCGTTCTTCTTCTTTAAAATTCAGCCGTATATAATAAAAGCCGTTGCAGTTGGGCTTAAGGGTAAATGCTTGAGGACTATCCACTTGAATTCAGGAAATGTTTGGAGAAACCACAGGTGGCCAAATTTTTCAAAGCTCTTCAACACAACGCGCCTCGTAATCGTATGACCTTAGTTATTTATGATGAGGCACACACCACATTCACCTGATGCCACCGGAGATATTGGAAGTGTAAAGCCTTGAACAAATTGTTCCTTCCGAATAACTCAGATTTATGATCCGAACGATTTCATTTTTCAAGCAAACATAATTCACGAATTCAATAAATTCATGTCCCTTATAAGGCTATAAAATGAAAAATACAATGAGTTCAGCAGTCTTATTGAATGAACACAATTTATTGAACGCTACAACAAACTTGAAGCCACTTTTGTTCATGCGGTATCAAAACTACTTCACCATGAACATTGTGCACGTAGTCAATATATCGTCCTCTTGGAATTGGAGGTCACACACAGCACAAGATCTTGATTGTTCCTTATCCGATCTCGGTATTGCTTGTAGCCACTGTTGAAGACCCACATCATCAACGGGTGCCTTGAAAAAATGCCTTTTTTTGGTCGCAGATTTCGTTGCGTCGAAGCCGCTTCCGCAGCCAGTGACAAAGCAGCGAGGCACGTTTTATAACATCGACAAACCGCCACACGACGCATGAGAGCTATGCAGCTAACACCCGCTACAATAACACAACAGAGCTGACAGCAAGAGAGACACAACGTCAATTGTCACCATGATATCGCCGTAAGCAGCAGTGGGAGCACAAACTGCGCGAGTGTCGTCGATCTCGCTGAGACACACAATGATAGAGATTGCCACGGAACTTACTTGCACTATACTTGCAGGCTACGAACCTATTCCACGTTGCTTAAGTTCTAATCTTGCTGGAACTTCTGATCTCATGCACAAGACCGCATTGCCGAACGTCCGACCAGGAACCATGATCCCTTTCCATATTGTCTAACAAAATGATACCTGTTGTAATTCCACAGTGCCCTGTTTTTCATCACCGCTGCATTCCTGTTACCTTTAGTCGTCACGTATATTTCGTTATCCCTTAGGTACTCGGCCCCATTGTTTATCCATACGCCCAGATATTTGTATTTATCTGTTATCTCTAGCGTGACCTCCTGTATTCTAAGCTCACTACCTTCATTGTCATAAAAATCATGACTGCTGAATTTTTCTTACTGAATCTGAAATCTAACCTATCTCCCTCATTACCGCAGATGTCCACCAATCTCTGCAAATCTTTTTTGTTGTCGGCCATTAGCACTATATCATCTGCGTACTTCAATGCTGGTAGTGCCTGTTCAATGAGTTTTCCTTGTTTGACGAAAAAGAGGTTGAAGCCCAGTCCACCTTCTCTGATTCGGCCTGTAATCCTTGTAGAAACATCATGAATAATAAGGGTGAGAGGGGCCACCCCTGCCTAAGCCCCCGTTTTACCTCTGTAGGCTTGGATACCTGTTCTTCCCACTTTATAATTACCTTGTTACCTTTAGAGATATCCTTTAAAAGATTTGTGACTACATCTTCCACGCCTAGTGTGTCCAGTGTTCCCCACAAGTTCTCTTGAACAATGCTATCGTATGCTCCCTTGATATCCAAAAATGCTAGCCACAGGGGCCTGTGTTCCTTTTCTGCTATTTTGATGCACTGCTTCAGTGAGAAGAGATTGTCTTCGAACCTCCTGTGTTTCGGAAACCCATAATACAGTTCACGCAGCACCCTCTCATGCTCTATTTATGCCTGCAGTCTTTGCTTTATAACCTGCATCCCCAGCCTGTAGACAACTGATATCACTGTTATAGGATGGTAGTTGTTTATGTCAGTTTTGTCCCCCTTTCCTTTATAGATCATGACATCCTGCCAAGTTTCCATTCATCCACCACCGAATATTATTTTGCTCACTGCCTCTCTCAAAGCCTGCTTAGACTTCGGACCTAATGTCTTTATCAGCATAATTGAAATGCCATCTGGGGCTGTTGATGTACTACTAGGAACCCTCTTTTCAGCCCTTTCCCACTCTCGTTGTGAAAATCAAGCCATTGCGCCACTTGATTCTTCCTTGTCTATTGTGGTGCATAAAGTACTTCTTTGTTGAAGTTTTTTTTTTGAAAAAACGATGAGCGCGCCCCCTCGTGCTGGTACATAGACGATTAGACCTGCGGTGTTGCAGTTTGCAAACTGAAAGAAGAATCTAGTAACGTTGAAGAAAGACGACGAACGCCGGCCGAGCAGCATACTAGAATATACAGGCTGGCCATGATGAATAACACGTGGCCTCGGGTTTAGCTGCGGTTGCGATATTGTAAGACGCTGGGCCGGTACTGATCGCGGAGGCTACCGTACTGACTATTCTAAAACAGACTTAGTGCAGGCATTAAAAGCTTCAAATATGAATTAAACACCAAGTGCCTCTAATTGTTACTATCAGGAAATATTTTTGACGCTTTTGTTTCATGGGTGCTTTTATACACTCAGTGAAACAACAAAGAAATGAAGGAAGATGCATCTGGTATGAAAACACCGCCCAACTTAGTCGACCGTCCTAAAGCGATGGCTCGTTGCATCGTAGCGAATGAAACGCAGCGTGCTGAGAGGTGTATTTGACTTTTAGGGGCGAAGCTCCTTAAATCGGCACCCGTTTGTCCCTCGTAGTAGTAGCCGTAGTAGTTGTAGTGTGTGACCGGTCTTACGTTTTGACCTGCAAGGCAATGCCGGTGGGATATTTCTCCTGTGCGTTGATGAACAATAAAAATTGCGCAGCGTGCGCGTTACCTAAAAGCCGAATTCTCCTGTCTCTCATTACCCATTACCAGCCAATGGCATGTACATTGAGCACCATGTGACAAGAAAGGGTTGCTACGTTATACTCGCTGGGCGTGACCTCTTTGGTTTTAGAAAGATTTAGCGAGCGTTGAGCCGCAGTGCCATGAATACAGTGAACTAGTATATAACATGAACTCGAGGTAGTTAAAGGAGGAAGTAGACTCGAAGGGCAAGCCGTAAGAAAGTGTGCGTCTGCCACCTCTCGTTTAGTCTTTGGAATGTCCGCTGGATGGCCGTGCTTTTATATGGGGAATATATGATGAAAAGATGCGAGATGGTGGTACTTGGAGTATTGACTATATGGGCAACAGACAGATGCATGAACGTACGCACGAATGGCTACACGGCGGATGGACGCATGGAAGAACGCAGGGTTGGATGCATGAATGAACGCAGAGACGGACGCACAGATGGACGTGCGGACGCATGAACAGACGCACGCACGGATGGGCGGATGGACGCTTGGGCGGCCACATGGATTGATGGACGGAAGCAAGAACGAATGGGCGGATGGATGCTTCGGCCAACTATCCATCATTCACTCCGTAGATATGCTGCCATTTTTTCTTTTTTTAAATTGCAGCCAGCTTTTGCAGCAGCTGGGTTAAAGGCGGGTTTTTCTGCCTGTTGCACTCAGGTGGGCCCTGAGTCCTTGATTCCTGAATGACTGGGGCTCTTCTGAGAACTCAAGCTGCAATGACATTCCTTTTCTACGTCTTTGTTATTTATGAAGGCAATATAAATATGAGCACTCCGATAGCCCATTTTATTTTATCTATAACATGCAGGCTGTACCAAAGGCTGCCACATGCAAATAAAGCAGCTCTAATTGGTCAAACGAACAAATTATGGCCAACCCACATGAGTTCTGGGAAGCGCAACTACATCCTACAGCAGCACAATTACATTTATTCAGTTCCCGTAGCATGATTATGAAATGTAACTAGAGCCTGAAATTCTAGGCTTGCTATTTGATTATGCTACAACTTTTCAAATGCTTCAGCATATTGTGCTCCAGCATATTGTGCAATCATGTGACCGTTGGCATGCAGTAAAAACAAATAAGAGCGAGAGGCATGCATGAATTCTGACTAATGACTTATAGCTTGCACTCGCCCTGCCACCTGAAGGGCCAAATTCTGCATTTTTAAAAATATTCAGGAACTTTTAAGAGCTATACTGTACTGCGATGCAGGTCGTTTGGCAAGGTAACTTTTGTGATGAAACATTGGAGTCTACTCTACGTCACATTTGTGGTGCGTATATTTTTTTCAGCAAGAAGGAAAGTTAACCTAATGATGAGTAAACGGTGACTGAAGTTTGAAGGAACAAGTTATTTTTTATGCTTGAGTATCGCATACTATTTAGAAGTCAGGTGTTAACAGAAATATGCACTGAAAAAGCAAGTATATATATATATATATATATATATATATATATATATATATATATATATATCTTTGTGAAAACTTACACTTGAAGCCTCCACTCAGTGTTTCCAATGCTTAAAAAACAAGAACAATGTTTTCGTTTCTAGTCTTTGAGCCAGCTACCTCACACCCTGGAGCGCGCAACGCAAACCAGTAGCGCACGCAGTGTGCGTTGCTCAGCACGTTAACGGCAAGCCATTTATATACATCATGTTTCGCTGGCGATCGTCAGAACTCAGTTGTTCATTGTGTGGTCTTCAGCAGTAGTGAGATGGCACGCGGACCACGCGTTTCGCATACATGATCTAAAAGTTGTCGCTTCACGCCACTCCACGCGTTTCTATTTCACGCACCTCCCCGTGGCGTGGTCAGATTTCCTGGCGTGGTCACTCACACGTGCGTGCTTACCTCGTGAATCGGACACTGTAGTTTTTATGCTTCCATTGCAAGTTCGCTTTGAAGTTGCAGTGGTTAAAGAAAGCACGAAAGTCACTTCGCTGGCTGCCGCGGCCGCGCTCACGAAAGGAGCGTGCTGCCCACGCACGAAGCAAGAATAGACCCTTTAGAAAATTCAGTCAGGCTAAATGACTCTTCCGCCATATCTTGTTCACTGGTGAGAGCTGGCGGGATGTGTACCCCAGTGACACCTATGAGTGTTTTCTGCAGTGCACATGAACACCACTTGCGTTCCTGCAGGACGTGTACCGCGTTCGGACGGTACGCCAATGAGTGTCCCTTGGATGAACAATAGATGGCGGAAAAAAGTGTATTTTTTCAGTTTAGTTCGATAGGTGGCGCTGAATTTAGAAAACGGTCTATTGTGACAGTTTATTGTGCTCGTTCTCTTTTTACTTATGCGTTCATTCTGTGCGTCTTTCTTTCTGCTTGAGTAAGCAGCGGGCTTTAGTTGTCGAGTTGCGGGCTTCGTCTCTCCCTCTCTTGTTTGTCCACACTCGTAGCGTGTATGTCCAAACCGTGCGTGTTCCTGCTGGAGGGGCACACTGCAAGCTTTGAGCTGCTTGCCGTTTTTCGCCTGCTATTTCAATTCGTTGCTGTAGCATTGAGGCCTTGACAATTGCTGCAAAACAATGCACAATTAAGGCTGAGTTGAACTACCACTGTGAATATACATTTCGCTTTCGTGTTATACCGATTCCAACATAAAGGAATCAATCACAATTTTTTAATCTTGGTAACAGCATCGGCATATTATATTTAAACGAATTACAGTCGCATTGCCGAGTATATATATGTTCAGTATCACCAGTAAAGTTGTAAGCATAACATGTCACACAGAGGGCTAGAATCGTTTAACTCACCTGAGTTGTAGTACCATCATTTGTTGGGACTGAAGCGTTTCCACAAGAAGAGATTTTAAATTCAGTGATTGATGATGACATACAAGCAAGTTTTGAATCTTTGTATATGTTTCGTCAGAATTTGCCATGGCCCACTTTGGTGAAATAACAGGGACTCAAATTTGTGCTTTGATCTCACTACAATCTAAAAGCTGGAGAAGAAAAATATGGCATATCAACGAAGTGAATGATGATGAAGAGCCGAAGCCGTGGAATTTTTTGGTATTAACTTAAATCACCAGTGACATTGAGCACTCACGCAAGTTTTGATGTGATTTTCGGAATTTAACGTCCCAAAACCTCCATATAAATATGAGAGACGCCGTAGTAAAGGGCTCCAAAAATTTCGACCAACTGGACTGCTTTAACGTGCAGAGTGAGCTGAAATTCGCAGTGCACGAGCCACAAACGCTGTGAGCGAGAAACGCCTTTAGTGCACGATTCAAAATAATAACGAACAGCCTTCAGAACCGGCTCAACACGGCACTAACGCACGCAGAAGGGCCGGAAACCGGGAACAAATAATCCCCGCAGACTGATGGTCATTAGAACATACGCAGCCAAGCAACGGAAGAAAAGGCAGCACGAAACATGACAAAATGGATTGAAACTCTCATGCACCTCGCTGTAGAATCGAGCCACCAAATCTCGTTAGCCGATGCCCCCAAACCAGTGGGGTCTGCCCTCTGTAGTATACACGGAGAAGAATTCGTTTCAAATCTGCATGTAACACCGGAAATGTCGTCGAAAGGCGATAGCCTTGCGTCTGGAGAGAGTGAACAAAACGTTTATTTTGTGTTCTGCGCAAGAGAATTGGTGAATGGTATTCTGGGGGCGCTGCGTTGGAGTGCTTCAAGCGTGTAGCGGAGGCAAACGAGCGCATCAAGGCACGTTAGACACAAGCGCCATCTGGCCGTTATCTTCGAAAACGAAGGCGTGCCGCCGGCGGAGAAAGATGCGTGCCAGTCTCGGTGGCGATAAGGTGTAGAACGCAAAGTGACTGGCAGGTGCCACCACCGTGACTGTCAGCGCAGCGACATAAACGCTACATTCCTTAGAGTTACTTGTGTGTGCGCCTTCTAGTATAAATGCAGACATACAAAACATCGAAACGTTGTTGTGGCGCCTCAGGTATGCGCAATAGTTGCTGCATTAATTGACAATCGCACAGCTGTGAATGCTAAACCTTGAGCAATATTCGTGGGCGCTGCGGATGGGGTTGGCCGCTTGAGGTATTGTTAGGGTGGACAGACAGACAGACAGACAGACCAAAATTTTTCTGTCGAAGGTCCCCAAGAAATACTATCATCCTTAAAAGCCTCATCACGTCTAGCGTGACCAACACCGCGTCTGATCGCTCGCCAGCCACCGAAAAGCCGCCAGGCTTGTCTCACCCCCTCCCTATCTTCCAGCCCCTTTGCCGCACCCTGTGGCTTTTAAACACGATAGTATTTTTGGGGGATCTTTGACAAAAAAATTTTGGTCTGTCTGTCTGTACATTTGTCATTTTGACCACCCTAACAATACCTCAAGCCGCATCAAACGGTCAACCCCATCCGCAGCGCCCACCAATATTGCTCAAGAATTAGCGTTCATAGTTGTGCGATTGTCAAATAAAAAATCAAATAATGCGCATATCTGAGGCGCCATAACAATACGTCTATGTTTTGTATGTTTGCCTTTATACTATAGGAGGGACACACAAGTAACACTTAGAACTGTAGCGTTTATCGTGGTGCGCTGACACTGTAACGCGATGGCCAAGAAGGTGTTTCCAACGCTTTGCTGTGACGACATGGTGGTGGCGCCTGCCTGTCGCTTTGAATTCTACGCCTTATCACCCCAGAGACTAGCGCGCATCTTTTTCGTGGTCATGCTCGCCTTCGTTTTCAAAGATACACACGACCGCCAGATGGCGCTCATGTATACCGTGCCTAGATGCGCTTGTTCGCCTCCACTACACGCTCGAGGAACTCCAACGCAGCACCTACAGAATACCATTCACCAATTTTCTTGCACAGAACATGAAATAAACGTTTTGTTCACTCTCTCCAGATGCAACACTATAGTCTTTCGACAATATTTACAGTAACTTGTAGATTTGGGCCAATTTTTTTTGTATGCAGACGCTCGTCCCGTGCAAGTGCATTGCTCATGTGCTCTCCTCACCCTGCTTCCACCGTGAGTGCTACAGATAAGGGACCATCGGCCCGACACTCCCCTCGCACAAGAATGGACACCACCCTGAGTGTTAGTCTACAGACTACTCAAGGCAATGATGGACACTGTGAAAATACAAGACACCCAAATAAGAAGCAGTCCCTGGTTAGTGTACAGAGTATGTCACGTGCCACAACACTTCATTATTAGTCGTGTATCCCTGTCGACGCAGTTTGTCAGGCACGACATCACCACTCGTCGCATGTCTTTGTCATGAGTTGCACCGAACGGAGCCTGCGCACACATCACATAACAATTGGTGACTTGTCTTTGTCTAGCTGGTTTCAGAGAATAGAACGCGCACGTAGCGTTTTTCGGTGTTCACAGCAGCATGTGCCGGCGTTCCATGGCGGATGTCAGCCTCGTGCTTTGTAGCGTGCTAGTAGGCACTGAATACGATGATATGTGCTGTTTAACGTCTCAAAACCACCATATGATTATGTGAGACACCGTACTGGAGGGCTCTAGACATTTAGACCACCTGGTGTTCTTTAACGTGCGCCCAAATCTGCGCACACGGGCCTAGAGCATTTTCTCCTCCACTGAAAATGCAGCCGCCGCAGCCGGGATTCAATCCTGCGACCTGCGGGTCAGCAGCCAAGTACCTTAGCCACTAAACTACGGCGGTGGGGCTCGGAACTGAAGATGCTGTGGGTGTTCTGCGAAAGGCAACATTACTACAGCAAGACAATGACAACAACAAAAATTAAGGCACCACATCCTGGTTGACATTGATTTCATACGCAGGGCAGCAATGTCGACGATAGTGGGGGAAGTGTTTACGCATTCAAATGGTGCTTGTAGTAAGCCTTGAGGTCACACTCGTTTACAGGGCCTGTTACTCGACCACTGCGTGTTTTGAAAGACATGGTAACCTAAAAATTTGCTTTCCAATCACGTAGGGACCATACCTTTGTGGTGCGAGGAGGCAGCAAACCACTAGGCTGCATTACTGACTTTGTGCGCGCGGCGGAGCACCTCCTCGCCGACCGACAACTGTAGAGGTTGCCTGTAATTGTTATAATCATTGCAATGTTCCAAGCGGGCAAGTTTTAAATTCTGCCTAGCTTCCCACACAGTTTCGCTCAAGCGACTGGAAAAATTTCGCGTGAACGTTGCGTAGTTGCAGCGGAGTGATTCGGAGACATGGTGAGTGCATGTTCGATGGAGAATTTGAGCTCGCGACCGAATAGAATGACAGCTGGAATAAAGCCAGTCGAGCGATTCACTGACGTTCGCGTAGCGAATGCCATTTCCTGTAAGCGGCTGTTCCAGTCCCTGTGCCGGTCAGGGAAATCCACCAACATTGCTTTATGATTTCTGTCGACGCGCTCAGTGTTGTTGGCTTGAGGGCGGTGAAGTGTCATTCTTTCGTGGTGCACACCAAGAACTTTACAAGTGTGTGCAAATATTTGGCCTGTGAATTATATGGCGTTGTCTGTTGCTAGCTGCTTTGGAAACCGAAACGAGTAAAAGTCTGCAGCAGGCAATGCCAAATTACTCTAGAATCCAGCCGGCGTAAAGGGTACAACTCTGCCCATTTTCAAAAATGGTCAGTGACCACTAACAAGTATCGACACCACTTAGCTGATCTAGGATACGGACCCATCGCGTCACGGGAAACAATGATCAATGTACACTTTCTTTCCACAGATCACACGAGACCTGGTGGTTTGCCTCCCATCGATTTGTGGTCTGGCAGGTAGGACAAGTGCGAACGTAAGATGTGACGTCCTTTCTCATGTGCGGCCATATGGCGATGCGACGCAAATTTTCATAAGTTATCTGGCCATTACTATGACCAGCGAAGCGTGTGTCATGAAAGTACGCCTAAAAACTTTTGCGTAGTGTCCGAGAAATGCAAATGAGGGCTCGTCATCGTGCGTATCAAGTGAGGGTACGTAACGAAGCAGCAAGCCGTCATCGGCTTACAAGTAAATGTCATAGTTTGTGGACCATGTATATCCAGTGGCACTGGCAATGGCCAAGCCACTGTATATTTGTTAGCACTGGTCTCCGCTTCTATGGGCGTCAAGGCGCTGCTACCGTGAAACCAGTGTTCCCCATGCATCTTCAGGCATTGTCACAACCAGGATGTGAGTGGCTGGTTTACCATCTCCAGGCAGTGGCGCTCGGAAAAGTGCGCCAGCCAGTTTGTTGCCAATGAATTTCTTGTACTCAACTCTGTAATTTTATTTTGAAGAGAAAGAGCCCACCTGGCCAGGCGACCAGATGTTTTTCTAAGCTTCGACAGCCATGACAGCGCCTGGTGATCAGTTTGATTCGAAAATGAAGCTCTATCCAGGCACATGTAAGATTTATTCAGCGCAAATACGACTGTATGGCACTCTTTCTCTGTTTCGGCATTGTTTTTTCTGAGCCCGAGAGCGTGTGACTCGCAAATGCTAGCGGGAAAGGCATCCTTGTTATTCTTGGAGTGAACTGCTCCAAAGCCATATTTACTTGCATCGGTCTGCACAGTGAAGGGCGAGTTTAGGTCAGGAAGGCGCAAACGTGATGTATCAGCGATATCCTCCGACGGAGCCTATAATGCTGCATGCTCCACGTTAGTTTAAGACCAATGAACCCCTTGCGCAAGAGTTAGTGAAGCGGTCTGGCCAGGTTAGTACAGTGAGGAATGACGTGACAGTAGAAGCCTACAATAACCAAAAACCGTTGCAAGCTCTTGACATCCATTGGTGGTGGATAATGCAAGGTTGCCTGTAGTTTCTGTTCATTTGGTAGTACTGTGCCTTGTTCTACTATGAAAACTAGGAGGTTGATTTTGTTTGAGACCAGCTGAACTTTCTGGGGCTTGATGGTGGGGTCTGTTTCCTGCACTCTTTTTAATAATGTGGTTAGGTTGATAAGATGCTCGTTGAAGGTTTGCAAAAAGTCTACTACGTTGTTAATGTGGGCCATTGCATACTTTAATTTGGCATCTAGAAGCACAATGCCCAAGACGCGCTGAAATGTGGCGGGTGAATCCGAAAGGTAACTTCGTAAACTCTAACAGCCTGTTCTGGCAATTAAATGCCCTTTTCTCAGGATCGCACTCTGGTAACGGGATCTGCAAGAAGCCTCTGCTGCAGTCAAGGGTAGTGAAGAATTGGGAGGCCCCAAGGAAGCACTTAACAGAGTCGATTGATGGGAATGAGTACTAGTATCGAACCGTGACGGTGTTTAACGGCCGGTAGTCAACGCACAACAGCACAGACTGGTCTTCCTTTGGAGCTAAAACTACTGGAAACGCCCATGGAGTGTTGAATGCTCTTACAGCACCAGTTGCGAGCATTGCAGAAGCCCGGTGGGGGTGTCCCACATTCCTGGGTCGTCGACGTGAAAGAGAACGGAGCAGATAAATTGCGGGGGCTGAATGCATCTAGAGCCCTCGGTAGGGCCGTCAGTGAGGCCATCTTGTTAGGCCGACCATGCCACGCACAGGACTGTTCGAGATTGAATTCTGGTGGGGGTGGTGGCTAGTAGGAGCCAATATCGCGGCCCCCGCTGCTCCAGCGAGAACGACGAGTGAAGACAATAAATGGCTTCTTATGTACGCCTAAAAACGCGAAGGCGACTACCTAACTGCCCGAGTGACAGATATCCAGTTTTCCTTGTGCATACAGGATCGATTCAATAGTTTTTGGTGCGAGTAAAGTGGTGCGGCAATAAAGTGATCTATCTAGTGGTGTCAGGGTTTATTTACGATTGCTTTTACAGCAGAAGCTGTTAGGAGATCACAACGAGTTCAGTTGTCCATCGCCACTGCCATCGCCGGCACCGGTGTTCGTAACCGCTTCACACTAAATAAGAAAAAAAAAACCTAGGAGCAAGGACACAGTTGGGCTCGAACTTGGTTCCGCTGCATGCCAGCCCAATATCTACAACTGAGCCCCAGAGGTGCTTTGAACTTGTTTGTAAACTTGCCTTAGGAAAGCTTCATGCCAGCAAAGGAATCGCGAATAGGAATTATGAATAGAAAAACGTTTTAAAACAGCAAAAAAAAAACAACCAGGCGTCGCACAATGCGAATAGCGTACCTAGTAGATCGTTCAATGCTCCAACCCATTATAAAAGCTTGTTCTTGATCCCTTAAAAACTGTAGAGCATAGCCACTTCAGGCATCATTGCTCA
Organism: Rhipicephalus annulatus; assembly: GCA_013436015.1. Taxonomy (NCBI): domain Eukaryota; kingdom Metazoa; phylum Arthropoda; class Arachnida; order Ixodida; family Ixodidae; genus Rhipicephalus; species Rhipicephalus annulatus. The sequence goes on along the minus strand of WOVY01014730.1, from coordinate 41,767 downwards.
TCATCGTCAGCCACTACATGAACAATTGGCCCGATATTTCTTGCAAGTGTTTAGCGGATACTCCACTTCTCAGAAGACTGACGAAGAATAGCATAGCAACTGCTGCCCTACTACCCAGAAATTATTAATAATAATGCAGTAGTGAGTACCCAACAAGTGTGCCTCCAAGTTACCCAATGATTGTTTAAAAAGGCTCTGAAAGGCTGCTATTGTAGCTTTCTTTGTTACTGTGCTGTGCGTTCCGCGAAGGGCTGGTGTTTTTATGTAATTGTGACAATATTTTACTGCTGATTTATTTTCTTGTTTTGTTACCTTCATCTTTTTTATATAGGTTATCTCGTGGCGAAATAAAGTCAGTGATTGCTGTGCTTGTGAATTGATACTTTATTTAACATGGCTACGCTTGGAAAGCTCAGCTCATGCGCAATACATGCGCTTTCCGACTGTGTCAGTGTGTGGTTGTGCAGTATAGCCAGTAAGCGATGTACGTAAATTCCAGTGTATTCAGTATGCAGTTTGCAGTGCACCCATTATGCAGTGTACCATTAATGCAGTGTACTGAGTGTCCAGTGTGTAGTTACACAATGGTCTCATAATCAGGTATGAGACTGGCTCAGGAATTTTCAGTAGGGCAATCCAGTTAACGTTTCGACGATGGTCACAGGTGCGGGTGCAAATAGGAGAGAAGAATCGAGTTCAGATTAAATTGGAGGCGGAAGTTGCAGACATTCCATCGAAGTTAATGTTTCACCTGACGAAGTGATTAATTCACCTGTTTCACCGTTGTGTGATGTTGGAAAATGGGGCCGAAAACTCAAGCTTTATCACAGCTCGCCTCTTTTTTGGTTCTGCCTGTATTTGTATGCACCCAAACGGAATACTTCAAAATGTCTTCACTCATAGTGGGGCGCTTTTGCGAGGAGTACATGCTAAACTACATGTCTCTCAACGTGTCGCATGTCACAAAAGCGATGATGAGGCAAACACATGCTTTCCAAGCCAAAGGGGTTCATGCTAACGCGCAAATTACGTTTTCTCTGACGTTATGGTGGAAAAGAATTTGCAGCATCGGCGACTCTGCAGAACTGTTCTATTTTGCTAAAGGCATGGTTGTGCGCGATTAGCGGCTTTGTGTGGCTGCAGCTCCTGAAATCGACTTGATCAGGCTTATAGCTGTGGAATCATCAGACGAAGGCTGCTCTCGCTTATTAGATAACAAGTGTGAGGACGGCACAAGGAAAATTTCGCATCAACAGTTGGCTGCGCTATTGAACACAGTAATCGCTACCGAGCAATCCCGTGCTCCCACACCACACCAGGCTGGCATGTAGGAAACTGTTTCGTATTATTCAGTGCCTGCGTGTCTAAAGCCTTGTCCTCTGTGTGGTGCTGCATGGTGTTAAGTTGAGCAGTTTTTCAGCACCCGCCACCCGATGTCTCGTTTAAAGGTGCCGTACTTGGGTTGCAGCATTCGACAAAAATGAAAGTGTTCAACACGTAATAACGCAAAGCCGGCTAAAATTTAATCGTTGTCGTATGTTATTCGCGGCCAGTGTAGCCATACTATGGAGGTTTGGGTGAAGCCTTGGGACGAATTGTTTACCCACTTTCGTCAGCGTGAAAGAAAAAAACAACGTCTGGTATGCCACTAAGGGGCTTTACCTGCAACTAAAACTCAGTTGAGCTTAGATTCTAAGAGCTCTGTATTAAAAAGGACGAAATATGTTCAATCAGAGGCACGCCGAACACGGAAAAACTCGCAGTGACACAGGAAATGCATTCTCGTTATGCTGCCGCAATGTGCTGTCAAGTACCCGTCGGCAAAAGGCACGGAGCAATTAAGAAGGAGCATATTCGGAAAGCTTTTTGTCAGAGAAAGCAGTGCACTTCTTTAATCTGAAGTTTTGGCCGGGCAAGCAAACTGTCATTTTGCGTTATGTATGCTATTGCGAAAAAATGGGGGGGGGGGAAGCAGGGCCAGGTGTGCCACCACCTGGCTACGCCACTGGTGGGAGCCTCTAGCGTGTTCGTCGACCATGCGCATCGCCTTCTGAATACCTCACCTTTCTTCGGTTCCCGCTGCATGCTTCCACCATGCTCTAAAGAAACGAGCGATTGTGCACGTAACATTTTCAGTTTCACAATATAATAGAGTGTCTTTCGTTTCACGAAAGCTAGAAAGGCATAAGAAGGACATGGCTGCGTGGCTCAGGCGTGATTTGCGTATTGTACTTATGAGTACATGCTCATGCGCTCTGCCTTCACAGGAATTTGTACGCACTAGTCTCGCAACTACGTTTGCGATGCAGCTTTTGCACTATGGCCACCTCCGAAGCTGCAGCAGCCGAATTTCCCGACACCGGTGTTTCGTTCAGTTACGCGTGGTTCGGTGCTGACGAAGTCAGTTACCAGCTTTATGTGTACAACATTCTTAATTGTTGATATGCCATCCTTTGCTTCACCATCGCAACAAATTTTGTTCAATTTTGTTGAAACAACCACATAGGCTGAAAGTGCAGTTTATAGCTAAGAAATAGGCCTAATCATGTTGTTCTCGCATTGCCATTCTGGTGAAGAAGGATTGGACAGGACTTGGAAAGTACTGGACATCTCGTTTGGCAGACGTTGTGCCCAGGAAACAGTAAGTCAAACTGCAAGCAAACAATACACGCTCCACACTGATAGGGGTGAACAAAGCATCTGCTATCGGTAAAGTGATGATCGCTGGAGCAAGTCATCTTTTATGAAGCAGTCGTTTTAGCATAGAGTGTTATGGCTCGCGTTCGCCTAAGCTTTCAAATGAACTTGACTATCCCCATCCTGAGCGTTATCTTAACAGAATGGCGCCAAATAATTGTGACGCTTCTTGAGCACCGAGCGTCGCTAACAGTCTTTGTGGCTAATACCCAAATGTAACTAAATAAAGAAGCTTGATATGTGGAATTTAATGTCTCAAAAGCACTATTTATTATGACAGACGCCATAGTTGAGGGCTCTGGAAATTTCGACCAACTGACGCTCCTTAAGGGGCACCTAAGTTTGAGCACACGGGCCTACAGCAGTTTTGCCTCCAACGAAAGTGCAGCTGCCACAGCCGGGATATGGTCCCAGAACTAATGTCTTGATGAAAAAACTCTTAACAATGTTTTGTCGATTTAAGAAAGGCCACTAATGACGCGTAGCTCCCACATATTGTTATGGCGAATCACATACATTAAGTGGAAGTACCAAGAACGCGTGAGATGCAGGTTGTTCATTCCCAGCTGGGAGTGGATGGCGGAAACATATGGAGTCTAGAGATCAGCTCAATTTACCGATGATTTATAAAGGCAGTGCGAGCTCGCATTATGTGCGTCAAAGCAATGTTTCCCACCGGAATGCTGGTGTCTTCTTCCTGCTGTGACGTCGTCGAGAGACAAGGGTACATAGTTGAGACGGCGTTCCAGCACGAGTAATTCATTTTGTAGCAGCTGTTTCAGACGGCAGCTGCAGAAACCACAGTTCAAAAGAATCTACGCTGAATAGCGTCAAATACCCTTTGCGCTGAAACACCAGTACTATGATTGCTGAGAACTGAAGATTTTTCCAACACACGACAGCATCGGGACACATTCTTTCGAGTCAAAGTACTGCTCTGCTCTACAGAAATAAAGAGAACAATTTTATGCTTGTGAGGCATTCGTCGCTCAAGCCCACCGAATATTAATTTTGTTTACCCTTCCCATGTATTTCGTCATGGCAATGAACTTGGCCAGATTATAAGTTTTTATTTCTTGCAGAGCGCTTTCACACAGCCAGTGAGACCCACACCACGAAACCCTATCTTAAGAAAGGAAAACAAACAATTATCCTTTTATATCCTGCATGATCCCCGAAGAAAATGAATCGGGGCGATTCTGATAAAAGAAATCTTTTTGTTCCCGAAAAATTCAGCCTTGTTCGGATATGAACCCCGTGACTAATGCCTTTCCGTGGTGGTAGCTCCACAAAATTCTGTTAAATATATATTTTTTCTGGCTTCTTGCTACGAACATTCACCGGCTAAAATGCTGTAGGCCCGTGTGCTCAGATTTTGGTGCTGGTTAAAAAACCCTAATTGGCTGAAATTTTTGAAGCTGGCCACTACGGCATCTCTCATCATCATATGGTGGTTTCGGGACATTAACTTCTCACTTATTACCGTCTGTTTACATGTCACATATCACCGTCTGTTTGTAGCACATTACCTGTGCTACGAGCAGACGGTTAAAAATTTCTCGTCCCTATAGCTGTTTTGCCACTCTTCGTCCCTTTTATCAACAAGCCCTCAACTTCTGAAGCGTGAATTTTAAATTGGGAAAAATAAAATAAATGCGGACAGGGCACCAGTGTTTGCCGCGCGTGACACCACAGCCAAATGCTCTGTGTTCCTTTTTATTGCGTTAATAAGCAAGATAATTTAATGAACTTTTTGAGCAATGAAGCTCTGCTAAAACTTTCTATAAAAAATTTTAGATTAGCGTGCGAGGTGTCTGACCGGACAGTTTCTATTTATTTGGTACTGCTATTTTTCTTACAACAGAATGTGGAGAAAAAATTCGCATAATATGATGACTTCCGGAAATATGCGTGCCGTGCTCGCAGTGCTCCATAACCTTTATCATGCACGCAATGATTTCATTTGCACAGGTGCGCTGTCGCTTAGGAGAAGACAAGCCAACTGCAATGCTGATCGCTGTGCTATGACAAAACTGTTGCGTGCGGCAGCATGAGCAATAAGCTGTTAGTGGTTTTTTTCGCCTTTTGGTCAAGTTCAGTCCTTGTCTTCATATTCAAGAGAGCTGCGCTTTAGGTGCTTGGGCTGTCGCTTTGTACCCTTGTCATCTGCTGTCATCTCCTGCCACATTATGTCGTGGCTTTGAGCCACGCAGATAAAGTAATCTATAGCATAACAACATGTATAAGTACGGCAGAAAAAGGAGCAGTTGAGATAATGTCCCCTTCTTATAGCCATATATTCAAGCAAAGGTCGCAAGCTCAGAAACTAACGGGGCACACTACAAGCGCAGGGAACAAAAGAAAGCCGAGGTGGGGTCGGGGTTGTTCTTTGTCACAACCAGGGCCTGCACTTTCAACATAAATGTTATGGGGTTAAAGATGCTTCAGTCAACCAATCAATCAATCAATCAGTTTTATTGTGTATCATACGTATAATGGCTGGTTCTTATTATACAAGTAGGACCCCAGAGCCCAGTCAAGGCAGTTGCAGAATGCTTTTACAATGGATCTACAAGGCAGGCGCCCAAGATGGAGCCAAGTCTGCTTGGGATACCACTAAACATTTTCTTCTGGATATTATGTTCATATCTGGCACCCCGTAGCATTAGAAGCAATATGTCACCTATCACTGCCCTTCGTAAGAAGCCCTTTTTGATTTCTCCTGTCTTCGTCAATGCCAAGAAACTTCACGTAGTTTTTCAGAAAGCTAGCAATACCGATATAGAAAATGATTAAAATTCAGAAATACCGTTTTTGTATGTGGTGACGTTGCCACTTGCAGCGACAGCATGAGGTGCTTAAAATTTAACACACTAATCGCGTCTGTAGCTTTACACCGAACAAAGTGTGATGATGTCAATAGGCAAAAACATAACGCGCATACAGTTTAGCAGAGTCACAGAAGTTTATTTCTTGTGAAGCCGCAGTCCACATGCTTGAGACGGCTGTAGCCCAGAATAAAAAAGGGGCGGAAAAGACGCAAGGAAGACTGATGACAACCTAAGTATGAATATACAGGCTAAAGCTTACCATAGCCATATATAGTATAGTATAGCCATGTGTGGTATTGTACACCGCAGAGCTGGAAAAGGAAGTGAGGACGCGGATGAGGACAGTAAAGTGATGTAAAGCAAAGCAAAGCCTCTTGGCCTTCCTAGGAAAGTGTGGTGGGCTGACTGGGTGCCCTGATTGATTAATATGTGGGGTTTAACGTCCCAAAACCACAATCACTGGGCGCCCTGACATGCACTCAGCTTCGCCATGTTGCAACCCATCTTATGAAAAACAGTGGATGAACGATGGTATTCCGGCCGCAGTGCGGCCCAGCAGTCCGATCACCTGTTTTAAGGATGAAAACTAGGGTAAGGTATGGTGGGCGGTGACAACGATGAAACATCTTTGCTACTAATAGGGGCGACATTTGCGCACTGCCCAAACGAGCACGAGACATTCACGTTCGGTACTCGAATAATTTCGCTCCGCTGGAGAGAAGAGACAGCCAGCGTATGCAATGACGCGGTCGCTACCACGCTGCCGTTGAGCCAAAACAACTCCAAAGCCATGGCCGCTGGTGTCGGGGTGCACTTCTGCTGAAGTGGACTGATCCACGTGGCTATGAGTCGATAACGCCGTAAAAGGCATGGGGAGTTAAGCAAATGTAATGGCTTGATCACTACGCTAGACAAAAGCTACATTCTTCCTGAGTAATTCTGTGAGAGGACGCGAAACGTCAACTAAATTGCGTGCAAATGTTCGAAAACGGGTGGGCAGTGCTACCGAGCTTTGGACAACGTCGTTAGCATACGTTAGCACAAAAAGTATTGCCTTAACTTTTTCTGCATTGGGACGAACACCGGAGTAATCCCAAATGGGTCCGAGTAGTGTTAGTTGCCGGCGACCCAAGTAGCATTGCGAGAAGTTCAGCTGCAGTCTGGCTTTACGGAAAGCAGGTTTTGAAGAACAGGTGTTTTTTGTGTGTCTCTGAAGTTTGGGAAAAAACAGTCATGTCATCCAGGTTGCCCAAGCAGCTTGACTTCTTTCAACCACAAAGAAAAGCGTCCATCATCCTTTAACACATTTCTTGGGCGTTGAATAACCCGAATGGTATCAGTTGGAGTTACTAAAGGCAATCTGGTGTAGTAAATGCGTTCTTTTGATGGTCAGTTTCAATAAATGCTATATGCCAGTGCTCAAAACAAAAATCAATCTAGGAGAACGAGTTGTTTTCGCGTATGCGTGCTTCACTGCTAAGAACGCCGAAGGCGATAGCTTTGGATTCTGTTGCCGAGATGTCAGCTATGCACGTCGACATATTATCGGAGCACACCGATGTGTTATCGCGGAAACAGAGGCTGGCGTCAGTCAAACGAGTCTAACTCACGCTACGGGCCGTTCGAATTAAGCTTGCTGACGACTGTACAAGTATTTATGCTGCAGAAGCACAAAAGTACAAGCACCTGCTGTAAAATGCATGGCAGAGGTACAGTGAAAATTTAACTGATCCTTGCTTTTATGCCAAATTCATTGAGTTAGGTATTTCTGTACGAGAGCCTAATCAAAGAAAAATGAATGAGAGTAGTAATATAGTGTTCTCAATATTCAGTGCCTGCACGTATGCCTGCGAGTGAATACTTTCATGCTGATCTGTTTTTGCTTCATACATGAAGTATGATATATCTAGATTGTTACAACGGCATTCCTTACCATACAATGTGGCAACTTCTATAATGAAATAAGTCATGCTCTATTCTGTCCAAGAAGTTTGCATTGGTGAATATACGTAGCAGTTCTTCAGCCTGAACTATATTTTCAAATCAAATCGCTATATGTTTCTGTCAAGGCGTAACAGCCTTCACTAGACATGGCAGAGCACTAGCTATTAGATAGACTGTTGTTTGATCCCGGAGTAACAAATAAAGACCCTCTCCACATGATGGAATCTTCTGACAAGTTAAATGAACAAGTGATTACTCGCAGTGCGTCCCGTAATTAAGTTTTCATGTCGAGTGCAATCTGTTCATTTTCAACTCACATCAGGAGAGAGTTGCGAGACCGACGTATTTATTAAGTACGTGAAGGACTCTTCAAAGCCAATCAAGGGCTGCGAATGATTTAATTTCGTCTACACGTGATTAACAATATCAAAACACATTGAAACAGCTTGGAATGGACGCATGTTGGCAGCTTTGGTGTAGCCAGCTCCCTCCACACGCGTAAATATAAAGGGAATCGTCACAATTGCCTTATTGATGCAGGTAAGATATTTCTGCGCTACATTGGCTGCACTGTGAAAACACCTGCATACGGCTGACCATCAACATGCGTTTCTCAAGTGGATTACTTTGGTTGTCGGCAATTCCATTTGCCTGCGGTATGTCTTGTTTTGTTTGAAATAGAAACTTGAACTTTATACAAATGCTTTTTAACAATCAGGAACGATCAAGTTCATCTACCAAAATAAGTGGGATTTCAGGCTCGTGAAATCAGCCAGAGCTTCTGACTACTATGCACGTTGTTTTTGCTACATGATTTTTAGGTTTTATATAATAGAACTGAAATTTCACTGCGGCGTTTTTGTGTCGGGAGCAATCCCGCTTAATTTGAACTGTATACACCCTTATTATTTCTGCAATCGCCGCAGTTCTTCTGAAGTGTTAAAATTCATGTAATTAACAGTGACGTAGCAGCGTAATTCATAGATACGCACATGAGGAACGCTGTGAAAGTTATTTGATATTGAAATAGAAAAGTGAGTTTAGAATTTTTCGAATAACTATAAATTATGCACGTGGAATTTTCTAATCTGTAGTCATTTTGTTCGTTTCAGCGATACCACTTGGTGTTTTTGAGGGACCGGTGAAGGAAATAGGCCGTAGGTGCACCCCGGTAAGGCAATCATTCTTTTGCATTATCTTAGTAAATTCTCAGGGGATTACGAAGTTAAAAAAACTAAATTATTCTTAGTGTTACAACCTTAATGTTCGCGTTTCATTTTTTGTTGAAGTGAATTTCATATGTTTACAATTGAAGGCACCAAGAAAAGAATGGAAATGTTCAGCAAACACTCGTGCGACAATGTTTCATCGCTGCGCGGAGAGTTTACTATGTCGCCTGTAATTACTGGCACACATGCTAACGTATGAACTTTACCATTCACGCACAAGACGTGCTTACAAAACTGTAAGATATTTTCAGTGTCTTGCAAGCGTTTAATTTTGTTTTCAATTTCTCTTATACCAAAAATACGGAAACACTTGGCGGCTTTGTCCTCGTACGTTTGCTTTATACACCTAATCATATCATCAAAAGAAGGCTTTTATATGTACGTACTTATCTAGTGCTTATCTACACAGCACGTTATAGGTGCAATCAATCGTCAAGCACCACCAGTGTCAATTCCTGCCACTTTTATTTCACCCTCGAGTCACTTTTCGCCAACACCAAATAACTTGGAGGTGCTCGCTTTCCTTGCGAGTAAATACCCCTGTACAAGGTTTTAAGGGTAGTTTAGATCACTCAATAAGTATACGAGGTGCGAGTCAATCATACACTTCGATTCTCCAGTTATGGACGTCATAAACGCTTCCCTGGGCGTGCGTATTTCCGTAGGGCAAAATAGATAAAAGTCTCTTGTTTTGTCAAGGACAGAATTGTATCAACTGGTCACACCATGAATAGATCAAAGTAACTTGTGGTGGAAAAGAAGCTCGTATATAAATACGGTTGATTATATCCTAAGGAGGCCTTGCCGGAGCTATCACGGAGAGAATGCCGCAGCTGTACTCCACGCGCCGGTGCCTCCGTGCGGAAAACACCAAAATTTATTCAGTGTCGCTTACGCGGGAGCTCTGATGGCAACCTGGAGATATATATCTATAGATCTTGGGGTTTTGAATTTATAAGAAAAATTCAACGTGGTTGCAGCCAATTCAACGTCCTGTTGTTGAACTGGGCATGTTCGAAATCTCTGGAAATGCTTCTTGAAGCGGCGTAATAGCAGCCGTACGTTGCTTAGAAATCATGCAATTTAACAAAAAAGGCGAGTTTACGTTCTCCTTCATATATACTTGGTGACAGCTTTTATTGGCCCTCAAGATAAAGCTACGGACGCGGAGCTTCTGCATATGTAGGACTACGCAAAGTAGTTAATTTTGGTGCGCGTCTCGTAACGCTGTGGAAAGTGACGGGAGCACACCATCAGCATTTCATGTAGACGCAGACGCCGCTTAGCTTTTGAGGTGTGCGTAAAAAGGTGGTACTTTTTTACGCTTTCAAAAACGCGCAGTCCCTGCAGATAAATAAAAAAAATGCGAATATCTTGCAGGTGTGAGCTACTTCCTGTCTCAAATCACCGCACGTAGAAAATAAAGAAACAACATTTACATTTCACGTTGAAAATACGGGCGCTACATTGGAACTACCTTCACTGGTGGTAGAATGCACGGAATTTCCCTTCAGTGCCAAAAAAATTGGTCACTGAGTAAATACAGCTGCGTAATTTCAGCTACATCAGCCACGAACGTCTTCCCTCTCAGCCTCTACAGCCACTAGCCGTGGCAGTATGCCATGAACCACAATATTTGTTGATATTTCCTCTTTTTCAGTTATTAGAGCTTTGGTGCGTTGCTGGGTCAGTTGAAGGTAATAAGATAGAGGCTGGATTGTGAGGTACTAAAATAGCGTTTTAGGCGCCTAAAGTAGGCAGACACCCAAAATCGTAAATGTAGGCACAAACGTTTTTCACCAAACACAAATTTAAAAAAAAGATGTGCACAATTTATGCGTATGACTGCAGAGGAAAAAATAGGCATCGATTATGATAACACAAATGCATCAATACTTTAACAAGGCTATACAATTGTCTGTTTTTCCCGCATGGTTTGCTGAACTCGGTTTCTCATTTTTGCTAAGTGGTTCCTAAGAGAAAGAAAGGAAGAGAAAAGTGAGCCCCGTAACTGTCTGTTTCAGGGAGCTACACCTCACCAGTAGCTCACAAGGGATGGGGGTGAGGAGAGATTAAAAGGATAGGAATGAAGGTGTAGAGAGAGAGAAACGGTATGCCAGAGAACGAGCGCGACGATATATCCAGGGGATAGGAGAGATTGGAAAGATGGAAACACGGTCACAGGAGTCCGAGGACGGGGCATCACTTGCAAGAGCTCTTGTCGGCGTCAGTAGATGGCGTAGAGCAAGTCCAGTCGGGGAGAGCTACACTGTCGTCGAAGGTTGTCGGCGTCAGGAGATGACGTAGGTTCGGCACGGAACCGGTCGGCACCAAATCCAGCACAACCGGTCGGCACGGAATCCAGGAAGCGAGTTCCTCTCCCTTTTTTATGTCCAGCGTGGTGACTCAAGTGTCTATCATCGAATAAACACGCTCCCGAGTTTCTTTTTGGTATAAAGAAGAAGACAAGCACAAACGCAAGTAACCAGACCACGAAAAAGCCAGAAGGGTCTTTCAGCCTTGTAGAATATAGTCGGGCAGGGTCAATTTTTCACCTGCCTATGACAGCATTCTTAGAACCGCCTATCAGGTTTCAGCATTTTCAGCTTGCGAGTGTAAATCATGCAATGAGCTGTCAAGATCACGTCTCACAAGGTTTGAAACGCTATGTGCCCTTGAAAAAGATTCAACGTAGAACTGAGCCCCTCTCTCCCTTCATATCTCTAGTGCTTACCCTAACATAAAGGGGGTGACGTACAACAAGGAATGGCCCTGCGTACGTCGCAGTAGGGCATGGGACGGTCAAAATTAAACGAGGGAAACGTATGTAATTCCTGCAGTGGGTTGTTAGAACAGAAAAAAAATTGCCCGCAGCTTCCCTCGGAGGAACACTGAGGAGGATGCGGAGCATATAATTGGTTAACGGGGTGTTAAAGTGCGACTTACTTGGGTCGATGGCTAAATTGGTTAACGTGGTTGTGAAATGGGGTGTTAAATTGCGACTTACTTGGGTCGATGGCTAAATTGGTTAACGCGGTTGTAGGAGGGGGTGTTAAATGAGTGAACACGTACACACGTATGCGAAAGGACGGCGCTGGTCGAAGGGACGTCGATCATTGTGTTTGTGGATTCGTTGGAATTCATTTCACCGCGACCTTGGACGTCGACGCGCCGTACAAACCAACCGACGAGCGGCAACTGAGCGAGCGAGCGCCGACCTTGAGTATATATACAGCGCGACGGCGCATGCACTGTCAGCTGTTGAATGTTCTCGAAGGAGAAGCGCGCGCGCGGCACAGATGGCGACGGCGCGACGGCGCATGCGCTGTCAGCTGTCGAATGTTCTCGAAGGAGAAGCGCGCGCGGCACAGATGGTGGGCGACGGCGCGACGGCGCATGCGCGCGCGTCAGCTGTCGAATGTTCGAGAAGCGGTGCGGACGGCGCGGACGGCGCGGACGGCGCACTACAAGGCGCGAGTATAAGATGCTTCCGCATCTAAAATGAAGGTTTATTGAAGTGCTCAAGTAAAAAAAATCTGTATGCTTTTTTTTTTCGTATCGAGCGAGATGCGAGACTAAGCGGCCTCCATTTCGTACGCGTTCGTGTTCCCGCTGTTCTTTCATCACGCCGGTCCTAGCACTTAGAACACATGGCAGTTTTTATTGCGGTAGAAGTTATAGGGACACTCTCAGCTGGGTCTTGTCTTTGAAGTCGGCGTCAGCATCATTCATCGTATATATATATATATATATATATATATATATATATATAGTCCAGTAGATCCTCCGTGAGCGGTCACAACGTGGTTTATTTCGACGTTTCGGCCTAGAGTCTGGCCTTCATCAGGAATGATGAAGGCCAGACTCTATATATACTATATATACTATATATATATACTATATATATATATATATATAGAGAGAGAGAGAGAGAGAGAGAGAGAGAGCGAGAGAGGCAGGCATGGTGGTTCAGGAGCCGTAGCGTTGCATATAGTCAAGTAGATCCTCCGTGAGCGGTCACAACGTCGTTTATTTTGACGTTTCGACCTAGAGTCTGGCCTTCATCAGGATTCCTGATAATAGTCAGACTCTAGGCCGAAACATCGAAATAAACCACGTTGTGACCGACCCCAGAGGATCTACTTGACTATATATATAAATATATATATATATATATATATATATATATATATATATATATATATATATATATATATATATATATATATATATATATATATGTAAACTCTTGGAACAAAAAAATCACAGCATATTCATGGTGTCAATGATGATAAGTGGGGGCGAAGCGTTCGTCAGTACGTCCATCCGTCCATCTATTGAACACTCTAAGTGCCACCATCTCCCATCTTTTCATCGTTTTGTTCATCACATACAAGTGATAAACAAGATACTACAGCTACCACTACATACATCGTGGAGGTACGACCCATGGCTTAAAAAACTTTGCCCTTAAAAAGCCACCCGCGCTCAGCGCCCTGCTTGTCAGTATGCGCGCTTAGATCTACTACGCGTATTTTGCCCCGCGAAAAGGGGGTGGGGGGGGGGGGCTTATGTGTTATGCACGCGCTTAACTTTCGATGAGGAGACTCGTGTGCCTTCAGCTGTTACCGTATCAAGTCACAACTTTCTGCTATGGTGGCGCCGCCACGCGGCGACACCATAGCGGCGACAGCCATGATGCAGTGATAGAACGAATACTTGACTTGTGACAACATGCCAGCCGTGCTTGGTCGTCGTTCTGTCCCACAACTTCTTGCACGTGTGAGAACCGAAGTGCGATGATGATGATGTGTATGATGATGATGAATATTATGATGATCTCTGCAGCTCTCAATTCCCTTTGTGATTGTCGATCAACGGTGTTTCTGAATCATGGCAAAATAATAATAAAAAATAATATTACCAAGGAACACAACGTATAGTTCTGTACGGGGTGACTAAAATGTCTGCCTCTGCTGTGTTTGCTGCTGTTGTACCTTTAAAAAGCCAATAAACAGGCTCCAATGTTTTTTACACCCTCCATACAACCTCGGCGTTTCGTAGATTAGACCGCAGCGATCGTGTTTTCTGAGTATTACAGCGCCGTGCACCGCGCAGAGCCTCTATTTCGAAAAAAACGATTCCCGCGCATCTTTCCAACGCTTGACCGATACCTTGAGCACGCAGTGACGCCAACTTGGCGATCGGGGACGTGACGTAGCAGGCAGCTCGCCGATTGGTCTAAATAAAGTGTGACAAAGCAGTAGTGAAGTCAACGTCAGTTCCGGTTCCCACCTACAGCTACAAAACTGCCCCTTGTTTCTTGGCACTGCGGTGAAAGAACCAGCCTCGCAGTTGTCGCGTGCACGTATACACTCCTCGCTCAACTACAGCGCCGGTGAGCACGTACGAACGTACTTCGCCCTTGACATAAGAAACACGGATAAAAAGCGTTGCCCTGTCGTCGGCTGCAAGTCGAGTGACTGGGGAGTGGAGAAGCATCGGCACAGGGTGCCTCACGATGGGGCCCTGCGCGCTGTATGGCTGAAGCAAATCTGCCATCCAGTAACGAACGTCGGGGATCTGATCGTTTGTGATCGACACTTAACACCTTATGCTTACAAGGTTGACCCGTAGCTGGGCTAACGGTAAATAAATAGCCCCGCTTCGCAGAAAGCGGAAGTGCATTGCGACTGATGGAGTTTGCCGATGACGTCAATCGCTGACGTGGTGTCACGCTGCTGAAGTGGGCGCAGTCACGACAATGGGCTAGGCGCTTCCCTACGTGGAAGGAAGAAAGAGAGTGAGGCCACGGGAAAATTTGAAACCAGCTAACATCAATGTTTTAACCCCTGTAACTTCCTTAATATAGCACGTATTTGCAAAATTCTTGCGGTAGCATGTTCGCAAAGAAAAACTGCACATATATTCCTTGCTGAAAATTTTCGGACCTCAGGGCTGTTTACTGCCCCTTTAAAGCGCTTGCCTGCCATCATCCCTCTAGACGCCTTTTCGAAGCAGCAACCGCTTCCCAATGCGAGTGCCCATCTGGTTTCCGGAGACCCGACGCTATCGTGAGCCTGCTTTCAGCTTCGTTTGAGGCGTTGCCCGTGGTCTTTGAGTTTCCTTGGCTTTCTGCGTCTTGGCCGTTGGGGTGTAGAGCACTGGGGTGTGCGCCTGGGCAATCGAGCCCAACGTAATGTATGGTCTCTTCTGTGCAGTTACACAGCGGACATTTGGTGTCCAAGTTTTTCGCGTACTTACCCTGTAGGGCTCGTGTACGCAACACCCCGCTACGCGTCCTAAATAGAAGCGCACTTTCCTGGAGTTTTCATACAGGGGTTCCTTGCTGATAGATTTTGTTGGTGCAAGTTTGTAACGATAGATATTGTTGATGCAAGTTTGCCGAAGCTTTTAGCTTCAATATAGGGCAAACAATACATGACAAATTGCGTGTGCAGTGGGCTGCGAGGCTCCAATTACGCCATAAAAGGCGTCCATAGCGTGCTTGGTTCTATTTTCGGCTGAAGACGGGAAAAGATTAGGATACCAAGCTCTACATCGGGAAACTTTTTAATATATTGTGGTTACCAGCGAGAACTTGAAATCGGAGACTAGCTAAAATCCAAACCCTTAACAAGCCGGTGCTTGAGGTGCACGTCGAAGACGGCGTTATTGGCACGTTCCGCGGCAGGCATTGCACGAGAAGAAACTCTCGTTGCAACACGGCGATGGCATTGGCGCGTGACTGGTTATTGCAGACAGAGGCGATGGTAGTGAGCTTGTCAAACCACAAATGGTCGCACACCTTGCAGCAGCGGCAGAACGAGCGATCGAGGAAGTCAAGCTTCAAGCAGAGTCCTTCAATTGAAGGACTCTGCATTGAAGGACTCTGCTTCAAGCTAGCATTGGCGACCCGAACTGAGGTAGCAACCACCTTCAGATCTTGACTATTGCTTTACCCGCCCCGCGCCAATTCATGGTTTCCATGCCACCGCTTGCGTGCCATCTCTGCTTCGTGGGCTCTCACTTGGTGATCCGCTTGTCGACAAGCCCCTATTGCTCTGGCTGTGGCAGCCCTGGGCGTTGCCACCGCCTCTGGATCGATGCCGGTGCTGGCTTGCGATTGCTGCCGACACTGGCGTCTCTCTTTAGTGACGTGAGATCCTACGGCGCCGTCTTGGCAGTGGGCCCACATTGGAGTGACGTTGTGAGCTGGTGCTCATAACGAGTAGCTGTGTGGAGTTGAGCAGCCATTAAGCTCCTGGAGAAGCAAAAGAAAGCGTGCCAAAAGCGCTCGCCTGGAGAACTAGCATGCACACCAAGGGACATGCCCCGAGAATCAGAAGCTTTGCCAACAAGCGCCTATAATGATAACCGCAAACCGCATTGTGCCAATGTGAAGCCTTCAGGCCGAAATTGGCACGATGCACCTTTGCGTACATTAGTGGGATGCGACCAAGTCATTGCAGTTCAGGTTGAATGTTGTCTTTCAAAGGTGCCCTGAAACTCGTTGAAGTAATCATGGAATGGATTCACTTAAGAAGCTTATTGCCTCACGATTGCCTCAAAACTTTGAAGAGTCTGTTCAGTACGGGCGGAGTTACAAAGATTTTTTGCATGGCGCAATCACATTCTCTCTCCTCTCGTTCTGACGAAAGCACTGGAAGCTATGCAGAGGAGATGGCATGGGCAAAAAATAATGCATCATGCGCGCCTCGTGACCTCGAACACTTCTTATTTTTTCTTCGAATACGTGACTTTTCACTGCAATCACGCTCGCACGCATGGAAAAGTCTTGGTCTCTCACGGCGATCCCTGTAATGACTGAACGCACCATGTTAAAATCAGCGAACGGCTGATAGATGGCCTTCTAAGAGTGATTTTTGAGCTTCCTCTGTCATTTCTCAAGAGAAAAAAAGCAATTTTTAGCTGACTGACAATTTTTTACGTATGACAGGCCACGTTATGTTCTATACTATTTGGATCGGGTGTTCTTCGAAGCCTCTATTGCCAATCAACAGCGTTTTTCGATCATTTTGACCACGCTCAAAAAGTATTGCAAAGCCCCTTTAACAACCGTCACTTGCTGCGGCCTAAAGTAGCTCGCCCATATGAATGAGGACCTTTTTCTAGCATGCCCTCCAAGTATTCCACAAACTTACTGCGATGGTTCTTCATGCACTTCTTTTTGCGTTATTTTGCAGGTCGATGTCATTTTTATACGGTGTTGAACGTATGTAGTGTTCACGTGCATGTCACATACTCTAGGTACCCCCAAAACTTAGTTAAACATAATCCTGCCATAAGTCGGCGACTCATCCTAGTGAACCAGCACTTTAGCTGCCAAAAAGCATCACTCTGCAGACACTCGTACATCAATCGGAAATAAACAATCAGCTATACTATTGCAAAGACAGGGATAACTTTCGTGCTCTGCCAACTTCTACGATGGAAGGATCAACAAAGTCCTTTTCCTTGCTTTTCTTTTTTTTCCAGATCCCGTACTCGTACTTCATAATTTGCACAACATCAGAGATTGCGATAATCCCGCTGGTAGCAGAGCCGCCGATGCCGGTAATCCAACCAGTAGGTGGGATTGTCGGGAATGGTTTAGACGCAGGGTTTAAAGGGGACATCGAGCTTCCTCCCTGGTTAATTGGACAAATCTCCACATCGGACAAGGATTCAGAGCTCAACGTGCCTCCTGATGGCTCAGACGCTGAACAAAGCAACGCAACAAAGAATTCAACCTCAGGTGCTCCCACCTCAGATGCTGCATCAACCGTCAACAATAGTGCCCCGCAGAACTCCGGCGAGGAGAATGCACCTTCCGAAGTATCAAGTGCAGCTTAAGCAGCAAGTGCACAAGCGCAAGCATTATGAGCAGCTATGGTGCCTGTTCATCGTTACTTTAAAATAAACGGTCAATAAAACGTGTCCATCTAGTCCTAATGAACACGCAATCCGCTGTCTTGAAGTGATTTAAACATACTGAAGAACACACATGATTCTGAATAGTACACTTCAGATCCAAAAAGATAACGAGGCAAACATACGTCGTACAGATGTCAGCGACATAAATAAACGCGGTATTACCAAGAAACGTTTACATTTACACCATTAAAATTTTTCTCGAACAGACAAATTCTTTGAGCAATTTGTATGTCACATTTACTGATGTACATCATTAGTTGCAGTCCTTACCACGCTATGCAACGTCTTCGCAGGTAATGATACAGCGTCTATCTAATCTTTGTAGGTACACAGCTATTTTGTTTGCAAGGTTTGTCAGTTTTATTTTAATGCGTGTAACTGATCTGCAATAGCGCAAATATTTGTGTGCCAAGCGAAGCCACATACTTGTCTTTTCAAAACTGTGTCACTGTATTTGCAGGTCCTGCTAAATTGATTTGTATGTTTATTATGTGTTTTATGGATCTATCGTTGAAGCCATATGACTCGTTGGTGAGGCGATTTCAGTTGCTCTTTAATCGTCTCAAGTATTTTGTGTTACCTTGGGAAATAGAAGGACGATTTTGTAGCTTCAGATATGTAAATAATGCGATATTGATACTGAAGGAACATTTCGCCCCCCTGGCAACCTCAGAACTAGTAAAGCACTTGTCAGTAATATATATGATATATACAAGCAAGCAACTTTGATTTTGACTATCTAAAAAGGCTAAATGTTTTCAAAGCGCAATACCTTCATTCAAGCAGCATAGATAGACTGAGAAGTGTTTGAAAGGATGTGATTGCAAGATCGAAGCCTGACCTGGACATGAAATTTGTGAACATTTTACGTGCATGTGATTCCTAGAGCAACTCTGGGTGCTGTATATAAAGCCATCTTTCAAACACCAATTCACCTTTATAGGAAAAAGTTAGAGGACACGTGAGTTTCTTAATGAATAGTGCATCGCCTTCTCCATCGCGAGTCTAATATCGCTTCTCAGTGGACACCACTGGAATGGCCATCTCAAGGTGATGTGGAATGCTTATTGGCCGACAACGCCATAATTATATCTTTCGTTAATTGGTGAAGTAGCAACTACGCGTTCATAAGTCAAGATGCGCATCTGTGCAGCGGCGCGATCTTGATGCAGTGGCTGACAGTGGTGATTAATTATGCCGCTGTGCTTTGCAACGGGTGGGCCTTTAAAGCAACCACTCCGTCTACAATTCTCAAGGTTTGCCACTCACTGAGATCTTGGTTTCTTTGGTGTATTATTACAATCGTTGAGCACACTCCTCATACATTTTTGCCATTTGTATGCTTTTTTTGAAATCTCAATAAAAGAGTGGTGCGGTTTTGTTTTAGAACATCTCTGCGTTCTACATAGTGTTCATACATAATTAAGACGATCGAGACCAGAAACTGCTTTGAACGAATAGGGTTTATTAGAAGAAGTAAGTAGCACGCCCTCACTCCTGACAGGAGTCTTCTTTCTTCTTATTCTGGTGTTGGGTGATGATATTGTATAGGCTCCCGCCCACCCAAGGTAAATTAGGATAGCTCTTGCGGGCCATTTGAAACAACCTTCGATTGAATATATGTTGTTTACAGATAATCTTAGAAGTTCTTTTTGGCCTGTGCGAAGGAGACAAGCTCTTGTTATTCCGCCTTGCCCAGGGTAGAGTATTTCAATCTGGCACATTTTCCCAAATGTTCTTCAAGCCTTGTCCTCAACCAACACCATGTCAGCCTTTGATAGTGGTTTTGCTTGCAGTTGCTTGGCTTTGACCGTAGCTCTTATTTTCTTGATGTATTCTCGATGCCAACTTTTCCACTAAGCTCGCACGAGTTTGCATCTGCTTTGCCATGCGTCTTCAATGTCACCATTGTACAGTCTTCTTTGTCCATCTTGAAGCTGTCGCCATCCGCCTATGATGTCTGCCAGCGTTAGTGGCATCGGCTCGATAGGTTCTGCATGCACGTAAGTCAACAGTCGATTGTTCAGTGCTCCTTCAACTCCTGCTCTAATACTGCGTAGCTCCTCTACCGAAGCTCTACTTTTCGATATTATCTTTCACATCGACGTCTTCAGGCTTCTTATGAGGCGCTCGTGAAATCCTCCTCACCATGGCGCGCACTCGGCGATCGTTTTTCACTGAATTTGTTGGCCACTGAAGTCATCCTTTAAGACCTCGTGTTTAGTAGTTTCGATCATTTTCTTGAATTTCGTTTCTGCTTTTATAAATATTTTGGCGTTATCCGAGTAGATTACTGCTGGCGTTCACCGTCGAGCTGTAAATCGCCAGTATGCTTGTAGAAAACTTGACAATGACAAATCGTTGTTAACCTCCAAGTGTACTCCTCTCGTTACCGCGCAGCTGAATGTCAGTAAATATTGCTTCACAATCTGGCACTTGTCCTTCGCGTAAAGAGGTCCTGTAAAGTTAACTCCCGTAACTTTGAATAGCTCTGCTTCGGTGACCCTGTCTGCCGGGAGTGGATGTATGTTTTAAGTCGCCGGTCTGGAGTTGTGCCTTTCGCAGACGACACACCTGTTCAGAACACTTTTCACTGCTTGTCTACGCTGCAATGTCCAGAACTTAGTTCGAAGTTGCGCTAGCGTCCCTTGAACTGCTTTGTGCAATACTATTTTACGCACGTGAACGTATTAGCAGTTCCATGAAATGCCCGTCGTTTGGAATTACTATAACGTGCTCATTGAATTCTTAGCTGCACTACAATTGTTCCTTCTGTCTGATGATTAGATTATCATCAAGGTGAACTTCGTGTTCATTTATTTCAAGTGAATGATTGTTTTATAGGCCTCACCCTTTGTTTGTCTCAGCGATATTTGGGTCTACCTTATCCAATATTTCTCTGCAATTGCTACCTCTTTTCCTGTCAACGGCCCTTTGTGATTTTCCCTTCTTGTATCGTCTGTGAATCTGAACACTCATGCTGTCTCTCTGATAAGCCATCCGCATGATTAATGCCTTTCGATTCCCAAGATTGGCTCAATTTTTGCTCTTCCCATGCATTGTTGAAATTGTGTTTTATGCTGGTCTTCCACATCTGTATTCGTGCCAATTATGCTTGCGGAGTTTTTTTTCTAGTGATGTTATCTATTCGGGACTGTTCTATTATAACCTTGTTGTTATCAATGCATCTGCTCTTATTCCTCTTGGAAGTAGGTCAGAGGGTTGAAGTCACTTTGAACGAATGACCAGCTTGCTTGAAGTGTTTTTTCTCTGATTTCTGCGGTTCTCTTGGCAACAAACGAATTCCCTTTGCTTGTTCCCTTGATTCAGTGAAACACAATCATCGAGTTCGTCCAGCAGTATATTTCCTGAAATCTATTGTTAAAGTCATCTTTGATGTAGCCGCATAATCTTGATGCTACCACCGCTGCCATCAGTTCAAGTCACGCCAATGTCAGCTCTTTGATTGGAGCTACGCGGCTTTTTTCTGCTACCAGACTTTATTCTTTGCTTCCATCGCGGTATACTGCTAATAAGTATGCTGCCGCTCCGTATGCTGATTGGCTCGCGTCGGCAAATACATACCCCTTGTACGCTTGTACTGATTTATTCTTGCTTGCGTAGCATCGGATGATTTCTAGAACTCGACAGTCTTCCTCTTCAGACATGAAGTTCTTCCATTTGTCGCATTCTTCTTTAGGGAGCTGGTCATTCCACTTGACGTTCGTTTTTCGCAGTCTCTGCAGTCCTATTTTTGATCATACTGTGAACGGTGACAACAAACCAAGCAGGTCTATTATCTTCGCATAGGCTTGTAACACGGCCCTTTTTATCAAGAACGTTGTATTTGTTAATGATTCCCATTTGTCAACAGGGAAGGAAATCATGTTGTTCGAGTGTTTTGATATCAATCCTAGAAGCATTGTAAATCCTCTAGATCAAATCTCCATGTGAGACTCGTCCCTTTCGGTTTTATCTAGTATTTTGTTTATTTAACTCTTCATTGGATGTCCACTTTCTCAAACTCATCGTTGCGCCTCTGAACACTTGCTTTGTCTCTTCGTACAACTTGACTGCTTCAGCAAACGTTGCTGCTCCCAGAATGACATCATCTACGTAGATTGCTTTCTGCAGTGTCCTTGTCGTATCAGGAAACCCGTTTTCCACTTGTTTTAAATGGTGTTTAATTGTAGCTGCCAGTATAAACGTGCTTGATGTTCCGAACGTTACTCTTGTCTTGCGAATGAAGTGCGCCATGTTTGCCCTTCATTCATTACCCTTTGCTCTGTGTCATGCTTTCAACACAAAAATCTCATTGCATCTCTATCCTCTTCGTGTATAGAGATTTGTAAATGAGGCTTCTCAACATCTCCTACAAATCCCAACTTTTCTTTTTGTAAACTAATGAGCAGCGATAGCATGTCCTCAATCTAATTGGGTCTGGCCCCTAGGTGATCGTTTGAAGACATGCCTTTTCGAGAATGAGATGAGGCGTCGAACACTACTCGAAGCTTTGTTGGGGCTCGGTCATCTGGAATGATCGCATAATGTGGCATGTAGTAGCAAAGTGCACTTGGCTGTTCTGATAGCTCTTGGACCTCCTCTGCGACTCCTAATACCATACACTGTGATATAGCTTTGTCGCAGCGATGCAGCACGTCTTCATTTTTCTGCAGCCTTTCAGTCAATACCTGTTGTCTTTTTATCGCATTTTGCTTGTTGCTTTTCAAGTTTACGTCCTGTTTCCATAGCAAGCTGACTTGATAGCGACCGTTTTGTTGTACAATCTTGCGCACACATTCTTCGACCACTTCATTTCCTGTGTTATCTAAACTATTTCTTGTTATCCCCTTTGCCTCCAGGCTCCAAAACTTCTGTAGCTCTTGCTAGAATTCTGTCTCCGCAGCTACTGCCTTCAGAACCATGACTGCTTGTAATGTGTTAGTTTTGTCTTGCTTTGCTCTGACGGCCCTTGCAGTATCCTTCCCAGTATAGTTTCTACAGCCAGCAGTCTGTCCTTGATTCTTCGAATTCTACCAGTAAAGAATTCCCAAACATAGTCTGAGCCGATAAGTAGTCCTACAGAATCTGTTGCAGTCATCTCGGGCTTGTGATCTGCCACTTGCATATTTAGCTGTTTCATTTTCTCGCTGACTTTCTGACTTGGAGTGGGTAAACAAATGTGCGAGATAACGTCGACTTTTAACGCTTCAATCACTCTTGTCGTTCTTCTTTCTCGTGATCCTATAGTCATTTGCACCGTGTTCATTAGTTTGACCTTGTTTGTCTCCCCCAAATGAACCCATCGTGAGCCTTTGTCGTCGCAACACCTTCGCATCTATTTATTTTGCTAATCCCGCCTAAATAAATGAACGTTGACTTGCGCAGTTTAACAGCAAACGGGAATATCAGCCACATGTTTCTCCTTCTACGCAAGCTACAGCCGTCTGCAAAATCACAAACTTATGCCTAATACTTTCGGTTGCATGTAGCGTAGACGTCGTCGCTTCGGCTTGTGCTGTTGCGACCAGCTCTGCCCCTTGTTTTCGGCATCACAGTTCTACACACTGACTTGGCATGTTGTCCCTTGCACTACTCGCATTTTACGTGGGCTTTCCAAATGCGTGCAGTGTGGTTTGGTCGCGTGCTTCTGATGCATGCTATATTTTCGGTAAGCATAGTTTTCTTTTCATCCATTGGAATGCTCCGATGACAGCTTTCGGGTTGCGTGGGTTTTCTGCTTGCAGAATAGGCATATTCTGTCCGCTGAGTTATAGAAACTTGAAGTTGTGCGCATCTGTCGGCCGTTCTTTCTTGGTTTTGCAGTTATCCTTTCTTGTTCACGTTGTCTTTTTTCCCAAAAAGCCGCTTGATCTTTCAAGAATAACATAATCCTGTCCAGTTTTTGCTCGCAAGCTTTTCCTGTTGAGTTGCTTTTCTCGTTGTTTTCTGACTCTGAGCTGTTTCTCATAGCTTCTTTTTACTTTAACTGCACAGATAATTCTGGTGGAATTGCTCTTTTTATTACCGGTAACAACTTCGGCACATAGCTCTCGGTTTCTACTTTTAGGGACTTGAGTGCCAATATATTAACTTGCACTCTCTGTACTATAGCCAATTTAAGTCACCGGTATCTTGAGCAGACCACACTGTCTCCAAACTCAAGGCAGACAGACAGACAAAGAACTTTATTGGGTCCTGAGAAACGCTGCTCCTTTAGAGCAACGTCGCGGGCCACTCCCACGTAGAAACGGGGAGGCCTAGCCTCACAGCTGCGCCATGGGCTTTCTCGACAGCCCGTAGTTGTGGTAGCAACTGTGAACTTCGTAAGGCAGAGTCCGAATCTTCTTCTGTGAGCCGAGTTGGGTCCCGTTACGAGGGGCACTGCCAGAGCATATGTGCTAAGTCACTGACCTCACCACAATCAGAACAGGTAGAGTCAAAAGCATCTGTGCACACTATGCAAACACAAGAACTCATTCATGTGCATCTGAATTGAATGTTCGCGATTGCTGAACATTTTTTCCGGTATTTTGATTGCGTCGTCATAATTTTCCTCTACCGAGTACTGAAGTCCTTCAATAGCAGCCGCCGCTTTTCCGGTTAACGATGCTACAAGTGATTGAACTTCTGTCCCTTGCTCATGTTGGGTCTTAGGTGAGCTGCCGACTCATACTGAGCCCAAAAGCGATTCCACTCCAAGCTTTACCCCGGAACTTTACTATTTCAAGCCTTGGTAGCCTAATTAGTTCCGTTGCTTCGTGTCCTGTACTTGATGGCGTCACCTGCCTTGTCCTATCGTCTGAGTCCGATTGTGCAGGCTGTCGAAGTCTGAATTCGATTGCAGACAAGGTCGCCGTTAATTTCACGTCGTACTCAGCTTCGGCATTGTCTTCTGTCAGAAACTTTTCCATTTGCTCGTTGACGCTCTCGAGACTGTCGCTTATTCCTTTAGTCTGTACCTGCGTTTGTAAGCAGCTGCTCCCGGTTAGCTCCATCCTTAATTTGCTGCTCGGCTGCGTTAATCAATTGCGTGATCTGGGAGCGAAGCGTTTTCTTTTTCTTCATTATCACTTCCTTGCTCATATTTTGGTGGTTAACAGTGACTCTTCACTTGTCATTCATTAGTTCTCATGCTCGAACTGACCCCCGTGGTCTCGTCGCTCGATCCACATCAATCTTCTGCTCCTCGGCCGTTTTCTTCTCTGCTGCTCCGTGGCAGGTTGACCTTTCTTGCCAGCGAGGAGGTAGTAAGCTAGTCACGGCCCCATTATTAGGACGACCAAGACCAGGAACTGCTTCGAACGAATACAGTTTAACAGAAGAAGTGAAGTAGAACGCGTTCGCTCCAGGCAGCACTCTTCTTTCTTCTTCTTCTGGCGTTAAATCATGATAATTTATATACATACATAGCCTTCATAAATTAGAAAAAAGCGTTCTACTCAGTCAAAACGTAAATGATGCAGGCACAACAAATTGAGAGGATCGAAGAACCCCACATAAAAATACTGGAAGAAGCCTTCAGCAGATACGCAGCAACCAAAGCTATCCGTCAAGAAAGTGACAAAATCCCAATAAATAGTAGTGTAAAGCACGGAGACCAATTGTATCCAATGCTATTCCCAGCGTGTTGACAGAAAGTTTTCAGAGCCCTGGATTAAGAAGTATTAGGGATAAGAGTTAATTACGAAAATTATTTTATTAACCTGCAGTTTGCGTGTGACATTGTCTTGGTGAATAACTCAGTGGACAAACAGCCGCATGGTTACGGCTGTGTGCTTCTTGCAACGGCAGCTAAATGAAACACGAGGACATCAACTCTGAGAGCCGGAAGGTTCATTAAACTGGTTTATGAAAACAGCCGTGCAAAAGGTGGCCACCAGCACTTCCTGCTGCATTTAATGTGGTTGTTCTGCTTCAGGGAAGGTGGTGAGTACAGCGACACCATCTTACGGTACACAACAGTCCCCACCCCAACTTCGTATTTTGGAGGGAAGTCATTTAATTAGGCCAGTAGCCTGATATGGCGAGAGAAACTTCGAGAGCCCTTTGATCTGTGTCAATGCGAGAGTCAATTGACCTGGCAGAATTGCTGGCCTGTGGCAGCCTAGGAGGGTTTCAGTTCACATGGCAGTGCCGCATCTGGTCTAGATGTCACCTCGTTTCCCAGCCGTGAAGTGTGTGAACGTGGTCTTACAATGGCCCCACTACCTCACCACGACCTGCAAAAACCCAGCATAGTCCAGGAGCGTAGTTTCCCACATACACTGCATCAGCGATTGCAAAACTGCGTGCTGGTCTTTGCTCTTCCTTGTTTCAGATGGTCTGGCCGTGGTAGACTCTCATCCTGTCGGGGTGCAGTCTGTCTACGTGTGCCTGAAGAGCTACAGAGTTGCACTATTACTATTGCATAGAGTGACATGCTGCTGGAGCAGGGAATTCGTGAGGCGTCGGTCCCAGCCGCCCTGGATGATCCATTTCAAAGAGCCCTTTGTTTTTCTGACCACAAGCTCAGCTTTTATATTGAATGCTATATGAAAGGGCAGATGCGACGTGGTGAATCGGGCCACCCGCTAAGAACTGCCGAAACTCGTCAGATACGAAACTTTGCCGCATTTTGCCATGTAAGGTCGTGCATGAATCGTGAAGAGGCGTTGCAGCCACTTTATAACTGAAGAACTAGTCATGAATGACCCTGGAACCACCTCCAGTCCCTATTCGGCCATTTTCTGGCCAACACAAAGGTTCTCGTTCGTGACTAGTTTTCGTCAATTGGCGAATTTGAGAGGACACGTGGCGACCTAAATTTATGAATGTTGACATGGCGAATTTTGGAAATTTTTTGGGTTAAGTGTCGAGTGAGTTATTCATTTAATACTCAGTGTCAGACTTATTAGCGGAAAACTATTTTTATTCTTTTTAGTTTTAGACCCATCGGTTTCAAGGTGCTCCTAACGCACAATTCAGTACGCCTGTCTTCCTTCTTCTGTGTACCTCCCAATTCACATTTGACAGGTACTGGTGCAATGGTGCGTTCACCAGAAATTTCCCTGAAAATTCAGGTCAGAGGGCTGCTTCTTCGCGTACCGCAAGGCGGGTGGCGTTATATCACGTGTTTAGGTGCTTTTAGAACTTTATGCTTCTTTAAAGTTTCGCTTCTGAATTGGCTGGAGTGTGGTAAGACTGGTGTTCCGACTACAGCTTGACTGTCGGGAATAGTTTGTCAACTTTTTCCGTGCTGTAGTGCCCCCTAATTTCGAATATTCAGCTTAAATTTCTCTTTAATATACTTTTTGTGTGAACCTACAAGTCAGGCTTCTTTCGGCAGCCTTCTGAAATGGCAGTGAGGGGACTACATATCATGAGCATCACCACCCATGAAGCGTTCTGTGGGCATTGGGACAATTACTGCATACTTCGGAATTTATTTACGCTATTTGTGTTATTATTTTATTCAATTAGAGAATACATAATTTCATGTGAATAAAATTCTCTAAATTTGCAGGAAGGCTACGCATGCCATCCGTTTCGTGTTGTAGCGATGGCTTCATTCGGTATTTGCTACAACGAAAGCCATCACAAGTTTTTTGTTATGAAGCACAAGCATTCAGAGATGCTGCTAGTGCATGCATGTCCTTTTTTAAGGCCCCCTCAGTGAAGCAGGTTAAATGACTGGCTTTAAAAAACGTCTATGTAGCAAATGTTTTAGGAATGGTGCCGTACTCCTCAAGGCTATAAATAATTAGGAGTTTTATTACTAGGAAAAGCTCACATAGATAGAGGGGTGACTTTTTCGGTGAAATTTAAAGAAAATTGACGAAGTTTGGTGACATTTCGCTTGTTATTTGGCGACTTCGATTGAAAGTCAGTGGCAAGCCTGCCCACCTAACACTTGTGTGAGGTGGACATATGAAGGCCCTGTGACTGAGGTTCTTCATATAGGCAATCCAAGAATTGGCACTATTCAATGCCTCTACTTCTTCAGATCGAGCACCTGTATGGATAACAACTCTGTTTCCCCCGTAGGAAACACCCCCTGTACACCGAGATATCATGCTGTCTCTGCTCACAGGCCTGAAACTCGCCACTCATATGATCTGAAGGCCAACCGCTAGGAGTCAGCTGAGAACACAAGACAGCCCAGTGTCCCACCAAGTAAAAAAATCACAGAATATCTACGGAGTGAATGATAATGACTATGGATGAGTGGGGTAAAGCGTTCGTCAGCCCGTTCATGCTTCCGTCCGTCCATTCGTTCTTACTTCCATACGTCCGCGAGCCCTTTCATGCATCTATCCATGCATCCATCTGTCTGTGCGTGTGTCCGTCTGTCCGTACATGCGCACGTCCATTCATACATCTGTCCGTCTTCTAGTCTGTCTGTCCGGCGTTTACCCATGCATCAATCGAGCGTCCATCTAGTGCACACTCCAAGTACCGCCATCTCCCATCTCGAATCCCCTGTGCCACATACTCGCTTTAGGATGGGTATGTGCCACCGGGGGCTGCCTACTACTACTACTACATACATCGGAGGATGCACAGACCTACTCCTTAAGGAGCTTTGTCTATAAAAGAGGCTTCGTGGTCAACTTCAGCGTGAAGGCTTTGAGTGATTGTAGCGGCGGGCATACAGTCACTGGTGAAACCAGGTCGCTTTGCGAATCAGCGTTGGCAACATCCTTAACTAAGCGTATTACCAATCGAATGGAAGATTGGCAAAGTTGTGCCATTTCACAAGTCCGGTGACAAGCATTCCCCATTAAACTATAGACCGATCTCACTTACTAGCATTCCATGCAAAATACTGGAGCACATTTTGTACTCTAACCTTGCAACCTTCCTTGAGTCTAACTCGTTTTTTACGCGTTGACAACATGGCTTCAGAAAAACATTCTCGTGCGAAACCCAGTTTGTAGCCTTTACACACAAATTAAACGTTATTCTCGACCAAAATAGCTCTGCCGACTGCATATTATTAGATTTCTCCAAAGCTTTTGATAAAGTCTGTCACAACTTGCTGTTGCACAAATTAAATGAACTTAATATAGATCCCAGGCTTCTAACATGGCTCGAATGTTTTCTAAAAACCGTTCTCAATTTGTTTCAGTTAATAATGTAAGCTCTGAACCAAGTGCCGTTCATTCCGGCGTACCACAAGGCTCCGTACTAGGCCCACTGCTCTTTCTTATATACATTAATGATTTACCGTCCTGCATTACCTCCAATATTCATTTATTTGCGGATGACTGCGTAATCTTCCGAGAGATAACTTGTGATGGCGATATTACCTCTCTTTAACATGATCTTAACTCCATTTCTCTTTGGTGTAAAACATGGCTCATGGAATTAGACAATAAGAAATGCCAATTTTTACGTGTTTCGAGAGCGAACCATCAACTTCCAAACTATTACCTTGATAACATCCCTCTTCAATCCGTGACAAACTATAAATACCTTGGGGTGCATATAACAACTGATCTGACCTGGACTGTTCACTGTAATTACGTCATTAAAAATGCTAACCGAATGTTAGGTTACCTCCGCCGCAACTTTTCAACGGCCCCTTCGTTTTTGAAACTTCTTCTTTACACTACACTAATACGACCTAAACTTGAATATTCCGCTGCAGTATGGGATCCTAGTCATGCCAACTTAATACACTCTCTTGAAATGGTACAGAATAACTCAATTCGTTTTATACTTTCTAATTACAACAGGACAGCTAGCATAACAGTCATGAAATCTAGCCTCAACTTACTTTCACTTTCATCCCGTCGTAAAATGTTTCGTCTCCACTTGTTTCACAACCTGTTTCATCACACATCGCTGCGGGACGGTCTTATCTTGCCTCCTAGTTATATCTCACCCCAGCTTGATCATTCCCATAAGGTCGGGTTGCCTTCTTGCAGGACTCGCGCCTTTTCTCAGTTTTTCATACCTCGCACCTCCGAGGACTGGAACCGCCTTCCCGCATCAGTGGCAACCATTGTAAATCACCTTCATTTCAAAAGTGTCTTAGCTAATTATGTGTAATTACAGCCAACAAAGTATTGTATTACCCGATGCTGTGTTGTTCCTGTACAGTAGTTATTTTCTTGTCGTTTTTTTCTGTCTTGATGTAATTGTCATCATTCCCGCGTTTTTGTTTGCTATAAAGCCTGTTAGCTAACCTGTATAATCAAGGTCTTCTGCTCAAAGTAAGATTCGCCGCTGCATTTGTAAAAAATTTTTGTCTTTTCTTCGCAACCACTCCCATCTGTAATGCCGTTTGGCCCTGAGGGTATTGCAAATAAATAAATAAATAAACTCAACTATGGAGCAGCGTGTAGCTGTATGCATTCAAAGGGATGAACTAACGGGGCAATCGGGATAACAGGATCACTGGGGTTACCTTGTCCGGTGCGAAAATTCCCAGGAGAGGCTTGTGGTCTGTTAAATTCATGAGCTCATGCCCTTAGAGATAGCCGCAAACTATTACCGGTGCTACAAAGGTCAAATCAGAGCATAGTTGTGCTCTGGCTCTGATAGCGTGCGTAAGCAAAATGCATTGTGCACCTCCCTGGAGTCTTCTAGTCTGTGGCTAAGCACTGCCTCAATGTCCGCAGTACATGAGTGACATGTTAAAATCATAGACTTAGTTGGGTCATGAGGTATCATGACTGTTTCTAAAGAGAGGAGACCTTTGGGTGCATCACATGCCTTTTGCTGCCTCGTTTCCCAGGCCCACACTGCCTTTGTATCTAGAAGACGGTGAAGGGGCTCGACAACAGTGGCCTTACCCTTCAAAAAACCACGATAAAAGTTGAGCAGGCCTAGAAATGCTTGTAGCTCTCGCTTATTCTTGGGAGGTGGTGCTTCGTGGATAGCAGCAGCTCTTTACCTCTAAGTGTACCAGCAGCACTTACACAAAAACCCTCAAATCTGACTTCCGGCATATTTATAACGCAAGTTTTTTCTTGACCCGCAGGCCGGCCGGCATCCTTGACCATTGAAGTACCTCGCAAAAGCGTGATAGAAGCAGTGATAAGTTTGCTGTCGAAGTATGAAACTACTCCAGGGATGCTCTTGAGAAGCCCATTCATTTGTATTCGATGATTCCGAAAACACTGCTTATCCCGTACTTCAGCCGCTTTATATTCCCCTCAATATATGCGTGGCAATAGTCTAACCATCCGCTGATGCGTAATATACGGACAGCTGTTGATACGCTTGTGCAAGATCTGATTTCACGAAGCAATTCTCTCCAAATAAAAAGGACATCAACTGACTCACAACCGGAATTGGATACGTGTGCTGCTTCAGAGCCTTGTTAATCGTGGATTTGTAATCCCCGCATATTCTAACGTCACCGTTGCTCTTGAGTACACTCACTAAGGGTGACTGCCACGCTGCCTGTGTCACAGGCTCCAGTACTCCCTGCTGAACGAGGCGCTGCAGCTCCTCCTCCAGTTTCGTTTGAATTGCGAAAGGTAGTCTTCGTGCTTTGAGGCGCACTGGTTGAATGCTGGGGTCAAGGTGCAGAGCGACATGTGAGCCCTAGAGATTACCCAGACTCTCCTCGAATACCTCACTGAACTCAGAGCAAAGAGTCGACCGTCCATTTCTCAACCTGGGAGACACCTTAACTGATACTGCCCAGTTGTCAATGCCAGTCAACTCGCAGCAGGTTAATGCAGGTGCCCATTGCTACCAGTACCTTCAGCAGGCTTCGAAACTATTTGTGCTCCACATGCACGTTACTGGACCCCATAACATCTACTGGACACTGCGGATAATGAACCTCTATTGAAGAGAAGTCAGTCATTATCAGCTCTCCATTGCACTCCAGGAGGCGGCGGAATGTCTCTTTGGTGAAGAGCGAGAAATTCGATCCAGAGTCCACCTTTATTTACGCAAGTCTGGCCCTCCATAACAACCTTTGCTGAAAGCTCCCGAGACAACTGTGAGCCCTCTGAGCCAACATAATATTTGTAGTAGCACTCATCAGGAGGTAACGCGGTTACCTTGTACGCCGCTCTGTAATTCCGTGGCTGTCAAAGCGGCAGGTTTCGGAGTTGGCCACTCAAGCTGCCGCTGCGGCAGAATCTTTCGATATGACCGGTTTTCTGGCACGATCTTCACTGCACGTTCTTGAAAGAGCAGTCGGTGCAAAGATGTGCCCCAAAACAATCCTAGCCGGTGCCAATACTCGTAGCCGGACGGTCCGTCTGCTCGAGTGCGGCGGTTCCTGGCGATTAACATGGTTGGGTCGTGGCAATGGTTGTGGCAGAGTCATTTTCTTCAGATTGCCAAACAACCCTCGTGCTTTTCGCGGCCGCTTCTGCCGCTAGAGCATCCTGTTGAGCAAGGGCAAAGGTCAGCTGCTTCTTTGAGAAAAATCAGTTCTGCTGGTGCTGGTCTCGGAGGCTGCACACGAGACGATCCCTGAGCATTTCTTCAAGGTTGGGGAAATTGTAGTGCAGTACCAGATGCCGGAGCTCCGAGATGTGAAACGACACCATCTCCTGTGGTGCTTGGTCTCACTTGCGAAATTATCTAGAAAATTTTTGATGGCTGAGATAAAAATGAGCCTTCAGCACCTCTAACAATTCTGCGAGTGTATACAATTACGGTGTCACTGCGTTAGGAGTGATTCCAGTAATTAAAACGTGTTCCTGCCGCACATTCTGAAGAAGACCACGAAACGACGCTTCTTCTCCGCAACTGCTCTAGTATCAAACAGCTTGAACCCTGCTGCGTACGAGTCCCAATTCGCCGGCGTTGACTCATCAAAAGACCCCAACAAGTCTAGCGCAGAAGTCACCGTCACGAATAACTTGCGCTATGTTTTGACGTGCGACTTGCCGTTACAATTCCGTCCTTGTCGTCACTGCTTTGTCTGCTCGCACCGGTGGCTAGATGAAACACGAGGACGTCAACTCGAAGAGCTGAAAGGTTCAATGAATAGGTTTACGAAGACAAGCGTGCAAAAGGCAGCCGCCACCACTTCCTGCTCTATTCAAAATGGCTGTTCTGCTTCAGGGCAGGTGGTCACTATAGCGGCACTACCTGGTGGTACACAACAGATATGAACTAGACACGCAAAGGAGATGAGTCGGTCTGAAAAATGTTATAAATAAAACTGAAGTAATGTGCACTGGTTTCCGCACCAAGCAGCACTTTGCGATAGGTGCAGAGACGCTGAAATTGGTCAAGAAGCATGTCCACCTAGGACAGGTAGAAACCGCGGAGCCGAACCATGAGAGTGTAATGTTTAGTAGAATGAGGATCAAGTGGATCACATTCGGCAAGCATTCTCATATATTAAACAGTAATCTACTCAAAACCTTAAAGACAAAATTATATAACAGCTGCATCTTGCCGGCCATTTCCTACAAATTAGGTTGACTGGCGATTGAAATGTAAGGTTTGAACACCCCAAAATCACCATATGATTATGCGAGATGCCGTAGTGGAAGGCTGTGGAAATTTAGATCACCTGGGGTTTTTTAACGTGCACCCAAGTATGAGCACACGGGCCCACTGGAATTTCGTCTCTATCGAAAACGCAGCCGCCACAGCCGGGACTCTATCCTGCGACCTGCGGGTGAGCCATCGAGTAGCGTAGCCAGAAATTTTTTTCCGGGGGGGTGAAGGCACACAGGCATCACCTAGCTTTTCTCTGTGAGATCATTATCGGCGGTATTTTAAACAGACGGTGTGCATGTATATCAAGTCATGAGATTCCCCCTCTCCCCAAGCGTGTAGTTGTGAAGAGAGTAAGTAAAAGTACCGGAAGAATGATTGATTCAAACGCCCATATGATTGTAAGTAGAGGGCTCCGGAATTTGAGACCACCTGTGGTTCTTTAACGTGCACCCTAATCTGAGCACACAAGCGTACAGCATTTACGCCGAGCGTCCCTTTAAATTTCGCGTAGCATACGCCATCGATAACACGCTGCTTAAAACACTGTCTACTTCCCGTTGCTGCGACCCCAACCGTCGACTCCGTCAGTTGCGTGCTTGTCGGCGAACTGTGGTTGCTGTAATCATGCCGGTATAGAACCTGCGTTGCGAGCATGTCTTCAAAGAATTGCCAACGTATTGGACACGTATGGGGACACACCGTGCCCCGCACGTGTTACTCGCAGGCAGGCAACACAACGAACAACAACAAGCAGTGCGGACAGCTGCTTGAAGAGTGACTGGAAGTCGTAGGCTCCTTCTCGACAGCAAGTTTGGCTCCGAGCCCCAGAGATATGAGACGGCGCGTCATGCGGACGCCCGAGAGGGCCGGAAAGGAGGACGGAGTAATTATGGGAGTTTGTGGCGCGCCGGTGGCTTGTATCGCTGCCACATGCAGAATCGTTGAACGGCATTTTGTACACGATGCGCGCATTTACATAAAATGCTTACAAAAATATTGGATGTGTTTGACGGGCCTTTCAAACACGCACATTAAAACACGGAATAGTCTACTTTTTCGTAGCTTTAGTCACTTGGCTTCTTGAAACGATAGCATTATGGCAAGGTGTTTTTCGTTGTTTGCGAGCTTGCAGCCGACATTTCTCTTTACATCAACAGATTCATAACTGTACAGGATATTTCACCGCGCAGCATACGTTCATTCATGTTTCAGCACATATACATGCGTGAAAAAAAGCAGCCTCTAACTACACAAAATTTTCAGTGATAGGTTCAGAAGTGATGACGGAATGAACTTCGGAGGTGTTCAGATTCAGAGCATAGTGCGTGATAATTCATTTCACAGAAAGCGTGAACTCCGCGAGGACTGCTAGGACTGCTGATCGTGCATGCAGCACGATCTACTGTGCACAGTCCATCCCTGTTCGTTGCCTGTATTGGGGCATTCTGATGTGAGCCGCGGGAATTTCGCTTTCTGCCACCATCTGCATGGAGTTCATTCGCGTTTGTGGAATTTCATCGGAACGCTACAGAAACTACCAGGATTCTACATGGGCGCAATCACATTGGTAGACGTCTCGCAAGCAGAGTAAAATACATGGCGATCGCGACCTTTCGAACGCCTGAAGGGAAGCAGAGGAAATGTATACCCGCGAATATTCCCGCCCGGCGAAAAACGAGCGCTAGTCGTTAAGGCGGAACCTTACCGGCCTGCATGTATCGTCCCTAATGTTCTCGTTTCTTGCATTCAGGGTCACTGCCTGAAATTCGCTGAGCGCGTTGCCTCCTTTGAATGCGAAGTCACCACTCTTCAAATACGCTGCCTACACCATCGCTGGGTAGTTCATGTCCTAAGTCGATCAGCGCCCTTCTATGAGACTCGATGATCGAGCCGAAACTCAGGATGGCGTAACACTTGATGATTATTTCCCGAAAAGCGACGCTGCTCCAAGTGTACGCTTGACAACTGGTGAAAATGAGGAATACCGCATGACACAGCCAGGCGGCTTCACCCTAGTAACGTGCCAGTGACTGGCGTGGAAGTGCACTTTAGGCTATCAGTATTGCTCGTATTGCTCGAATTTCTGAAACTATTTTATTAGACAAGTTCAATGAGCGTTTTAAAAATGATCGGCAACCCTTGAAGACGCTTTCTTCTCATCTGCCACATAATATTTTCGAATCTGCTGCTCGTCCCACTGGCCGAGAAGTTTGCTGACGTGTACTCGAACATTACCTCAACATCGGCACTGCAAGTGAACCTAATAGTGTGGCCTGCGAAATCAGAGTGAGAAAAGCGAGAAACGCTGAGCATGTCTGCGATGCAAGAGGTTGCCTATTGCTCAAAGGCATTCTTTATTAGTAACCTGCGCTTTGCCGATGACTTTGCATTGCTGAGAAACTCAGGGGAGGATTCGAAAACTCATGATTGCGGAGTTAGACAAGGCGAGCAAAAAGGTAGATCTTAATATAATCTGCAGAAAACAAAGTATTGTGCAACAACCTCGGAAGAGAAAAGCGCTTCGAGATAGGTAACACTGCACCTAAAGTTGTAAAAGAGTACGTTTACTTAGGACAGGTAATAACTGCAGAGCGAAACCACGTGATAGAAGTAACTAGAAGAATAATAGCGGGGTGTGAGCACATTTGGGCAAGTACTCTCAAGTCGTGCCTGGTAGATTGTAGCTATCTCTGAAGAGATAGGTATATAACGCCTGCATATTGCCGGTTGCTTAGCTACGAAGCATAAACATGGACACTTGCAAAGAACGTTCAGTGTAAATGGAGGGTGACGCAGCGAGCGATGTGAAGTAAACTGATCGGTGTACACCTCAAAAGACAAGTAGAGAGCAGATATGCATGCAGGAACAAACATTGGTTAAGGATATCATAGTTGAAATTAGGAAGAGGAAATGGACATGGGGCTGAGCATGTAGCCCGTAGGCAGGAAAAACCGCTGATCATTAAGGGTACCTGACTAGATTTCCAGAGAAGGCAAGTGGGCTACAGAAAGTTAGGTGGACAGATGATATTAGGAAGCTTGCGTGTATAAAGTGGCAGCAGAAAGCACAGGAATGAGTTGACTGGCGGAACATAGCAGAAGGTGACAGGTGTTACTTGACGCAATATACGGTAGGGTCCCGTGTAATGAGACAGAAGTTTTTTCGGATAGGCCCCCAGCCGGCGATGAGGGGCCCAGAGTAAAACGAAGGTACCGGAGCGAATGTAACGCCTCTCTGTTCCGCATCGTACCGACGGCATTGATTGGTTTGCGACGCCATCAGCCGAGCATGAGCGAGCTGACGGGCATGATCGGCTTGCGCAATGCGTCGTCATGGGCATACTCGCTGGTGGACGAGGTGTGGGCTGAGATGACTGTGTCCATTGGTAAGTCGGCTCTCTTCCGTACAATAAGTAGAACGGTGTAAAGCCCGCTCTGTCGTGACGGGATGAATCATACGCGAAAGTTGCGTAGTTAAGGCAAGGTCCCAGTCTCGGTGGTCGGACTACACGTACATAGCGAGCATATTTGTTAAAGTGCGGTTAAATCGTTCCGTGAGGCCGTTTGTTTGAGGGTGGTAAGCGGTTGTCGGTGTGTGTTGCGTGCAACAGGACGCAGAATGTCGGGGATGACCTTGGGATAGAAATGTACGCCGCGGTCTGGCGAGAAGCTTGTCTCGGAGCACCGTGAAATCAATATAACGTCCCGTAACAAGAAGTCAGACGGGACGTCGGTTGCACAGCTGGTCGGTAGAGCTCGCGTAATAGCGTAGCGTGTCGCGTAGTCGGTATAACGGCTATCCATTGTTTCCAAATGTTTATGTGGGAAAGGGACCAAGCAAGTCTAACCCCAACACGGTAAAATGTTCCGCGGGTATGCCAATTGGTTGGAAGATGGCCAGCGGGTAGCCGCGACGGTGTTTTACGACGTTGGCATAGGTCACACGTGGCAACGTATCGGCGTACCGAACGAGCAAGGCCTGGCCAGAAAAAACGGCGCCGGACGCGCTCGAACGTGCGGAATACGCCAAGGTGTCCATCGTGGGAGCGTCATGAAGTTCGCTGAGAACACAGCAACACAAATGCTTAACACCAACAATGAGAAGGTCGGGCCCGTCTGGTCGAAATTGTGACGGTATGGCACACCCTTTTGAATGACAAAGTAGCGGGCGGAAGCATCATTTGTGGAGGATTCCATACGGCTGATGATACAAGCAGCTCTGGATCACGCGTTCTGTGCTTCCCAATTTGAAGGAAGTCGGACACTGGACAAGATAGAGTTCTCCTCCGTGGGCTCGTCAGTGGCCTCAGCAGTCGTCAGAACTGGGTACCGGGAGAGGCAATCGGCATCATGGTGGTAGGTGGCTCAGATTTGTAGACCACCGAATAGGAAAACTCTTGGCAGGCGCAAAGCCGAGGCGACCAAGGCGGCCGGATGGATAGTTCAGAGAGTTGAGCCAGCAAGTAGTGCGTGGTGGTCGGTAACTACCGAAAATGGGCGTCCCATAAGTAAAGAAGGTCCGAAAGTTTCGCCACCGCCATACAAGAGCCAAGCACTCACGCTCCGTTATCAAATAGTTACGTGCAGGGGCGGATAGGAGGCGGCTGGCATTTGCAATAACGCAATCATGGCCATTTTGTTTCTGACCAGCACTGCGCTGCCATGCCCACTTGCATCTGTAACGGATTTCCGCAGGGGCAGCAGGGTTGAAGTGTGCCAGAATCGGAGGGTAGTGAGAAGAGCGACGAGAGTCAAGAACGCAGAAGCCTCTTCGCAACCCCATGAAAACGGGACTTTTTTCTTCAGGAGCTGCGTAAGCGGCCTCGCTATAAGCGCAAAATTTTTCACAAAGCGTCGGAAGTAGGAGCATAGTGCGATAAAGGTGCGTACATCCTTCGCAGATCGTGGTACAAGAAAGTTTTTGACGGCGCTGTTTTTGCCAGGTCTGGTTGTACACCGTTGGCGTCTACTAAATGGCCAAGCACTGTGATTTGATGGCGTCCAAAGTGACATTTGGACGAGTTGAGCTGCAGGCCAGCGTCACGGAAGATTCCCAGGATGGCTGAGAGGCGCTCTATATGAGTTTGAAATGTTGGTGAAAAGATGGTGACGTCGTCCAAGCAGCACAAACAGGTGGACCATTTGAATCCTCTGAGCACAGAGTCCATCATTCGCTCGAAGGTGGCTGGAGCGTTACAAAGGCCGAAGGGCATGACCTTGAACTGTTATGGGCCATCGGAGGTGATGAATGCCATCTTTTCATGGTCCATTTCATTTACTTCTATCTGCCAGTAGAACGGATCAAAAGGTCTATGGAGGAAAAAATAGTGGGACCCATAGAGGCAATCCAGTGCATCATCTATTCGTGGCAGAGGGTAGACGTCTCTTCTCGTCATTTTGTTTAGGTGTCGATAATCCACGCTGAAACGCCATGCACCGTCTTTCTTGCGGACTACACTAAGGGAGGATAGCCCAAGGACTGCAGGATGGCTCCATGATGTCCTTTGGCGAGCATTTTGTCGACCTCACTTTGGGGATGATGTGACGCACGGCCGCCGACAACCCGATATTGACGCTTATGAATAGGATGCTCATTACCAGTGTTTATGCGGTGGCTCATACCGGTAGCTTTCCCCAACGGACGGCCGCTGATGTCAAAAACGTCGAAACAGGTCAGCAGAACTCGGTGGAGCTCATCAGTCCTGCTACGGCGTTAAGTTTGGAAGCGATCATCGAAGTAATAACGCTGTCGGAGCAAGTGGCAGATTTATGTTGAGCGTGGGGGTCAGATGGGGCGGCCATCGTGAAAACATCCACCGCATCGTCTTCTAAGGTGCAGATCAACGCCAAAGAGATCCTTGTGGCAAAGCTTGAGGTGTCAAGCTAAAGTTGACAATTGGGAGGCACGTAGAAATTTCCTGCGACGGACGGAATGGTGTGCCGCAATGTAATGCCACGGCTTATGAGGACATTGGTGATAGGGG
Organism: Rhipicephalus annulatus; assembly: GCA_013436015.1. Taxonomy (NCBI): domain Eukaryota; kingdom Metazoa; phylum Arthropoda; class Arachnida; order Ixodida; family Ixodidae; genus Rhipicephalus; species Rhipicephalus annulatus. The sequence goes on along the minus strand of WOVY01014730.1, from coordinate 2,734 downwards.
TCAGAACGTTGTCACCGTCGGAAACTGGTGGTATTCATTCGAGCTCTATGTAGGTCTTGGTGTCTACCTTGTGTCTAAAAAGATCTCGCCTGCATTACAACTGTAATAAACAAATTGTTTAAACATAGGATCTTTCCTAATAGATCATAGGATCTTTCCTAATAGATCATAGGATCTTTCCTAATAAAAGGGGAGAAGATGAAGGGGGAAGTGGAAGGAAGAGTGGAAGGGGGGCGCCCGAAAGGAGTCCACCTTATATTCTTTTTCTCTTTTTTTCTTTTTTTTCTCTTCTTTTTCTATTCTTTTTTTTTCTGTCTTTTTTCTCTTTCCTTTCCCTCTGATTTGAGATTGTATAAAGCTGAGAACCAACTAAATATACCTTTAATCCTGATGGAGGCCATACTCTAGGCCGAAACGTTCAAATAAACCACGTTGTGACCGCTCACGGAGGATCTACTGGACTATATGCAACGCTACGCCACTCAACCACCATGCCTGCCTATATATATATATATATATATAGATATATAGATATATATATATATATAATATTATATATATATAATATATATATATATATATATTATATATATATATATATATATGGTCAAGTGGATCCTGCGTGAGAACGGTAGCAGCAACGAAAGCGTTTATTCGGCAGTTTCGTCAGGAGTGGTCGCACGCGATCATTTGTGGCAAAAGCAAGACTTTGGCTGGAACTGCCGAATTAAAGGCTTTTATTGTTACCGCTCTCCACGAAAGATAAACTAGACCGTTTACAATGCTACGGCCACTTTAGCCACCGTACCTGCATATATATATATATATAATATATATATATATATATATATATATATATTATATAAGATATATAGTCTAGTAGATCCTCCGTGAGCGGTCACAAGTGGTGTATTTCGACGTTTCGGCCTAGAGTCCTGGCCTTCATCAGAATAAAAGATACAGTTTGTCTGTGCTCAGCCTTATACAATCTCAAATCAGAGGGCAAGGAAAGAGAGAAAAAAAGGAAAGAAAAAAAGAAAAAAAGGAAAAAAAGAGAAAAAGAGAAAATCAACACACGGTGGACGGCCCCTCGGGTGCCCCCCTTCCACTTTTCCCTCCACTTCCCCCCATCTCTCTCCCCTCTCCCCTTCACCTTTCTGAGTCAGGGGTCTGTGTATGTTTCCGTTCACTAGCGCATTCCTCCCGATCAGACGGCCCCTCCTGGCACAGGCGGTTCGATGTGGGGCAAAAAAGAGCTTTCAGGAAGTCCTAAGCCTTTAACTACTCGGGGTCCCATAAACAATTCGTCGTAGAAGGACGGGGTCGCGTATTGTGGCAGAGGCTGGTCAGCGGGCATTTTAGGAAGTTCTAAGCCTTTAACTACTCCGCGCCCTGTCAACATTTCGTCGTAAAAATAGGGGTGCCCCGTATTGCGGTAGGCTGTGCAAGCGCGTGCAATGCGAATTCCTGGCCCGCTTCTAAATTACGCGTGTCGTGGGGGCCTCCCGGCTGTGCACATGGTTGCTGTTGGGCATGTCGTGCATGGCACAATGATTGGGTAGGAAAATAAAACAGAAAACAGACGACAGCTGCACTTAGGAAGAGTAGTTACACTTGGAATTGTTTTAGGTTGTCCAGTGCCCTTCGCAGCTGCAGTGCCGTGAACTCAGTTACTATTTTCATTGTTGCCGTTATTGTTTTCTAATGCTTTAATTGCTGCAAGTGTACCAGGATTCTCATTTATTCCTCTATCGAGGGTGTTAAATCGGTGGATAAGGTATGACTCTCGTTGTTCACGTTCTCGATTTGATTTAAATCCCGTCTCTAAGAGCGTTACTGATAGTTTGTCGAATGCATGGTCGGGAAGATTGAGATGTTTTGATAGAGGTAGACTTGGGGCTGATTTCGCATGGGCTCTGTGATTATTGAAGCGAATCCTAAATGGTGTTTCTGTTTGTCCGATGTACTGCATACCACACACTTTGCATTCGAGTAGGTACACCACATTAGAGGAATCGCATGTTAGATTTCCTCGTATGTTAATCAAAAACTTGGATTGCGTGCTGGTTGCTTTGTCTGTTTCTCGCATCGCCTTACATACAAGACATCGAGGCTTTAAGCAAAGGCGGCATGAATTATTGGGGGTGATGTGTTAATTTGGGAGTGGACAAGGGTGTCTTTGAGGTTACGTGGTCGTCGGTAAACGACGCCTGGAGCGGATGGGAATGCGCGTTTCAGACGTTCACTTTGTTCCAGAATGTTGCAATGTCGTTTAAGAATTTTGTTTACATTGGGGAAGTTTGTGCTGTAAGTCAAGCAGAGGTTTGTTCGTTGTGGGTCTTCTCGTGGTGGTCGCTTCATAAGTAAGTCTTCACGCTTTAGTTTTCTCGCTTTTTGAACAGCGTCATTAATTACATGTGGGGGGTATTTTGTTGCTCGAGCATAAGTTTTAGCCTCTGTGAGCTCGTGTCAAAGTCAGCGTCTCTAGAGCAGATTCGCTTAAACCGGTGAGCCTGGCTGTATGGAATACTGTTTTTTACAGTGGCGTGGGTGATCGCTTTGGTTATGAAGGTATTGTTGTCGATCCGTTGGTTGCGATATAGGGTTGTAGAGAGCTCTCTCGTCTATTGTTATGGTAACATCAAGAAAATTTACGGTAACTTGCGAGTATGTGTGTGTGAAGTCTTTGTTCGGATGTACAAGCATTGTAAGTGTACAGCATTGTAAGGCTCGT
>WOVY01014729.1:0-104967 GCA_013436015.1 Rhipicephalus annulatus | reverse complement strand
TCGCTAAACCTTTCTAAACTAAGAAGGTTACACCCAGTGAGTATAATGTAGCAACCCTTTCTTGTCCGATAGTACTCAATGTACATGCCAATAGCTGCTAATGAAGATCGCAGCGTGCGCGTTGACTAAAAGCCAAAGGCTCCTGTCTCTCATTCTTCATTAGCAGCCATCGGCATGTACATTGAGCACTATTTTTTATTGGTAAACAACGCACAGAAGAATCTCTCACTGGCACCACCTTGGAGGTCAAATGTTATACCTATTTCGGATATGTGCCACTGGTGGTTACGTACTACGAGGGAACAAGCCATGCCATAAGGAGTTTCGCCTCTAAAAAGAAACGACGTAGCGAACCTTTATGTGCGCGCGGCCTAAAAGGGGTGCACTTCAAAGCTCCCTAGAAAAGACAGCTCATGCTGCACGAATGTTCGCAGGATAACACATGTTTCTAATCCTATTATCTCAATTCCTTTAAATATTTCTGACGGGATCAAGAGTGTTACTCAGTTAAAAAACTTACGAATATATAAGCCTTCTTTTGTACATGTGGAATAATATTTATCTCGAGGCACTTAGAAAAAAGCAGTGTGATTTAGAAATTGATGCAGCAACTCAGTGACACCCACTTCCATATGTATTTATGGTTGCCTATACTTCTAAGATTACTTTGGCATAGTAGCTGTGATTAATGTCTACTGCGCCTTACACAAAAACATCCGATGAAGACGTTAACCAATATTGATAATGCCGCATAATGTGGTGAAATTTTCTTTCCGTAATATTTGGTATTCATATTACATGTGGAACCTGTCTTTAAATTGTGCTTTCTTACACCTTTTATTCTTTTCCTCATTGTTACGAAGAATCAATATAGTACTTTAATGTAGCAGTTCATACGCACTAAAATGTTCTCTCCTGTCCTAAGTCCACTAGCCTTGTAAAAGGCGAAACCATAGTGAGTGCTGACAGGAGCAAATACACAATAACGGCAGGACACAATAACCACATTGATTTTTTGCTTGAGTAGTTTCAGGTCCCCCACTTGACCACGAAGTTCCGCTCTGTCAGGCAGGCCATAGGAAATATAACTCTCTGCTTTCATGCACCTAGTAATGCTCCCAACACGGAAACTCCGCTACGTCTTGGAAGAAATGAATATCCATGAGAGGCTTAGTTCACCCTAATGAAACCAGGCGTGAAGTGTAGTATATTTACCGCAGCTCCCGGTGTGATGCCTGTGCTGTTTTGAACAAGCAGGAATGCCTAATCTTTGGGGTTAATAAAATCAACAAAATATGTTGCGAACGTCCGCAAACGGATAGAAAGACTGACAGACAGACACACAGACAGGCAGGCAGGCAGGCAGGCAGAACCCCCCACCTAACTATTCTCGAGCCCTTAATATCTGCAGACGCCGCATATAGCTGCTGAAATACAGTGTCGTATCCTAAATGCTTCTCTATTTATCATTTACATATATGGTGCCTAGACTGCCTACTTTATCGCAAAACCAAACTTTCGTGAAGCTTTGTGTTATTTGTATTCTTATTTGTATGGAGGAGGTAGTATTTATCGCAATACGTATATAAACTGCTTAACAATGACGGCAAAAAGCTACTAGGTGTGTCACAGGTAATGGACTCTTGTGTGAAAGGCCGAATAATGGTACGGGAGTAATCATGCAGTCATTGGCGGTCAAGATATCTCGAGCCTTGAAATGAGTGGTCTCTTTATTACCACGTTACATAGCCGAACACAGCTACTTGGATGCTGCGTTGCTATAATTTTTCGGTAGTTACTTTGTGGTTCTCTAAGCGTTCGCCGAGTTCTGCCTGAGCATCGCACAACATAATAACTTGCCAACCGCCACTCCAGTTTCTAAAGCCACACTACCGCTCTTCGTGGATGCTAACAACTGTAGAGTAACGCCGCAGAGCTGCGAGTGCTTCAGATATTTTATTTTTTTGCCCCTCGACTGTGCATCCGAAAGTGGTTAGCATTTTCTGCAGAGCAGGGATATCTGGCTCCCCGCTGCCAGCGCACCCATCCTCCCTCAAAGCGAGAAGTTAATTAGGGCTGAAGCCCCCATTCAGCCACCAGTGCAGGCATGCGAACCTGGCTAATCGGATAAAAGCTTGTCAGGGTAAAACCCAGTGTGCAAGCGCTTGGTTAGATAAGTACAACCTTGTTTGGTTAGTTTTTTGTGGCTACAAAAGGACGCTCATAAGTATAATGTATAAGGATGACCTGGGGAGAGTAAACACGCTTTGGAAAAAAGGGTGAAATTACGGCAAATGTGAGAGTAAGCTTATGATCTCTCCTTTTTTTAGAGAGAACAGGTTGTACAGCATTTTTAAGTGAGGTCACAGCGTATTTATCTTTACCTTGGGCTTACCTAATTTATATTCCAATGCCCACGTATTTCTCTTACGAAATGCATTTGTTTTTAAATGGAGTAGTTTGTGAAAGATGATCTGATTTGCTACATCTGATAGTCAAATGCTTAGCATTGACTTGAAACGGCCTTAAAATCGCTTTTCCTGATGATACACGTGCGTAGCTTCGGCCTATGCTGTATATATTTAGGTTAATACAAATGAAAGATTTCATTCTTTTCATTTTTTAATTTTGATTATTGCTTTGTGCTGATGTCCTTGATTTTTATAGGACTCATGAAGTAAACAACTGCGAGAAAAAATATTAGTTTCACAATGAGAATTCAAAAAGCGAACTAACAAAAATATAAAAGGTCTGAGCGTCTATTGGAGTATGTGCAACTTCAAAAGGTTGAGGGGAAGGGAAAGGAAACAGAAAGGGCAAAGGCAGGGAGTTTAGGCAGAAATAATTCTGCTGTTCTACCCTACACTGGGGCTTAGGCAGGAGCAATATAAAGATGACAAGGAAAGGAGAGAAGAGAAAACAGAAAAAAAAAGATAACAGGGACAGCATATTGAGTACAGCGGGGAGAGGTCCACCGCATGTCACAGGCGTTCACACAAACCCGTTGTTTTCAAAAAGCACAAGAGAGCTTTCACTGCCTTGTGAACTGTCGAGAGATGTGGACAGTGCTGTGATAGCACCTGCACAGAAAATGGCCAAATCATCCAGTCACCGCAATGCGTTGGCTCACACTTGTATCTCTGAGGCAAATCGAGGAAAATGACATAGTAGAGGTTCGATATTTTCGTCGGTGCCACAAACATCGCATGCCGCACTGTCAGTCAACCTAATTAACAAGGTATACGCTTTCGTGAAACCAACTCCCAACCGAAGGCGATAGAGAAGAGAAGCTGCGTGGTAATATAGGCGAGATAGAGGCCGTATTTGTGGGGAATAGTCAATTTCGTGCCGCCTGGTAGGTCATATGTTTTGTGTGTTCCACTCAGTCCGTGGGAGACTGCAGCCCAGTGGACGAATTTGCTTGGCAACGTCTGTTCTTGAAAGCGGAATCAGAATACTCTTATCTTTCTGATGTGCAAGGAGCACATCAAAAAGCAGCATTATCTGAAAAGTCACAAAGTGTAGAAAAGACTATCAAAGAAAAATGCTGTGTTGGTGTGGTTTGATATGTCCGTACAGTCTTGCTCCAATCCTGGTACACGCCAGTAGGCAGGAAATTGTGAAATTGTGGCCGCTTATAGTTAGTTGTTTACGCGGCTCCGTAGTCGTGTCGCAGAGTAACCGGCCTGACTCGAAGTGGCCTTCAGAATAGACGGGTGAAGAATTCGCCGGGATTCAAAACATATTTTTTCTGGCTAGGTACGGCCTGCGATTACGCGTGACATTTCCATAGGCGGCTTCGCCATAGCGCGGTTGCGTGAAAAATCATGATTTTACGCATTCGAGAGCGGTTTCTCACCGATATTGCGGTGATTATTACGACTCTAGGTACTTAGAAAACCATTAGTATCAGAATCATTCACATCAGCGAAATCAACAAGCAAGACGCACTCAGCACTGCAATTGAACTCGTGACCACATGCACGTAAGCATATGTCTTATCCATTGCACCACAGCGCCACCACATGTAGGCGAGTTTTTTACTTGGGTATATATATACCAAGTGGCTTTTTGCAAACATTCGGTAAAACAATGTGCCATATGCATTTGTTCCCGCATGAATTTTATCCGCGAATAGTTTGTATACTGCTTCAAAAACTATAGACAAGCACGGTGGGCGCTTTCGACTCCGACTTCGATTCATGGGGCGCCGTTCCGCAAGAGCGATTAACGTGTGATCGTGCGTCGTTTCCCCGTGAACCGCGGGTGTTTTGCTCAACGAAATTCGTGGATTCCAGCGCTACGAGGCTGTGTTCTGCTGTCAAAACCTACGTATTTTTCTCGCACGCGCGTGTGCTGTCAGCAATTTCGCCTATTTATGTCGTGGAGAACACGCGTGTCAGTGACAGCAACCTATTCTCAGCTGTTTGAAGACAATGCGCTTTTGCACGTAATTGTTGCATGGGTATTTTAGCGTGCCTACTCTAACATTTGCCTTTCGTACGCGCGCATTGCCGTGAGATGCACGCTGGGGCAGAAGCACCTTTTTAGCTTTCCAGCGATTACGTATTCCTGCAATTAGAATTTATGAGCACTATTTCGCTACATAGAGTGCTTTTTACTCATTTTAAGTCTTTAACTGATCCTATTTATGGGAAGTGGCTATTCTTACACCTATTCAACATCGCACCGCTATACAAGTCAATGCCGAAACGCACGCTATAAAGTCAAGTATGATGTACACAAACTAGCGAGGGACATATAGGTATCCCTCCAAATAATTAAGGCTTCTGCACATCTTTTTTGCAAACCTCCGCGTGCAGCTAGGGTAAAAAATATTGTAGAACAAGCCTGGAAATCGTTATTTTTACTGCATACAGTTGCTCTTAAGAAAATGGGTATTTTTATAGCTGGTACATAATCTCCACAGCAGCACACTAATTTCCTTGGTCGTGATTTACTGTTATATATCCTTGCTGGAATATGAGAACTGTGCCTAACATTCAAAAGAGCGGACAAATGTCGGTGGCATATGCTCTCTTGCTGACTTCTGTATTTGACGTTCAAGATCATCATCAAATTACGCAAACCACTTATCAAATATTAACCAACCGAATTGCCGATTTCAATATTTCTCTGTCTCGCTGCCTTCCGTGCGTTTTTTTGCCATGCTTTCCTAAAATCATCAGTTCAACATCTTTTATAGAAAACGAGCATCAACACACATATGTTTGTGTTTCAGTAAGCTCTCACGCATGCACTAAACCGTGGCCGCAGCAGTTCTCGCCTCTGTTTGCTATTTTTCTCCCTCCTTCAAGCGCACGCGCCGGAGAATATGAGCGGGCGCACGTCTTATTTTTTTCGGCGGCTCTTTATGATTATGATGAGCACGCACCTGACCGAGATTGTATGAGTGTGTTTTTGCATATGCGTGCTCGGATGTTCTATGTTCTGTGCACAGCTGTTTATTTTTTTCTTGAAGAGATGTTTTCAAGTTTCCCTTAAGGGCTAAGAAATAAAGTTATTGTTTTGAGCTAAAAACAAGTACTCGACAACTAAAAGCTTTCATGATCTTTCCTCTACCAGGCGGACTTTCTATGTGCTGAATTGTTCAATTCAGTGACATTTGCTCTCCGGGCATCACTCAAATTGCCTTTGCACTGCAGACACTTCACGATTATGTGGCCTCTACAGATGCGACGCTTTGATCCCGACCTTTGTATACATTCCAACATTATTTCCCCAATACTGCGGAGCCCTGATCACAATTGTTACTCCCAGAAAACTGGACGTAGTTTTCTGTGCTGACATTTCACCTAGTTGGTATGTCTAATGAGCAATCAGAGAGTGAAACCTTGCTGCGTGGTGTGGCTGTCTTGCGTTCACGATTGTTGACGACGTCGTTTGAAATACTTTATATTGTCACTACAAGCATCGAGGTGGGGACTGAGCTAATTGCTCAATTTCTGGATATTGCGTTATTAGTCCGTATATGTCAAAAAACTTTATTGATGTCTTCAGATACCAATTCTTTCCTAGGGGAACGTTTTACTACGGACCACATCCACGTGTGGGAGGGCAGGGCTTGTCCCGCTACCAAGTTATGGGCGCTGTGGACAGCCCGAAGTTGGACGTTGGAGTCCGTGCGCGGGAGCACCGATTGCCAGGCCTCAGAAAAGTTGAGTGGGACGTCATGCAGTGCAAAACCTTGCCAGACCATGTGGTTGAGTGTACACCGACGTTGCGTATACCGAGCAGCTGCAAGAGTGCCAATAAGGTGCAATATATCTACAGGGAAGGGAAGCGGGTTAGGGGGAGACAGAAGGTTAGGTGGGCATATGAGATTAAGAAGTTTGCGGGTATAAATTGGCAGCAGCAAGCACAGGACCGGGTTAACTGGCGGAACATGGGAGAGGCCTTTGTCCTGCAGTGGACGTAGTCAGGCTGATGATGATGATGATGATAACTACAGGGTGGGTTACTAAGTGACCATAGAGATGAATTAGAAAAGACGTGCATGCATGGATGGATGCGATACTTTATTGCTAGTCATGAGATGCGTTACGCAGGCCGCTCCTACGTTGGCACGGTCAGGCCAAGCGCGACCACCCCATCCGTACTACGACCTCTGGACAATCCATGGTCGCGTCCTAACATAGAGGATTTGGACAGCGAATAGCCTTTTTTGTCAATTTACTTTGTCGCACCCTGTAACCCTGTAACTAGGATAAATATCTGGGCATATGGTCTTGGCTAGCTACTTATTTCAGTGCCTGCCGGAACAATTACGATAATTGCTGATTTTTTTGCAAGGGCTGCAAACCATGGCAATGGATCCTGTTTTGGCCTATTTTATTGCTGTTTCTGAACCTGTAGCTCCGGGTGGGTTAGTCTGCTACGCTCACGACCATGACAGCGAATGGTAGTCATAGCCTACCTGTACGTTACAAACTACTGGCCTGTCGATCCACTCCCGGAGTTCAATGAGCTGAGTTTTGTAACTGATTAGCGGGAAAGGTTGAACGCGTTGCTACATCACGGAAGAACAACATTTCAACGCGAAAAATGAAATGAACTGAAAAAGAGACGAGATAAAAGATCGGGCTACACAAAAGTAACATCCTCAAAACGTATGTCCAACATTATCTCATTATATCCACATCCAATACTTTCTTGGTTCAGTTATCACACAATTTTTTCCATGTTTGACGCCCAGACCCAAACTTCCAGGGCTAAATACGCCAAATGAGCTGTATGTGGCCTTTGTTGCTCTTAATGTGTTGTTTACAATCCAAAAATTTACAAAATAGTTGCATAAAATGTTGCATTGAAAGAAAATATTCCTAATTTTTCCAAAACTGACTGCATTACTTCATTTTCCCAGCTTAATAAAACGTGCTAAGTTCGTTGCCGCAAATAGCTAGACATAATTGGCGTCACAAAGAGGCATCAAAATCCATTAAAAAGTTTCACTGCAGCCAGGCACTAAACAGGCCTCTTTGGCAATTTCTCCTAAGCATGTCGACAGAAGTAGACCATCTACTCCTCTGCTGTTGGGGTTCTGTTTTTCAAAAGCTAATTGCCTAGGATTGCATTAAAGATGTACCGTAATTTAGCTGCTGCAGTCGGTGTATTGCACTCCTGCCAGATCCGAAAATGGCTTTCACGTGCTGCGTTGGAATATGCGGAAGCGCTACAACACCCATTCACAGTTGCCTTTTTTGGCGAGCCCAACACACAGCGACCTTACAAATTGCCACAGATTGCAGTCGGGAGCATCAAAACGCTCGTTCCTCTAATTGTAGAATTTTCGACTGCGAAAATGGCAACGCTGAAATGTTCAAGAGCCAATTAGGTGTACGACAACGAACTACAGAATCTCCACAGAGCTTATAGTAATGAATGTTTTTTTTTTCAGAAACTTCACTACAGTATACCGTTAGGTTTCATAGCACGCCAAATATTAGAGTTGAACGTACATACGGCGTTTCATGTTCCGTAATGACCATCTGATTATAAAAAGAGCCGTGGTTTCAGATAAACTTTCACAACATGTATTTCCGCAGCATGTGCATTGCACAGACGCGCCTTCGCGATTCACTCACATTTATATACGAGCCCCAAGGCCGTATGATAGAATCCGCGACTTTGGTCTCAGCAGCGCAACTCCACATGCAGTCGCATTCAGCATTCAGGCCCACGCATTTAGCAGAAAATGGGACTGTAGTAATTGAAGTATATGAATTTGGGCAATTCTCACAGAGTATACAGCGTTGTGTGTCTACGAAATAAAGAGTGTGAATCTTCGGGCAACTTTGCAGTCCGATATAGTGTCAAATAAAACAAAAAAGAAAACTCTAGGCTTGCGCAGCTCAGCCTTAGCGAAAGCTAAAAGAACAGCCTTTCAGAGCTTTTTAAAACACTGTATGGGTAACCTCAGCAAGCACACTTGCTTGATACCCACTAAGGCATTAATAATAAAATTTTGGGGTAGTAGGCTGGCGTTCGCTATGCTTTTTTTCATCATTTTTCTTAGAAGCGTCATATTCGCTAAACACTGGCAAGGAATTTCGCGGCAATTGTTCATTCAGTAGCTAACAACGATGGGGAATTATGGCTGAAGTGGGTATACACGCCACAGTTAATAGGAGAATAAGATCAATCCTTTGTAATAGGTTGGAGCATTGAACTACTCAATCGTTACGCTGTTTGCACTGCGCGATAACTGGTTGTTCTTTTGCTGTTTTAAAACGCTTTACAAGTCGTATTAACGCGATTGCTTTATCGACATCGAACCTGTCTAAGGCAAGTTTGCCAACAAGTCCCGAGCACCGGCGTGGCTCAGTTGTGGAATACTGGGATGGCACACATTTCAGAGCCGGGTTCGAGCCCAACTGTGTCATTGGTGGTAGGTTTTTCTTTTCTAATTTCGCGCGACGTGGTTACGGACACCAACGGCGGCGGTGGTGGTGGGCAACTTCGCGTGACCCGCGTGGTTATGTCTTAACAGCTTTCGCTGTAAAATGATGAGAACTGCCACAAATTATGTAGGGTGACAATAAATAGTGTTATACAATTTTTGTGAATAGAGTCTCAAGGAAAAACCAGGGGGACCTCAGCACATGCGTTGATGCGATTGTATACACTACGCTTTTCCCCCGGCTAATTGCGATATAACCTGCCTGTGCTAACCAATACCTACAAAACCAGCATTCGCACTCTCGATAGAGTCAAGCCTATGACTATTCGTGTTTGTTAGGAGCTACCACGATGCTCTTCAAAAGTTAAGACGATTGCGATTGGAAATCACTACCCAGTCAATACGGATATCTCAACTGAAGCACTCAGAGCACAGGTGATGCATCTTGCTGGTGCCCATGCCCATCGCTCAGCCTCACTGCCAGAAGACCGACTTCATTACTCATTTTGTCAGACAGTGTTGTCCTATCGTACACGTATAATAACGGGATATATAGCCCCAGCCAGAATTACAATTCCCCCATGCTGTATTACTCATCCACTGGTTCAACTCAAGGTTTCAGGGATACGGTCAAAATTCTGGCTCTCGTCTCCAGCGCTAAAGTAGTTCTGTCTTCTCTTGTTGTGTGAAAAGTACGGTGACCATAGTCATCTATATATTGACGCTTCAACTACAGTGAATGGGTCCGCAGGGTCGGTGATTTTTCCTGTAGCAGTGAACACCATGAAGATTTGGCTATCCCAACAGACGACATCGACAGCTGTCTAACCTGCTGCGCCTCGCAGCAAAACTTTATGTAATTCAACGTGAACAAGGCATGAGAAGGAGTGGTACTACAGTGTTGTTTAAGTAATATCATGCCTTACTGCGTTGCCTTTAGTTGAACGCGCCACTTTTGCGCTTGCGTTACTGAGACGACATTTCAGCCACATATATCATGCCGCAGGCAAGTCATTAGCGTAGGCAACCGATCAATGGTGAGAAGACCCTACAAACGTTTAGTATTTCGTTTTAGCTATGGGACTTTTGTTTAGAGTAGATAAATCTAGGTCGTCAAATTTTTTTTTTTTTACAACAAATGTATTTCTGCATAGACATCTTGTTCTCAGGGCTTGGCAGAGATACCTAAAAAAGTATTCCGCATTACAGATATCGAAATACGCGGTTTGGAAGCTTAAAATACACATACTGAGACACATTCGTACTCGACGTAATGCGATATTTAGGAATGCTTTTGAAAGTACAAAAAAGCATTCTGGAATAAAGATACAACAATACAGATACTCAAATAATTTTCCCTATGTCGGGGATAGTCATACTTCGTGCAGAAATTTGTTATGCGCAACATAAAATTTAAAATTCGCAGCGCATTGAAACTTGCAACTAAACTATTCATTATATTATCACCGTACTCTCAGTGTCATTAAGGCAGTAGAAAGGAGGCTTACACTGCACACAATTGTTAATCTTAACGTTTCTCCAGGTATCAGTTGCAATAAAGACTATGCTGTATGAAAGAAAGAGTCACACGCATTGTACACGAAATTTGGGATACTTGGTGGCAACAGTATTAGATATGCAAGAAGTAGGATAGTTAAAATGAAGCCCTGGAACCATAAAGAAACGAATAGAAAAAAGTATGCTTTCTGAATGAAACAAAGTTATGCAAAGCGAATGGTGGGTGCATATATCACCGTGGGCTGCCAAGAACATAACTGAAAAAAATTGTTTTTTTTTCATTTTAAACACGTTTCAAATCATTTACGAAAAAAAGAAGTAACGGAATACTCACGTCCTAGATAGTATCACGATACGGGCAATACATCGTAAAATATTTACCTAGTAGGATAAAAATACATTTTTAAAATTATCTGGTGGCGGCAATACAGATACCTAAAAGCATCTCTGAAATACTATCGCAATACTCATGTATCGTAATACTTCCCAGCCTTGGTTGTTTTTTCGAGTACACATCAGGGCGTTGTTGTTTTTGCACAACAACACTAATCACAAATAGCGTCTAAGCGATGTTGTCCGATTAAATTTGAGCAATGTGTTGACTGGCGTTCTGAATACTGAAAGAATAACACGAATACGTTTCTATTTATCTCTGTTCATACAGCTATTGTTCATTTGGTTTTAATTCAAAGCATTCCCGTTACAATTTGCTTAGACAGCCAGTGTACGTAATCAGAAATCCCGCAACAGGGAGTTACCTCCACTCTAGTAAAGACTAGACAGCCCACACTAGCGTCTGAAATATTTATTCTTGCCGTGAAAATCTTTTCATTATCTTCTCACTAAATGGGTAATAAATTAGAGCATTGAGAAGATTGTGACAACACAAAGCAGTCGGCCTTAAATAGAGCATCCACGAAGAGTTGACAGGCTTCGGTTGCCCTCTGTTCTAATGCGCTCGCTGTGCCGAGCTGGCTAGAGGTCTTTATTCCTACCGAGCACGTAAAAGATATAATAATTGGGACTACAAGTGGTTCTAGTACTGGTCCTATGATCCACTTTTTTGTTAGCTAGTGGTTAAGGGCTTCCATTCAGAAGCCCGTTAAAGGGGAATATAGCTCGCCCGAACATATTTCCCTTTGTACTCTTTGTAAGCCTGAAGGGCCGGTCGCATAAGCCTCAACCTTGTTCTTACGAATCAACCTTTCCAGGTGCCAGAGAAGGTCTCAAGAGCGTGCTATTCTATGAAGCTTGTTGCGAACGCCATTATATCATTCACAATACCCTTCATTTTACTTGCTGTAAATGCTAAACCTAATTAGGACTCGAGTGTCCATGGCTGGACAGAAAGCAAGTCCTAAGTGTGGTATAGAAGTGTATTGTATAGCCATAACTGTACTGCAACAGTTACCTCCCTATACGAGGCCTCTTTGATGTTCAGATAGTATGCTGCCTCTAACTGTGACGACGTTATTTCAAAAAACTGTCTTTGCTTTCAAAGGAAGGCACAAAAAAGGAAGATTCTATGCTTTGGTTACATTCAGTCTCATCCGTGACTTGAGGTTAAAGTAAAAATAGCCTCACCGCTTGTCTTCATCACTGTACCCTTTCACCCATAATTCACCTGATGGAGCCATATCTGTCCTTGAATTGTCTTGGCGAGCCACAAACTGTCCGTTGAACTTCCTGAAATAAACTGATGAGCTCTTGCTGTAAGGTGCATTTCAAACGATTTGGAGAAAATGGCCGTTCGATGGATTGAGGGCGGGAACTTTGCTGCCGGCAGTAAAAGTTGACTTACATGGACTAACCAAAAAAGCCATTGTGTCTAGGTGGCTGTACTTGAAAGTTCCCGGTGATGAATTGAGAAGTCAAGTCTGCCTAAAGTCTTGGAGGTCATGGCATGGCACTATGAGCATGAGCTTACATGTTAAATGCCTTTGCTATAAATGGTCACGTGCTCAAAGGGAGAAAAATTTGTTGCACATCTGTTGGTTAATGTATTACACGTGTGTGGAGTGGATTACACGTGTTGGTTAATGAATTATTGGAGAGATACTTATTTGAGAGTCACCCGTCCTAAGCGTGCCTGCTCTTCAACAAAAAAAAAAGGTCATGAATGTGGATCGGGTTTTTGTATTCGCACTTGTAAACAACACTGAAATAGCATTTTTTTGTGAAAAGGCCTCACTTCTCCCTCAAAGTACTAAACAAGCACTCAGGTTTTTGTGTGTGTGTTATCGCTTTTTCTGCGCAATCATCTTCGACAATAAAAAAAATTGAAGCAAGCTTTAAATTACACAAAGTGTGGGGGTCTCAGCAGAGTTGGTCGACACTTAGTTCATCATGGCTCGTCTAGGCTTTCACACTTTCTTCTTAATTTCTCACCACTTGCTACACTATACCACCAATCGCTATTCTCTATGCCTTGTTTTCTATTCTTTTCTTCATTCCATCCATTTATTTCTTCCTTTCTCTCTCTCTCTATTTCTGCCTATCTCACCGCAGATATTCATATTTAGGTTGACTTGTCTTACGTACCAAAAGGCTATATTGTACCGAGTTTTTCATCATCCTCCAACGATGCAACCTGCTTCCCGCGTTCGTAAATGCTGCCAAACAAATAACAAGCAAGGCGCTTATTGCACCGGTGGACTGCGGGTGCTACTACACCACGCGCCAAAAGCTCATGGGATGACCAGTTCGCGGCTGCGTGTGAGAAGAGGAGGTCGAAGAGGTTAGTGAAGCAAGTGAGGAACATTTTTGTGAAAGGCTGTTTACTTGAGTTCACGGGCTCACGTTCGCCCTGAATAAATAGTCTTTATCAAGAGGCGTTCTACTTATTGGTGACATCTGATGGAGAGGGTTGGTGTGTTTCCAAGCCCACCACTGGTCAGGGAGCTAATTCTGAACCCCCCAAGGTTGGAGCTGGTGGAATTGACGCCTGTATACCAACTCGCGAGTCGCCATCTACGATGTCAGTGTCCCGAATTTGGCCCCCTCTTCAATTCATCAAGTGCAGCGGAGGCTTAAAATACCACTATGATGGCCGCTCAAGCGATACCGTCTCCATCCCATATCGTCGTAAATTCGCGTCGTATACCAGAGGTCTCCACGGAGACACGATGCTGCTGAGGACTGGCTTGCTGACTTCGAGCGCATCGCCAGTTTGAATGGTTGGAACGAAGCCAAGAAACTTAGTTACGTCTTCGTGGCGCTGCGAGATTCAGCGCGCAGGTTGTTTGAAAACCATGAAGCGTCAGTGTTGAAATGGGACGACTTCCGAAGAAAGCTACTCTTTGCCTACCCGAACACGGACCGCAGACAGAAGGTGGAAGCCGCTCTTCATGGGAGAAACCAAAGGAAGCAGGGTACGTCGTCGGAGGATGGTAAGCAACTTGTGGCAATAGTATGAATTTTGACTTGAATTGTAAGAGTTTAAACAATGTGTGTTTCGAAATGTTATAGGTGCATTGAGTGAATTACGAATATTTTAAGAAGAATTGGTGGCAGGCATGACCTAGCATGCAAAGTAAAGTAAAGTAAAGCTAATGAAAGCTCAGCGTGTAATGAGGGAGCAGACAACAGCTACAATAGGTGGGCGGATGAGCAAAAAGTGACACGTAAATAAAACACGTCGTCGTGTTGCGAGCGTTTTATATTTTCCTGTTGTGATGTGAATGAACACGTTAATAATCGACTCGGTTATTAACATTCGGCAATGAAAAATAACTATATTGAAAACACAAGTGAAATAATATTTAGACGAAACAACGTGGCTGACTGGCACGCTAAGGGGTGTGCTTACCAGCTCTTGAACATACTTTTTTCGTACAACTTAAGAAGGATGTGAGGATGACAACAGTGCACGACACGATGAAAAAAATTGCCTCATATATAAAGTATGCTACTTGTAACACACAACAATCACTCTCGGACATCCTCCATTTCATCCGCTTCACATAAAGCTGAGCTTGACTTAGCGTAAGAGTTCAATATGTGCAAAAAATACGCACCTCTCTAAAATACTAATCATTAAAAGATTCCAAATATTTATACGAATGTTGCCTTTCTTGGTCAACAAAGATTCATTTTTATCTAATAACCCTTGTTGATCAGTCTCTTGAGCCGGTCTCCCTTATGTACTCCATTACAAAGGAACTAAATTAGCTGGTATTTCGCGACAGATGGCATTTTTATGTACGTACATATAAGGTAAAAAGAAACCTTATGCACGTTCTTCCCCCCCCCCCCAAAAAAACACTTTTTTTCTGAATACTCCGTCAGCCTATCAAAAAAATCAAGTAGAACTTTTTTGTACGAAAAGCTGTGCTGAACATGACAACGAACGCTATTAGAACAGCTAACAGAAATACAACTTTTTATCGTACAATGCGGAGACACAAAAGATGGTTCATTTACAAGACAAAAAAACAGCAAGATGCCAAAGTTGTACCACGTGAAAGCTGAAGAAAAGCTACACTGCGAGCACAGTACTGAATATGGTGAGTGAAACTGGGTCTGAAGAAGGACTCCACTGGGCACATCTTCTGCATTGTCCGCTCCAACAATGACCGTCCCACAGCGACGTTATCTGCTGTGGGTACAGTCTGCTTACTTGGCCTACATGGAACAAAAAGGCGGTCATAAAAGGATGAATGAATGTAGGATGGCCAAGCGGACTCTCTGGAAGCTCTCTATTGTTATAAGCCACATGAAGTTGACGAGAGCAAAACAAAAGCAGAGCAGCTCAATTTGCTGCATATGTAAGTGATAACACGTAAGGAGTAAAAAACATTTTGAAAAATAAAAATTACTTTTTTCTATAATGGAAAGAAATACAAGCCATTCTTGGTAAACGCACGCCTGAAATACGGCTTTTTTTCTATCCTCGTGCGCAAAGGTTCCTCAGAATCAGCAATCGGATCTTCATGCGCGTACTTATAAGCGGAACAGTTGCAAGAGTTGCTACAGGTAGCAGCAATGATCACCAGTTTTTAACGAGACGAAAATTCATTGTGGAAATGTGAAAAGGTGCATTACTTTTAGGTATGATCAGTAACGGTTGTCTACAGACAACACTATGATCGAGATAGCATCAACGCTTGAAAGACGGCCGATGCGAACGCATACGCGGCGAGTGCATCGTCGGAGCCTGGTGTTGGGCACACTCGCCAGCCCCGTTTTTTTTCGCGTACTGCGCCACCACCAACAAAATTTAGGCAGGGTTGCGTTGCATTTGACTAAGGCAAAAGACACTCACATATCTTACTATAGGCTAACAAAATTGCATACAGATGTCGTGAATGTAAGAGGCTGATGCGACAAGGTACTCAGTTCCTAATTGCTTGAATTACAGGCGACAGGCGTGCGAAAATAATGCTTGACTGTTTTAATCGCAACGATATCGACAGACTGTTGTGCGTGAAAATAATGAAGAGGTCAGTAATTTTGGCTTGCTGACATTTAGGTCAGAATGAGTGCTTTTGTAATGTGCGAAAGTTGCTTCTTCATGAAGTCCATTTGAAATATAGTGAAGTAGATGGTAAAGCGCAACCAGGGAACATTTGCTGAATTTTGTTTCCCGAGAAAACAGCTTCAAGTCACACGAACACGCACAGGTATCCAGAAGTATGAAGATTAGACAAATCATTGTACTACCCATCATTCGCATGTTAGCTGAAGCATCGTTCATTGCAGCTCCCATAAACACTAGCCCTGGAGTACCCTCTATTGCTTTTCATAAAACTCCATGGTTTCAACAACTGCGGTGGGGGTAACACGGAGCAGTTCATTGGCACAGAGACATGGACGAACAACGTTACACAGGCCACTAAAGAAGCAGCAAATAAAGCTAGCAGTAGCGGCATTCTTGCTTTGAAAAAAATGTCCCACAGGAGCGAATGAAGTCATGATTTTTTTTTGTTTTTGCCACCTACTAGCACCTTCTGTACATTGATACCCCACAAGGCCGGCATTGAGGCCACCACCACTGTGTAAGCGTATCCGATACAGAGTTATGGGGCCGAGTTGCACCAAAAAAACAGCTAATGAAACAAAACAAAAGGTGGCTCATTCCTTTCCTTTGCGGTTCTAACAAAATTGCCGCATTCCTAGTTGTCGTTAACCCCTGAGATAAGAAAGAAAGGAAGGTACCTTGGAGGTTAAAAAACACAACAAGCATACCCAGGCAGGGACTGTCTTCGGACGATCAGGGTACAAACGAATGAAGTAAGCGGGCAGGGGCAAAAGATATAAGATGTAATCGAACAAGAAAGCGGCTTTTTAAGAGAACTAGCAAATAGTATATGCTCTTCCCAATCATGACTCTTCCTATTCCTTCTTCCGTTGCTGTAGTTTCGAAATCTCATCACGTTTCTCGCCTGGTGTTGGCTCTTTTCACCATCAGTCTTTATCTTCATATTCCCGTCGGAGAAGTGGAAACACTGCAATTTGTGATGATGCTTTCTTATACACTCTATGCATGTCCTTTTCTTCTACGCATCTTCCATTCCCTATGTTTTGCCAATTTTATGTTTACGTCGCAGTGTGTTTAAATTACGTCTAACCCTCTGTATATACATGAGTGACAACGCTGTACTATGTATTTCGTTAGAGCACATTCCACGGTATATTTCTTAAGATCTTCCTGCATGCAGAAAAATAGAGACCACGAAAAAATTAAGACAGCTCCACCGTGGTAATGCCAAGCCGAAAGGGAGCGAGGGTCTGAACAGACATCTTTGTTTCTGTTCAGTTTTCTTCTGTTTTTTTCTATTTGAGGCACATTCCTAATTGCATGCTCTCCACGTTCGACCACAGATGCAACCTTAGCTGTGTTTGTGATTGCTTCTCTACGATCAAGTCGGGCGAGGTGACCAACCTAACTACCTGCTTTGACTCCGGTGAGCCTGAAATGTTTTTTGCACCGCAGAGGGTGAACCATTGGGCTATACTATTAGTGGATGCACTCGTGAGAAGTCAGCTCAAATTGCCAGAACTAACACAAATATTCTGTGCTGCCAAACTTCTTCAGCCGGACCGAAAGAATCCCCTCTTCAGCATTGCGTTGTGAGAAATAGAGAACTTAAATTATCTGTGACCTCAGCATGCACTAACGGCCACACAAACCCGTTTATTTGCAGAGCCCTCCGTAAAAAAATGGAACGGGGGAAATGTATCGGTACAGTAAAATCAGGTTCTCTTCTCGATGTAGAAGAAACCACTTCTCCCGACTCGGCGCCCGAAGCGCACCACCCGTGGTGGTGTAGCAAAGTGGGAGAAGAACCGTACGCCGCTATCCCAATAGCGGCTATTGGCCTGCTGGACGCTTGACGAGGAAGCAGAAGCAACGCTTAAGAAGTTTTAGATGGCTGAGAAAAACTTGTATTTACAGATTTTACAAAACAATGGACATCAATGTTACAAAAAAAAGGAAAAGAAAAACAACTTGGAAATGAACCGACTTCTGTAGGGCGACCCTACGGGGTTCGGCGGAGCCGATGGTGCCTAACACCGCAAGCTCGGTTCAGAACGCCCGGCGGGCTGATGTGCTCAGCCTGGCGCATGAGTCGTATTGGGGCGGACACCTGGGGTTTCGTAAGACGAAAGCGAGAATTAAACTTAGTTTTTTTTGGCCAGGTATAGAAAAGGACGTCCGAGACTACTGCAATTGTTGTCACTCGTGCCAGATCAGGGCTGACAGGAGGCAGACAGACAGAGTTCCCATAGCGCCCCTCGTAAGGCCCCGATACCCCTTTCAGAAAGTCAATATCGACGTCATAGGACCAATTGAGCCGCCGACAACTCGCGGCCACCGCTGCGCGTTGTGCATGATAGATCTCTGCACCCGCTGGCCCGAGGTCATATGTCTCAAATCATTGACAGCTAAAGCTACCTGCGACGCAATGTTGGAAATTTTCAGCCGCAGCGGTATACCAGAGGTAGTATGTTCAGATTGCGGGACCAATTTCACCGCCGCGCTGACCCGCGAATTCCTGACGCGCCTCGGCTGTTCCCCTCGGTTTTCGACACCGGAGCACCCGGAAAGCAACGGGGCGGTCGAACGGTGGAACAGAGTGTTCAAAAACATGCTATTCCATGTGATATCTGAACAGGGGCGACAATGGGACAAGTTCGTGCCACTTCTACTGTGGGCATATAGAGAAGTTCCTCACGACACTACGGGCGTGTCCCCGTTCCAGATGATGTACGGCAGAAAACCCGTCGGTCCGCTCGCGATCCTACAGAACGCTTGAACGGGAGAAAAAGAAAATGCCCGCGACAGTGGCAGACAAGCCGGCGGAGTATATGCGAAAACTGAAGCAACAGTTGGAGATAGCCGCGGAAGCTGCTAACGTGACCGCAACTAAACAACAGAGGGCGTACGCGACGCAATACAACCTTCGTGCGAAAGAAAAGGAGTTTCAACTTGGGGAGCAGGTGCTTGTTTTTGATAGCAACCGTTTTTGATAGCGACACGAACGCAGTCAAGCGCTGTGACCCCTCAGCTAAGGGAACTTGCCAGTAGCCTCGTCGGAGATCAATGAGAGTTATATAACTAGCCTGACCTACATTCATAATCAGTTCTTGCGGGAATCCCATCGGGAATGCGTCTGGTTCGGTTATGGCATTTAAGCTTCGGTAATCGACACACAGGCGCACCGTGCCATCTTTCTTTGGGACGCACACAAGGGGGTGAGCAAATGGACTTTCGCACCGGTATATTAAACCAAGCTCGAGCAGTTCCGCTATCTGTTTTGAAACCTCGTCCTTCAAGGCCACTGGCATGCGGTAAGGGCGGCTACGTTTCGGCGTAGCCCCTTGCATAAGCCTTATCTTATGTTCGCCGACATGCGCGATCCCCACTTCTCTGCTAAATAAGGCCGCATGGCGTTCAAACACCTCCCGTACTAACACTCTCTCATGGGGCTGCAAATGAGCCAAGCTACCCGCCGGTAGGATAGATGCTCTGTCGTGCGAGGAGACAGGACGCGGCACGTATTCCACCTCCCCGAACTCGTGGTCGTCATGGAATATGACACCAATGCCAGCGACCCGGCACGTGTACGGGCGCAGGTGGTTGGCATGCACTAGCATACGCTTACCCGCCGGCGTCTCTAAGTAATAGGAGTGTTGGCGGTACTTTCCTGTGATCCTGCACGGACCTACCCATTTCGGTTGCATCTTACCGGAACGGTTGCTATCAAAAACAAGCACCTGCTCCCCAAGTTGAAACTCCTTTTCTTTCGCACGAAGGTTGTATTGCGTCGCGTACGCCCTCTGTTGTTTAGTTGCGGTCACGTTAGCAGCTTCCGCGGCTATCTCCAACTGTTGTTTCAGTTTTCGCATATACTCCGCCGGCTTGTCTGCCACTGTCACGGGCATTTCCTGTTCTCCCGTCCAAGCCCTCTGTAGGATCGCGAGCGGACCGACGGGTTTTCTGCCGTACATCATCTGGAACGGGGACACGCCCGTAGTGTCGTGAGGAACTTCTCTATATGCCCACAGTAGAAGTGCACGAACTTGTCCCATTGTCACCCCTGTTCAGATATCACATGGAATAGCATGTTTTTGAACACTCTGTTCCACCGTTCGACCGCCCCGTTGCTTTCCGGGTGCTCCGGTGTCGAAAACCGAGGGGAACAGCCGAGGCGCGTCAGGAATTCGCGGGTCAGCGCGGCGGTGAAATTGGTCCCGCAATCTGAATATACTACCTCTGGTATACCGCTGCGGCTGAAAATTTCCAACATTGCGTCGCAGGTAGCTTTAGCTGTCAATGATTTGAGACATATGACCTCGGGCCAGCGGGTGCAGAGATCTATCATGCACAACGCGTAGCGGTGGCCGCGAGTTGTCGGCGGCTCAATTGGTCCTATGACGTCGATATTGACTTTCTGAAAGGGGTATCGGGGCCTTACGAGGGGCGCTATGTGAACTCTGTCTGTCTGCCTCCTGTCAGCCCTGATCTGGCACGAGTGACAACAATTTCAGTAGTCTCGGACGTCCTTTTCTATACCTGGCCAAAAAAAAAACTAAGTTTAATTCTCGCTTTCGTCTTACGAAACCCCAGGTGTCCGCCCCAATACGACTCATGCGCCAGGCTGAGCACATCAGCCCGCCGGGTGATCGGCAAAACTAACTGCTTGATCGGTTGACCCAATACCTGTTCTCGGTGATACAGCAACCCATCAATCACAAGCATTCCACCTCGCCCTTCCGCGGCGTCTCTCCATGCCCGGCCCAACGTTTCGTCACTCTGTTGTTCCTCACGCAACGCCTCGAAATCGCCCCTCTCGCCACTAGCGCCACTTTGCGACACGCAACTTGCCTCGTTCTCGGCGGTGTGTGGTGTTTTCTCTCTAGCGTTACGCTCTCCTTCCGGCCCTGATTCTCCCTCCTCTACCGCCACGGCTGTAACCACTTCTTCCTCCCGTGTGCGTTCGACCTCGCTGGGCTGTAGTACGCTTCCCTCCGCTGACCGCGGATAATCCGGAGTCGGTCTACTCTGCTCTACTACTCTCCCATCTAGTTTTGCGGCCGCCTCTCGCTCGTCGGAGAGGTTTTGGGGGGATAGTGTCATGTTCTGTTTGTCGTAATCACACTGGCTCTGCTGCAACGCGGTCCAATCGCTCGCCGAGAGCAGGCATTCACTCACGTTTAGTTTATCTGTGACCGCACACAAGACCGGTGTGGCCTGTGAAACTTCGGCGAACACCGGTTGCCCCTGTTTCAGCGTTAGCGGGAGCTCTACTAGTTTGGCCTCGACTCGTTCACCAAATGCTGCCCGGAGGCTTACGCGGCCATGGGCCTGGATAAATTCTTCAGGGACCACGCTTTCCTGCACTACCGTAATCTCGGCGCCCGTGTCTACTGTTGCATTCAAAGTTTTATCTTTGCAATTCAGAGTTACCTTCCACAAGCGGTCGGCCGGCGTTACCTTATCTAGGCAGACTCGAGCAGTGAGTTTATCATTTCCCTCCGAAGCGCTAGGATTCGGCGCCACCCTTTCAAGATAGTGCGGGCAGTTGAGTCTAATATGTGTGTTCGATCCACACTCAAAACATCCCGTTTTCCTTGGTTGCCTAGCTGAATTATAGGAACCCTTCGGTCTCGTGTTCGAACCCTGACTCGGGCCCGATGGGCTGCTACTCTGTTGGTCGGTCATCTTTTCTACCCCTTTGCTGCTGGCGTTACGCGGCTGTCCTTTCTTCGCTTCCGCACTGCCGTTCGCGTCTTCAAAGGTGTGCAAGAGCCTTGCAATTTCTGTGCTTTTGTACCACGCTGCCCCCTCACGTAACCTCAAGTATTTTAATGCCTCTTCAGACAACACGGTCTTCAATTGGTCCACTACCAGTAGTTCCAAAAGCTCCGTGAAGGTGGACACGTCTCTTGACGCCACATAAAAATTTAAGTAGCTGCCCAATCTTGTTGTAAAACTTTTCCACGTCTCTGTTTTTCGTTTACGTGCCCCTGTGAATTTCTTTTGGTATTCTAAGGGAGACAGCTTCAGTTCATCAAGCACTACTTCCTTCACGGTCTCATAGTCCCGATGTTGGGCGGGTGTGAGCCGAGTTGACAAATACTCTATGCGCTCAGCCACGAGTGGAAAGACTATTTGTCCCCAATAACTTCGAGGTACCTCATATGCCTCCAGAGTGTGCTCCACTGACTCGAACCAAATTGGGACCTCCGCGTCTGCGGGAAATTTCGGGAAGGCACCCACTAACAATTTGGCGTATTTGCGCCACTCAGTGTTGGAGCAGCGCTCAAATGTTCTGCCAGCATCACTCACGCTACCCGATGGGCTTGCCGGACGTAATTTAGCGAGCTCTAACTCCAACTCCATTTGCCGGCTTAGTTCGCGAGCCTTCTTAAAATCATGATCTGCTTGGTCTCGTGCCGTCCAAGGGACGTCACCACTCCCATCCTCACTCGCCCCATCGCCACCCTCCATCCTGCTGAAAGTGGTGCTAGCCTGTTTGCCCCGCAACAACAATACAGCAATGAGAAAGGGAAGTCACGTTAGCTCGGTCCCGTTGTCGTGGCGTCGCTCTGGCTTGTTGCTGCAGGCTTCTGGTCGATGGTCCACCTCGTCGTGGACGCGCCTTTTGGGTGTTGAGAACTCGTTCAAGGACCGCTTTGAGCCAGTCACTCCCTCGATGTCTTCCGGGAACACCAGGCTATCTGCAGCTTCCAGCTGCCGCAGCTACTTGCTGCAGTGTCTGTCCGTTGGTCTGGTGCCACTTGGCGTCTTCCTCTGTACTTCGTCTTTCCTCTCAGCGAGCTTCTTCCTTTTTCAACTCCGTCCACAGCAAGCCAATCCTGCTCGACTGCGCCAGTAAAATCAGGTTCTCTTCTCGATGTAGAAGAAACCACTTCTCCCCACTCGGCGCCCGAAGCGCACCACCCGTGGTGGTGTAGCAAAGTGGGAGAAGAACCGTACGCCGCTATCCCAATAGCGGCTATTGGCCTGCTGGACGCTTGACGAGGAAGCAGAAGCAACGCTGAAGATGTTTTAGATGGCTGAGAAAAACTTGTATTTACAGATTTTACAAAACAATGGACATTAATGTTACAAAAAAAAGGAAAAGAAAAACAACTTGGAAATGAACCGACTTCTGTAGGGCGACCCTACGGGGTTCGGCGGAGCCGATGGTGCCTAACACCGCAAGCTCGGTTCAGAACCCCCGGCGGAGCCACGGGGCCTCTTCTTATCCCTTCCTGGCGCTCCGCCCTTACCACCATCTCGGCACATAATCACTTGCTTGTCCTCTGATTGGACAGTACATTGGGTACATTAAAAAAAAACGCCACGAGGATCCCGCCTTCGTGCACGTGGGACTTATGCACTCTCCCCAAACCACACAACAACCAAAACGTAAATAAAACAAAACTAGAAAAAGCATAGAGGCCAGGGCCAGCTTCGCGGCGCACAATTATTTAGACAGAGCTAGCTGTACTCGGTAGTGCGGCCATAGGGCGATTTTTCTCTACCACGTCAATTTCTTGACAACGGGGCTATAATCCTTCTGCCTCTGTGCGCCGTACGAGGAACCGCTCGCTGACCGCGCATATTTCTGCTTACGAGTTCCTTTGCCCAGATAAACGGGGATGTAGTCGAAGACATGCCCGATTCAACAATAGGAAACCCAGGCGTCGAACGGGCGACCGTCACCATTTCCCGTGTCGCGAGCCCGCTTCTGAGAGTCACTGGACCAAAGCCGGCCCGGCAGAAAAAGGTCGTCGGTGACTTCAGAGTTTTCGCAACGCGCGCTGCCGATTTTGCAGGCGCGCAAACAGTACGTGGCCGGGCCATACGCCGAACCGATGCGAGGAGTCACCGCGGTGCGCGGGGTCTCGGAAGAGGCCCGTTGATGCGCCGACTGCCAGTTCCGAGAGGCAATTAGGGGGCCGTCGCAACGACGTTTACAATCTCAACCCTTTCGTTGCCCGGGTTGGTTCCCTTTTCTTTGAGTTAGTAGTAACTGGAAACGCTCGACCGTCGACAAAGCAGGGCAATATGCTGGCGCCGCGTGTCTGCGCTCGTGGCAAAACCGGTCGGTCGCGCTTCAACCGCTTGTCACTCAAGCAACGCTGGCAGCCCGCGGCTGACATGCCTTCTTAAGCTTACGCCGCAAAGCAAATAAAAGCAAACAAAAATTGCCGCGCTACGAATTCTTACCGCGGTCCTACAGGTACCCTATATCACGAGTGCCATCAAAATAATAGACCTCATGCTGAGAAATGCAGAGATCAACATTGCTCACAAGCCGTCCTCTACCATAGGCCGTTTAATTGCTCGGCCCAAAAACCATGCATTTACGAGAAAACCACAAGAGGTTATCACGTGCGCTGACTGCTCCGTTATTATTTCTTTTATTTTATTTATTTACATACCCTAACTACCCGGGAGGGCATTACATAGGGGGGGATTAGGAAGATTCTCAACATGTGTAAAATACAATAAATATTCAGAAGCATCTTTATATAAAGCTTGAATGGAAAAAAATTGAAAAAAAGTACACACAACAGTGGTGATAAGGATACTAAAAAACATTTATATATACTCTGCAGAAAAAAAGGTACGTTAATAGAAATGCAGTAGGCTCCAGGTAACAAGTGCGGGCGCGAATAACACACACAAAAATATTCAAGTAATTCACATAAACAACACCACCGCATAACTACATTAATCGAGTAGAACTTCTAAAAACACTTTTACCGCTTTCAGAAAGACTCGAACAGATTGTGGAAACGAAAAACATGCATGAAAGAATGTGGCAGAACAAGAATGACTTCAGTCAATCAACAGCGAATGGAAGGCAGTGGCAAAACGCTGTGAGTGGTCTGACAAGCCTATTAGACCGAAAAGCACGGTGATTTTCTAAACGAAATGAACCTTTGCCCGTGGCTCCTTCTAGAACTCTGCCACATTCAGCACACAGCGGCGGCACCCTAACAACAATATTGTTACGAATAAATATAGCACCTGGTACTATATAAACTCTTTATTTAGGGCGAACTTGTGCCCGTAAACTCAAAGGTAACAATGGTCAGCCAAGAATGTCTCTTGCTCGCTGACTTCAACTTCGTTGGTCTCTTCCTCCGCCCGTCGAGTCTCGTGCCCGTCCCGTGGCGTAGCATCGAGGTGCGTGCAGGGCGGCGTTCCATGTCGCGGCTTTCTTGCTACTTGCTTGGCGGCTTTATGAACGCGAATTGTGGCAGCGTCTTCTGCGATGATGTTCGAACTGTGGCATTATATATATATATATATATAATATATATATATATATATATATATATATATTATATATATATATATATATATATATATACGAGGGCTTGCGACGAGTCACAGCAACCATTTCACACACGGAAGGAAATCGCATATAAGCTCCGCCTCTCTGCAACCTTTTGACGATTGAGGAAGAATGTGGGGAAGATTGGATACGCCGGGTCTCTTGAGTTTTCTCTGTTCTCCAGTTGACGAAATTTCACTTTGACTGCTAACAGGTTTATTTGGATAGGCGGATCTGTAGCAACGACGCATTGCAGGGCTAATCACGGAGGCCACGATCATTATGCACGTTTACCGTTCCCAGAGGCTGACACCACCCCACCGGTCAAAACCACTGTAAGAGAAGAGACATAGAAGGTGCGTTTTTGAAATCTCTAAAGCGTGTGGTTGTGATGCACTGGCTTGCGTTCCTGGTATCTGGTTACGTGAACCGAGATATCATGGATTTCACTTCCATGAACAGAAATTTTTTGTAGCTATAAGATTATGCCGATTTTTCGACTTCTTTCCGTTATGGAATTGCAAGACTGAAACCGTAATGGTTGTCGGCGTAAAACACTTTTGTTTGAAGAATTGAAGAAATTTCGTCAATTCATTAGTTACTCCGGTAGAATGTATTGAATAATCATAGGCTTTTGTGAAAAATCGAAATAAGAGAGAGGTATTTCCACGCTCAGGTACTGTTTTAAGGATTTCAGGCTGTTCTGAAATTTTTTTTTATGTGAACAAGCCTTGACTGCCACCAAAAAAATTCTGCTGTTGGTACATTAAAGCAGAAAGTGCTGACCCGGTACACTCTTGCAAACAACAATTTCTAGAATGCTGTTCTCATTTATCGGTAAACAGATCCTGCTTCGCAATGTACCGGCCCATAACACTGATAGGCGTAATGAAGGAAAGGCAATATAATTTGTGTGCCAGAAGCTGACAACAGCAAATATGCATGTGAAAAGATCCTAAATGTCAGTATTAGAACCTTTATGGCATATTTTGGATTCGTTCGGAATGTCGAACTAGATTTATACCGTCGAAATTGTCTTTTAGGGGCGAAGCTCCTTAGGGCGTGGGCTGTGCGTCCCCTGTAGCCTGTATGTAGCCACCTCTAGTTTAGTTCTTCCAGTGTTCACTAGATGGCGGTACCGTCCCCTGTATCTAGCCACCTCTAGTTTAGTTCTTGCAGTGTTCACTACATGGCGGTACTGTCTCCTGTATGTAGCCACCTCTCGTTTAGTTCTTGTAGTGTTTACTAGATGGTGGTACTTGTAGCTGATGATGAAAAGATGCAAGATCTTATAAACTAGAAAGCGGTACTTGTAGTTGATGAAAGACGCGAGATCTTATAAAATAGGAATGATGTCACATATGGCGCGTGTCATTGGTTGAAGGCAATTGTTCGATTTAGTGCGGCGACGTACGCTAGGGGGAGCGATGTAATAAAATCGAGTGGGCAAAATTTACAGAGGATTCATGGTTTACCAGGTTTACCTCCGGAGCTTCGCCCACTCATCGTCATTCACTTCGTGGATATGGCGGAATTTTTTTGCTTTCGCTATGAATGCAAGGTATCTTCATCAACGCAACGTATACCCCCTTAGATTGCCCAACTTTATAAAGGCCTCACGCCTTAGCGTGACTTAGGGGGATTATAAGAACATTCTTTGCCAAATTGATTCCATCCATCAACTAAACATGTTCTCAAAAACATATGAACACCCATAAAAGAATGGGCACGAAATTCTCTGTAATTTTTAGATGCCCTAAATAAGTAACCTGAGGGTAACAGCAGAAATAAAGAAAAAACCATACCTGGAAAATAAGAGCGACCATTCAAAAAAACGAGAAATTAGGAGCAGCTCACATTAGCTATATTGTAGACATTTTTAACAAAATAATAAATGTTTATATTCAGCAGATATGCACAATTTTGCAACTATAAAGTATTAACTTATATAGTCTTGTGTTCTAATAAAGGAATCGTTGTGCCTACGAATGGCATGCAAATTCGCATTTTGATATAACTATGTTGTCGTAATAAGAACTCTTGTTTCTGATAGAATAGCAAAAACAAGTGAATAAAATAGAATTATCGTTGGCAAAGAAAAAAAAACTCATGCACTTCAGTTATGACATTCTTGAGGCTGTTTTTTAACGATTTAAACAAAAAAAAACATGTAGCAAACTGTAGACTCGTCTTCACTAAATTCAGTGGAGCAAGAAGTGTTTCTCAATAACTAATAGCCACAGAAGGCTCCGGAAGTTATAGCAATACCAGAAACCTGGTGCCTTTTAAAAAACAAATGTTTCTGCTTCGAGTAATATTACGGATATCTAGGACCACTATGGTTTGCGCACACCCAATACGTCGCAAAAACGCTGCTAGACCACCTTTAATTCTTGGTGTCAAGTCTAATCCTCACTCGAACGAAGCATTGTCCATTGAATTTGTTGAACTTTAAAATCAGAGAAAATGATCTCTCACGTCGCCCAGACAAATGTTGTAGACGAAGTTTAAAATGACCGAAGTTTTTAAGCATGAAACGGCAACTGGAACGAATATGTGGGCCTCATGCGCATCATTTTATTGCGAGAGATGCACGAAATGCTTTGGTGAAATTCCGGGCACGCCACGTTCTTCAATGAACTCATCTGCATGAACAGTGGTTCGTTCTGTTCAGTGCAAATGCGAGATGACCACTACGGAACGTTTGAGAGGAAGAAAAGGCCGTGCTTCAACTAAACTGCACAAGTTTGCTTACAATATAGCGCACATTAGGGCTATCATAAACTTATTTGCACGAACTGTGCTTCTTTCATTTTAATTCAGTCCAGCACAAATGTCAGCGAAATGTAATTATCACGCTTACATACGCTGCTGGTCACCTTGAGTGTCTAGCGTATGAGAGCGCTAAACGTCTCCGTGTTGCGAATGTGCACGCGCAAAACAATAGCACTAACCCACCGTTATTGTTGTTTTCTTTGCATCTAGACAACTAGAGCTATACAGAGAGAGAGGTAAGTTTATTTACAAAAAGGCAGAGAGGTCGGTAGAGCTATACAGGAGGTTCTTTTTAAACAATAAATTTTTTCGATAAACATCTCCGAACAGTAAGGCTCTTGTTGCAAGCCTGGTTTCTTTAATTTTGCCCAAGCGTGTATTTATCACCGCAGATTTTGTTACGAGGTGGCCGTTTTTACGGAAAATACCACCGTTAGATTTTTTAAGGTTTCTCTTTTTCATCTTGGTAGGAAGCGCAGCCACTATTACACAGAACACACAACACGAGCACTTGCTTGGGTTGGGTGTTCTGTGTAATAGTGGCTGCGCTTTCCACTGAGATGGATTCATACCAACTGGCCCAATACAATTGTTTTCTTTTTCGACCTGCTGAGCAGGACAGCGTGTAAGGATTGTTGAAACAAGAAACTATGAGCGAAATATCGCCTTTGTGAAACCAAGCTATACACTCTTAAAATATATGTATGAAGGCACAGTCTGTGTTTTCAGGGCTAGAGGCAACAGCCGAGTGTACAACAACCGTGACCAGTGTTATCGTGAATCGCAGCTTTCTGCACCCGGAAGTCCATTCACTGCGGAAGTGTAGCTGCGGAAGTACAGGTAGCTGAATACCTTCCTAGCCGAACGCTTCTCCCCCATTTCTCTCAATCGCTTCTCAAATTTCATCTTGCTGCTAGCTTCCCTGGCCTCAAATGATGTCCATCCCATATCACCTTGTACTTCATGATTCAGTGTATTGCCGTGAGCTCCTAAAGCAAGCCTACCTATTCCCCGTTGCTTAATTTCTAATCTTGCTTGTACTTTTGATCTTATGCACAAGATTGTATTGCCGAACGTCAGACCAGTAACCATGACTCCTTTCCATATTCTTCTCACAACCTCATACCTATTTTAATTCCACAGTGCCCTGTTTTTTTATCACCGCTGCATTTCTGTTACCTTTAGTCGTCACGTATATTTCGTGTTCCCTTAGGTACTCGGCCCAAATGCTTATCCATGCGCCCAGATATTTGTATTTATCTGTTATCTCTAGCGTGACCTCCTGTATTCTAAGCTCATTACCTTCATTATCATTGAAAATCATGACTGCTGATTTTTCCTACTGAATCTGAAATCTAACCTATCTCCCTCATTACCGCAGATGTCCATCAACCTCTGCAAATCATCCTTGTATTCGGCCATTAGCACTATATCATCTGCGTACATCAATGCTGGTAGTGCCTGTTCAATGAGTTTTCCTTGTTTGAAGAAAGAGAAGTTGAAGTTCAGTCCACTTCCCTCTAATTTGTCCTCTAATCCTTGAAGGAACATCATGAATAACAAGGGTGAAAGGGGACACCCCTGCCTAAGCCCCCGCTTTACTTCGGTAGGTTTGGATACCTGTTTTTTTCCATTGTTTTTTCAGTATGGCGCTAGTACCAGTGCCTCCCAGCGCAGGTACTGAAACGTTGGAGCGGCAGCGTCCCAGTACTCTGCGCAAAATGGCTTCACAGGGTTAAAACTAGGGCGCCTATTCGCCATAAATGAATAAATATATAAACAAAATAGCGCGCATTCACAAAAAAGTGACAAAATTAAAATTAGAAAAAATTAAAATGCGCCTCGAATGGATTTGAACTCGCCATCTTCTGATTGCGAACTGATTACACGACCCACTGCGCCACGCCAGAGCTTGCATGGTTGGATGTAAAATGACTATTTATACGAAAAACGAGCCGTTCAACTTTATGTTCACAAGTCGCATAGTAAAGATTGACGCAATATTCCTTTCCCAATAACAATAGCGTCTTGATTATACAGTGACAAACGGCTTCTGGGCATCGAATGATGTGCAGATAGTAGCAAGAGCACAAAGTTTTTTGAAGCATTCACGTCTTAACTCTGAAAAATCCCATATTGACTGGAGGAGCAGCCATGGCTGTTGCTGCTGATAGTTTTTTTCTTTCATAGTCGGTTCTCGCACTTGCTGCTGGTCAACATGTACAGATGATTCAAAATGTCTAGTTCGGTAGATGTCCACGCACATGAGTGAATATTGAGTATTTTTTTTCGCGCGAGCGACGATGTAGCAGTACACATCAGGCGTGCCAGATTACATATTTGCAGTTATGTCGACACCGGCAAGGATGAAACCGCCAATTGCCAATGCAATCCACTGAAAGCGTATGCCAGCGTGTTAGTTCACAAAGGCGTACCAAATTACCAACTCAAGATTGCTTGTTCTTACATACGAGTCAGAGAAGTACCGGCTCCTGCACTCAGAAGGAAGTTTTTGGTGACAGCCTGCGTTGCAGAAAGCACGATACATCGATCGCCACCGCTCCTTGTGTGGGCACCGCATACGCGGAGAAAGGGTTTATTTATGCTCAGGAATGTCTAAACTATACTTTACAGTGTTTCTTACACTCTAGAATTCTGCTTTTAAAAAATCGCCGGAAGCATGTACACTGGCGCGGCCGGCACGATAGGCCTCACTGGGACGAGGCACTGGGTAAGGCCGCTTTCGAAGTAGCTGAGTTGTGATGCCTGTAGTTTCTGCATTTTAGCTTTTCAACATTTCTAACTGTTAGCTAAGCTGTACTTTAAGTATGTAGAAGGTCAGTCATTGACATAAATGCATTTACAGAGCGGCGATGCTGAGCGACAGTTGTTTTTCTGGTTTCCGCTGGCAGTATACAGTGGGCGTGCCCGTGTACAGTTATATGCAATTTTAGCAATACCAACAACCAAAGAAAACACCCATAGAAATACTAATGCAATCCACTGAAAACGTATGTCAGGGAGTCAATTCACGAAGGCGCACCAAATTATCAACTGGAAATTGAGTGTTCTTACATATTAGTCGTGCAGAGAAGTACAAACTAAGAGTGGCCGGCCGATTTCGGTGACAGCCTGCGTAGCTGAAAGCGCGACGCATCGATTGTCTGCGCTCCTTGTGCGAACATCGACACAAGGCAAAATGATTGATTTTGGTTTATGGATGTGTAAACAATACTTTACAGTTATTCTCACCATTTAAAATTGTGTGTACACAAAGCAAGAAGTGCAGTAAACATATACATCAACGCGGCCGGCAAGACAGGCCTAATGCTCGCTAGGCCGGGCACTCGGTAAGACCGCTCAAGACGCGGTGAGTTGGGATGGTTTAAAAATCTGCATTTGAGCTTCGGGAGATGTCTAACTGTTACATGAAGTAAGTAGAAGGATAAGCATGGCCACACATCTATTTATGCAGTCGGGCGGAATCTAATGACATATTTTTTATCGCCTCCGCTGCGAAACCTTGCGAAGCGATCAAGAGAGCTCATTTAGCTTCGTCAACTTCGAGGTAAAAACAGTTTCCTGTTTCTCTTAGGAGTAGCGTGCCCCTGCCGGCTTACAAACACTGCAACTTGAAATCGTTACAGCAATACACGGCTGATGCGAATATGGCTGGTATACGTGGAGGCATGATATGCGAAAAAGGTGCATTGTAATTGCTGTGACACGTACGTGAGCCGCTAAAGTTCCGTATGCTCGGTATCTCTGAGGGTAGCATCTCTCCGTGCCATCGCATCGAGCGTTTTATATTCACCGACACTGAAACATACCACGGCACACGCTACAATAATGTACACGCTGCGCTTGAAGAAACAGTGCGTGCTACAGCATTCACCAGCGCTTTCCAGCGCTTTCCAGGGCGAGAGGAAGCGCTGCTACGAGCAACGCTCAAACCGGTTCATGGACCCCATGACCATCTACCATGACACTGAACATCACAAGAAGATGGAGCCTGACACCAGAGATTTGCGATATATGTACAAGCGCCACATCGCAGAACTCCAGCACTATGCAACGCACCTCATACAGGAAACTGGAGGAAACAAGGACTTTCGTCAAGCGAGACACACTGTGATCGACAAGTCGTCGGGGGATGCCACAAAATACGCCACCATGGCTGAGAATCTCGCACCCGTAAACGTAAGCTCGTTGCACGCCGTCGTCCAAGATGCCGTACTAGACACCGACAATGTGCTATCAAAAACAGCACACGTGGGCGAACTTTCGCTGCCCTCGAAAGTGGACGAGATTCCCATCCTTGGCGAAGTGGCCATGTGAAGGAACCAGGATCCATCAGCGTCATTGTTGTCCTCGTCGAGTAAGGAAGACGAATCATCGCGGATTCCGGGCTCTTCATTCAGCTTGGAAGCACCAGCCAGGCACAAGATCCGGACCAGCTGACAGCCGAAGTGGTCAAGCGGAGCATATTCGTGCCGCCCCTGCATTTCAAACATGATAATCATGACATGCTTGTTATGTGAAACATGCTGCACGCACGCTCATAGCGCGCTCGCGGCCGTTCCGCTACATCCGCTTACACGAAACTTCGTATCACGTGACGTGAATAGATGACGAAAGAAAATAAACGTCTTAGCATGATGATCAAGATATATATGTCATTGTAAAACATGACTACATGCTACTCTCACGGTGCGTGCGCAGCCTTTTTGCTAGCTCCACATATACCGAATTGGGCATCACGTGACGTGAATAGAGGACAAAGGCAAATGACACGTTAAATAATAATGATTATGACATGCGTGTCATCTAAAACGAGACTACGTGCTACGCTCATAGCGTGTTCACGGCCATTTTGCTAGCTCCGCAAATACGGAATTTGTTGTCGCGTCACGTGAATGGACAACCATAGTAAATGACATGTCCAAAAATGATAACTATGACACAGAAGTCATTTGTGGCATTATTTACGTCTGGCTCATAACACTGTCCTGATTTTAAAGGGACGTATCAACGTTCCTCATTCGTGCTTCGCATATCATTTCTCTTCAATTACCAACAGTGTCCACACATTTTTATTTCTTCAAACAGTTCAACAGATCACGACAACAGTACTAAGTATTTTATTGATTATTTTTCGCCTCGCTATCGATCAGTGGCCTTATGGAGGCAAGAAAAAGTCCTTATCGAGTTCGTTTACCCAGTGAACGAGACCACTTTTAAACACGCCCAGCTGTGTTTTCTCGCTTCAGTGGCGTTCTTCGCAGCCTTGACTTGTCTGCTAGTATTATGCTTCGCGGGATAAGCGTCGGCTAGACGATGCTATTACCTTTTGTTTCTCTTCATTCGTCGGATTTCTTTTAGTTCTTTTCGCATCTCTGCTCTGGCATGACCATTTGAGCTTTTGTTTATTTTGTTTCGACTAAGATCACCTTGACAGCCTATCTAACAAGGAGAAGGGCTTGGTTGTCAAAGAATTTATTTTTTTCTCCTGTGCTTCCCGTTGTTTTGTGGTTGGAGGAACTGTTATTAGTTATGTTATGGAGGAATTGTTATGTCAACTAGTAGCGTATAGCTCTAGTATATGCGAGTCTGCCTCTTGAGCGCTATAATTTGCGTCTAGCGTCTTTGCATTGAAAAAATACATGCAAAATCTACTTGATATAATATTTTCTTGAAATCTGTGCAGCTTGCGCACACGTCAAGCGAATGAGCGACATGCTGATATTTGGATAATGTGAACACTCAGTTCTCCTTGCAGATAACTTCAGTGAGAGATAATTTAAAAAAATTAATCTGGCAGAACATCACAAACTCTTCCGCTTTGCCTCTCTTTTACCGGTTCCTCCCTCACACAGTTAACGGAACTCTAAGTAGCGTGAAGTTGAGGAAAGGAAGGAAGGGTACATTTAATAAAGTACTCTTTGTTTGTTCTTTGCTGGACACAGTAATAATGAGACCTAAAGAACAATCATGTAAACGAAAGTATATGGGATGCAATAAGAAGTAAGTGTAATGTAAATGTGAGCAAATGAACGTGGACTAAAAGAAAACTTGCCGTGAGCAGCGACGGAACCTGCGACCTTTGAATAACGCATTCGATGCTCTACCCATCTGAGCTACCACGGCGGCTATCCACCCCGTCGATTTTTTTCAGGTATATATGTGCATTAAACGAGAAAGCGTCAGCCAGCGCGACCATTGGAACACTCCTTATCTATCCCGAAGCACGTGACCTCACTAAAATCTGGCAGATAACCAATAATCTCTCGTATACTACCTGACAGCATCAAGTCTTTCAAAGTGAGACCCTTGCTATGAAAGAAAAAAGAGAAAAAGCATAAGCAGGTGTTTAATGGGAAGAAGAAGGAGGAGGAGAGGTAGGCCTACAAAGTGGGTTTATAGCCTGCTACTTCTCACAAGGGGAAAAAAGAGAAAGAGAAGGGCTCTTCAGGGGTGATTGTGACATTGCACAATGAGTCACTCCACACGTTTTCCCGTTTCGTGTAGTACACGCACAAAAGTCTCTTCATTAGCTAAATGAGCTGATGCTCTAAAGACGGGAGTCTAAACCTGTCTTGCTTAGAAATGCGAGCAAGCCGTTTAAACTGCATTGGGTGTGATCCGCACGTTTCCAAGCGTCCAAAAGCAAAGTGGTATATATTTACGGGCTTTTTTTTTCAATAAAGGCAGTTTAACTGCTTTAACCGATCTGAAAACCACAAAGACATACACAACACGTATTTTGGCGGACATGCAATTTGCCGAGTATAATATTAATAATATTAGTGTGATGTAATAGTGTGATTGTAACTGGCATGTCTAAATGTTTCCTCGTCAGCAAGGATTTGGATTCATCCACCAAGTGGTGCTTTCAGCCACCGAGTGATTTGCATGCATTCGAAAATTTGTGAGCGTGTGTGACATAGCATTAATCAAGTTCCTGTGAACTTACTATCAGCTATCCGCACCATTTTCAGAAGATTTACTACCAGGGAATAAAGTACATGCAGGTAATAATCATTTTATTCAAGCTTTCGGCGAAGCTGTAAACTTACTTCAAAAAATAATGTGAGGTGAAGCTAATTGACACTCGAGAAGCATATAACTCTTTGCGCCCAGTGTTGCACTGAAACATGAATGCAGCATTCAGATTTCGTGCGTTATATTTCTGATTACACCCACCTTCTGCGAGCGTCCACTGATAAGAGCTCAAATGGATTTTTTTTCTATGCTGACAACTATGCACTGGGTTATCGATTTCCCAACGGTCAAATCACTCCCAGCGTTTACTGCTCAGGGTATTGAACGATGGTAGTCACACGGCACACTTTCACAATATTCTGTTGGCAAACGGAGACATAAAATATTGAGAGCATATCATTTCTGTGCTCCTCACTTGTCGCAATGACGTGTCTCTTTGTCATTTACGAAAATGAAAAACACATTTGCCACATTTTACTAAACCTGTAGTCACCTGCGTGACTTCAGTGAGAAATTCTCCAGCGGGAAAAGTGTGTGAGAGGCGCTCTTACACTTTTAAAGACTTCAATATTTTATAATTATACCTTGCGGGTTGCGCAGACCAAATTAACATATTGGGGCAGCCAGAAGGGTAGTGATAGGGATGCGCAGTCAGAAAATAATAACAGTAGTAGTTTTGAAATAGAATATTATCGACCCTTACCCTCAAGTTCATTCTCATGTAGTCTCCTCACCACGTTTCACTTGACTTGCCACGTTTGAGACAACTCCACAGAGATGAACCTAAAGCTTGTACGTTCGGAAAGCTTGTGTGTAATTTGGCCACTTATTTCCAACGTTCACGCCATCATAATAGTGAGAAACACTGCGGGATTTGAACACTGACCCGCCCTTGCGAAACAAGGATGTTGGCGAACACCGCTGTCATGTTTTGTAATTTTAGAATTTTTCCTGTTAGGGCTGCGCCTATATTTACATCCTTACAATTTTCTCTATTAAAATTGTTCCAATGGCAAATGGAGAGTCCCTCATTCATTCTCATCAGCACCATGCAGTTCGGTGCATTCTTTGCCCAGCGCCGCAGCTCTCCGAGGACATGTAAAACTCTATTTTTGATGCAATGCTGCGATCATGTCTAACGTTACGTTTACCCCATCGCAGGGTGCACTCTGCATCGTCATTTCCGACTGCAATATCTTTGGCGAGTGCAACTACGTGTATATGCTGTCGGCACTAGTCTAGGCGCTTCCGAAAACGTTTTGGTGGGCTGATATGAAAAGCGCTTCCTTCAAGCGCTCAATAGAAGTGCATAGCGGGCACAACAACCGCTGATCAAAGACATGAGGACGTTAAACCGACGGGAAGCTCGAATATTTAACGCCCAGAGTGAATATGTCTTCACAACTGAACACAAAGGACTCAGCAAGTGCCCTTTCAGA
The DNA here is from genome assembly GCA_013436015.1 of Rhipicephalus annulatus. Classification (NCBI taxonomy): domain Eukaryota; kingdom Metazoa; phylum Arthropoda; class Arachnida; order Ixodida; family Ixodidae; genus Rhipicephalus; species Rhipicephalus annulatus. The sequence continues at coordinate 68,512 of WOVY01014729.1, read as the reverse complement.
CAGAGAACGTGTTCCCTCACCTATCAGTGGTTTCAGCCGAACCAACAGAGTTCGTTATCTTGAACGGGAGCCCTCTACCATTTTCTGGGAGAAACCGTTGACGCAGTTTTACGGCTTCCAGTTTGTGCCAGACGTCCTCTCTTCTGCTGAGGTGTGCAGAGAATTGCAATCCTGGGATTACGACAGGCTAGAACAGATGAGTCTTGAACAGGAAGATGAAGTAGGGAGCAGGGAAGGACGAAAATAAAATGTTTAATACAAAAAACAAATGAAAAGACCTCTGACTAGCGTCATTCTTCTAACCACGCAAGAGGTTTGCAAAAAGATCACGAATCAGAGACTCGTTCAACGGATTTGTCGTGTCCGGAAATAATAAACTTTTAAGTTGAGGTGAAATCAGTTTTACGAGTGGCTGTTCGGAGTTTTATGTCGTGGCATGCTTGTGACGGGAGAGACAGCAGAACTCAAACTTTCAGCAAGGAAAGAATTTGTTATTTCACTGATCGCATCTTGTTAGCCGATGCGTGTATATAGTCTCAATATTTTAACGCATACATAGCGTAAAGAAGGAAGGGGGGGGTCATTTATCGCATGCCTGTTCTAATAAAGTCAAGCTTTGGATTGATGGTTTTGCAATAAGTAGTATGAACCACCCAAATCCAACTTGGGGACACACGGGGTCTGAGTCGCCTGTTGTGTTCCCGTGTTGAATTCACGCTGTTCGTGCTTCGTAATGCTTGTTATAAGTGTGGTTGATTTAGATGCTGTAAAACAATACTTCCTAAATACGACTACTGGAAGAATAACGCTTCCGAAGTGTCAGTGGGCGGTATTTTGAGTGCTAAGTATTGTGCGCCTTTGCGCTAAGCGCTGACGCTTGCTATCCGTGAATGGTGACCTTTCTAACACTTGGAAAAGGTGTAAAATAAGAGTTTCTATAATGAATCATTTTTCCGCGCCTTGATATACTTTTATACCATCACAAACTAGTTAGGAAGAAAGCTGAAAAGAGTATATTTTATTATCTGTTTGAGCTTTTTGGCAGCCTGGAGCACGTATATCGTGGTGCTTCTTATTAATAATTCATTACCAAAAATCTACTTCCACTTTTACTGCGTATGTGGAACGTATGCAATGCCTCGCGATGACAGCGTAAGATCAGCTGATACGTAAATATTAAATGTAATTTAGTGTATAGCCGTCAGCGCCTTCAACTGAAAAGCTCCGACGCGAGGCCTCGGCTTGCGTGGACGGACATCAGCGCCGCGAAGCGTCGAGAATGATATGGTTGCTGTAGTTAACTATTGATAGAGCGCGCGCCAGTTTTTATAGCAAATTGCTGTTTGCACTCTCTCTCACCGGCGAGTCGAATGCATTCACTTGACATGCTGTTTTCACTACGTTTTTGATCTTGGCTAGATTATTGCGCATGCCCGTGATGTTCGTTGTCGTACACAGATCTCGAAAGTTCACCATTGTTTTCGAGAGCTTACGCACCTTTTGAGTTTGAATTGACAGCTCTTGCTCTTAAGAAGTCGTATGTATAGCGATCAGAGCAAAAGCACGTTCATGGCATTTGTTGAAGTTGCACAATAAGTAAATCTGAAATGCGATGACATTGTTCATGTTTTGATTGATTAACCTTTAGAGCGCGTGAATTATTTGATGAGAATTATGTGTGGGACTTAACGTCTTAATGTCAACATATGATTATCAAAAACGCCGTAGTAGAGGGCTCCGGAAATGGTAAACACCCGGTATTTTTTAAAGTTCACCCGAATCTGAGCACACGGGCCTTAAGCATATTCGCCTCAATTGAAAACTCAGCCACCGCAGCCGGGATTCGATCGTGCTACGTGCGGATCAGCAGCTGAGTACCTAATTAACCAGTAGACCACCGCGGTGGGGTATAATGAATGGAACTGTCCACGCAATTTAGTGTGTGCCTTCCTGATCGGTTGACGCTGCATGGAAGATGTGGTCTTGGAGCGCAATGTTTCTGCGTGTTCTCCGCAAGAAAGACGTGTGAATAAAATGCAAACAAAGCTATTTTCGTTCGTACAAATCTTGCACAAAATTTTAGCTCCAAGACCACTTCTTCCGTGCAGCGTGAACCAAGCAGCAAGGCCCACTCTCGATTGCGAGAACAGTTCGAAGCATGGTGTTTGGAAAATAACGACTCTGAAAAGGAACAACGCCAACGAGATTCGGATATATTTGTCGCGCAACTTTTACAAACGTCATGATTGCACGTTTTTTTCTGCTTGTTATACATGTGATTTCTTTTTAGCAGCAGCTACGAATTCAAACAGAAAAGGTGCATAAGCTGTCGCACGCACAGGTTCTATGTCAAGAAAGGTAACACGTCAAAGAACATCAAAGAACGCTATGGGCGCGCATGATAACGCAGCCAGTAGCGAAACGCAGCGAAAATGGCATGCCAAGTGAGTGCAGTCGACCTGCTCGTCAGGCAGACTGTAAAGAGCAATTTACTATTAAAACCTACGGGCACTCCATCAGTTGTTCCTGCAGGAAGCAAATATTTTCAACACTTGGCGGCACTGTCCTAAGTTCAAGTGAGCTGATGCCACACGTCGGAGCGTTCACGTTAAAGGTGCTGACGGCTGTACATGCAGTGGGAAAGAAATAATCATCAGGTTTTAATATTTTACTGGCTACTGTTTCAATATTGTACCTAAGGGCACGCACTGCTACGCAGAGACCGGACAACTTGTCGAGCTATATGAGCCTGGTCGATCGCTTCGCAAGAGGACATGTTCGTGTATGGCACGAGAGGCAAGGTGTTTTCATATGACAAAATAAGATGACGACCATACAAAAGATTTAAAAGTGACAATCCTGCGGTGTCATTCCACAAAAAAGTTCTGCGAAAGTCACCCGGCCAAACGTAGCACTACAGTCGTGATGAAACTCAGAGACGTACAATGAGAGAATCTTAGTGAGTGTGCGGTTAAGACGTCCAGCTTGGTCGTCAGCATGTATCCAAGGCCACACTGTTATTGTGATTCAATAAACTTCTCTCTGATGTAGACCGGCAAAATGCGTTTGGTGCTTTTATTAATAAAAGTCTGGCAAGGTGGTGAAATGTTGACGGTCCTCCACTGCTGTCACGAAGGTCGCAGGTTCATTCTGATCGCCATGATCTCCTTACTATGTAAGCAGAATACTAAAAGCCCGTTAACATCATATGGTCAAAATTTCACCCCCCCTTAAAACATTTTTCACTAAGTGCCACATAGTTATAATGTTGTACTTACGGTTAAAACGCCAGATAATATTAATAATACTGCTTTATTAGTAATATGCGATGTATAAGTCCTTCACCTTCACGTGTTATATTACATCGGTGACAGGTCGCAATGCCCTGTTGGAAACGTTAACACCATGCCTCAGAAAGTCGGTATAAGTTCTTGAAAAAGATACAGGGAAACGCATCAGGGCAATGTCCAAACACTTTATCGCTGAAGCATGATCTCATAAAAAAATTGAATGATCCCACATACAGTTGAAATGGATGATATGCGAAGCACAAATGAGAGAGCTTGATATGTACCTTTAAAATCAGAACCGCGCAACGACGTGGAGGTAAATGATGCCATATATGACTTCCGTGCCATCAATATTATCTTTGGATGTATCGTTTACCTTCGTCATGTAATCACGTCTCGTGATACCGAATTCCGTATATGTGGAACTAGCGAAGTGGCCGCGAGCAAGCTACGAGCGCGATATGTTGCCATATCGTTACCTGACGTGCGCGCCAGTATTGTCATCTTTGCACAAGCCATATATTTCTTCATCCGTTGACGTCGCGTAACTTCAAATTTGGTATATGTGGAGCTAGCAAAACGGCCGCGGGCACATCATGAAAGGCCAATTATACTCAAATGTAGCATTGACACACGCGCACGCTGGGCACAGAAACGCTATGTTAGCGAGACGCGAGCACTCTATAGTCAGACGCCAGGCGTGACCGGCGCGAACAGCGTCCGTCGGCGCGGCCCGACGGTTTAAACGGCCGATGCATTACCTAGACAATACTGCGCCTCCCTCTTTTCGTGACGGAAGGACGCCGGACGCGCTGAGACGCACATGCGTAAAAGCAACGCAGCGCGTCACATGCTTGCGAGTATATGGCAGGCCCACGCTTCGCGTGGCAACGCTGGCGTGACGTGACAAAATGAACACCGGCGAGCACGCACACCACGTCACGTTGTTATGTATTGGCGGCTTGACTGTGGCATGCAGTCATGTTCTCACATGACATGCATACGACGATTATCATGTTTGCACCAATCACATACCTCGTCACCCATTGACGTCACGTAATACCAAACTTGCCATATGTGAAGCTAGCGAAACGGCCGTGAGCACATCGTGAGTGTGGCATGTATTCATGTTGTTACATGACACGCATGTCGTGATTGTCACACTTAGATGTGTCATTTACCTGTGTCGTCATTCACGTTGCGTAATACCGAGTTTGGTAAGTGTGAAGTTAGCCAAACGTCCACCAGCACATCATGAGCGGGGCATGTAGTCAGGTTGTTACATAACACGCACCTCATTACTATCATGTTTGCACCAGTCAAATACCTTCGTCATGCATTCACGTACTGTATTACCAAGTTTGGTATATGTACCACTAGCGAAACGGCTGTGAGCGGGTCATAAGCGTGGCATGTCGTCATGTTGTTACATGACACGCATGTGATGATTTCCATTTTAGAATTTGTCGTTTGTGTTCACCATGCAATCATGTCATATCATACCAGTTTTGTAATATGTCATGTGAACGAAACTACCGCAAGAGCAGCACGAACATGAAATGTAAATCATGACATTCGTGACATACATGTCATAATTTTCATGTTATGACTAGTTAAATAGGGTTTTCATAAAGTCATGTTTTGCCATACTAAGTTTGGTATCGACACCATTATCGGAACAGCCAGGAGCGCTAAAAGTTGTAGGCTGATAGATAGATAGATAGATAGATAGATAGATGGATAGACAGATAGATAGATAGATAGATAGATAGATAGATAGATAAAGCTCTTTATTCAGTACAATACAGTGCAACTAAAAAGTTGATATAATACAGAATTAGGTCCCAATGTAAAAACTGTCCAGGGGGACCTCCTGTGAATTCATGTATAAAAATATAGAACACAGATTGGCAACTAAGGAAAAAAATGGCAGCATATCCACCGAGTGAATGATGGAGAGTGGGGCGAAGCATTCGTCCGTCCATGCGTCCGTCTGTGTGACCGTCCATGCGTCTGTTTGTGCACCCGTCCCTGCGTTCTTTCATGCATCCGCCCCTGCGTCCGTTCATGCGTCCATCCATGCATCTGTTTGTGTGTCCGTTCGTTCATCTATTCAACACTCCAAGTCCCACCATCTCGCATCTTTTTATCATATATTCCCCATATAGAAGCACCGCCATCCAGCGGACATTCCAAGGACTAAACGAGAGGTGGCACACGCACACTTTCTTACGGCCTGCGCTTTGGGTCCACTTCCCACCTTTAACCACCTCGAGTTCATGGTATATTCTAGTTCACTGTATTCATGGCACTTCGACCAAACGCTCGCTAAACCTTTCGAAAACCAAGGAGGTTACGCCCAGCGAGTATAACGTAGCAACCTTTCCCTGTCAGATAGGGCTCAATTTACATGCCAATGGCTGCTAATGAGAAATGAAAGACAGGAGATTTCAGCTTTTACTTTCTTACGGCTTGCGCTTCGTATCTACTTCTCATTTTTAACCACCTTGAGTTCATTCATGGTATATACAAGTTCATTGTATTCATGGCACTGCGGCTCAACGCTCGCTAAACCTTTCTAAAGCTAAAGAGGTTACACCCAGCGAGTATAATGTAGCATCCCTTTCTTGTCCGATAGTGCTCAATGTACATGCCAATGGCTGCTAATGGGGATTGCAGCGTGCGCGTTGACTAAAAGCCGAATGCTCATGTTTCTCATTCCCCATTAGCAGCCATTAGCATGTACATTGAGCACTATTTTTCATTGTTAAACAACGCACAGAAGAAATCTCTCACTGGCACCACCTTGGAGGTCAAGTGTTATACCTATTTCGGGTATGTGCCACTGGTGGTTACATACGAGGGACGCCCAAGCCACGCCATAAGGAGCTTCGCCCCTAAAACAGCAAGCGAATAAAACAAAATGAACGTAATGAAAGTTAATATTGAAACTTATAATAGTTCAAAATACTTACATGTAAGTGATAAAACAGGAGATAACTAATTGGCATAAATGACTAATACTAGATAGATAGATAGATAGATCAATCAATCAATCAATCAGTTTATTATCATGTCATAAAGTATGTTACAGGAAGTAAAATATACAGAAGAGGGTCCCAAAGTACAAGACTGCAACGGGACCCTCGGTGATTTATACAAATAATAAAAGCACAAGCAGCTGTTAGAATTGTAGAAGAAAAAATATATAAAGCAGAATGAAAACAAAAAGGCATGGAATCAAAAAACAAATAATACACTACAAAACAACACAAACAAGATGATAGATCAACTATTTAACAGATACTCTTTTAATGAGTTTTTAAATGAAAATAAAGAAACTTTGCACTTTAGCGAAGTTGGCAAATTACTCCATATGGTGATGGTACAGAAGAGAGAAGATGATTTACCATAGTTAGTACAAACCTTAGGAAGTAAAAAGTTATTATTAGCCGCGAACCTCGTTGTGTTAGTATTAACTAATATTTTAGGATCAATTAAATTAGCATGAAGTTGATTTCTTATTTGTTTATGCAAAAACATAATTAGATATAACCTGAATAGATAGTTAACAGTTAAGATTTTATTGCATTGAAGAAGGGGAGCGGCGCTACTGTCGCGAGAACAGTTAAAAATAGCGCGAATAGCTCGATTTTGTAGATGTTGTACGGATGAAAGATGACACTGGTAAGTATTCCCCCATGATGCGATGCCATAAGTGATATGAGAATGAATGAATGCGAAGTAAAGTGAAAGGAGTGCTTTATGAGAAAAATATGAGCGAGCTTTGAGTAATGCGCGAATGCCGAATGCTGCCGTTTTTCTAATGTGAGCAATATGGAGAGCGAAGTTAAGGTTAGCGTCGAGGTGAACGCCAAGAAAAGATACACTGTTGCTGATATTAATCAAATGAGAGTCAACTGTGAGCTGTGGTGAAGAAGTTAACTTGCGTTGAGCTGATCTAAAAACTATAAACTTAGATTTATTTGGATTAATGATTAAGAAATTTTCCTGGCACCATTTTGACACACTACAAAGTACAGCATTTAATTTATTAGTGACATTGTCAATACATCTATCAGCAATGGAAATGGTAGTATCATCAGCATATAAAACGCAGTGAGCCATGTGTATAATGTCAGGAAGGTCATTAATGTAAAGTAAAAAAAGTAACGGACCCAGTAATGACCCTTGAGGGACCCCTTGATTTATTGTTTTAGTAGAAGAAAATGAGCCCGATATGTAAACAGTATGCTTTCGGTTAAGGAGGTAACTGTTTAAAATTTGAGGGATGGACCTGTAATACCGTATGGTTCGAGTTTCTTGGATAAAATGAGATGATTGATGGTATCGAATGCCTTTGTGAAGTCTAAAAAAACTGACCCTACTACATATCCTGCGTCTATAGAGTGTTTGATGAAGTCTGGTAGGGAAAAAATAGCAAGGTTAGTAGAACTTCTAGCGCGAAAGCCAATTTGACAGGGCTTCAGTATATTAAATTTATTAAGGTACTTGTTTAGCCGAGTTATTAACAGTTTTTCGATGAATTTTCTCAGGGAAGAAAGAATACAGATGGGGCGATAAATAGAAATAGATTGCTTGTCACCCTTTTTAAAGATCGGAAGAACTTTAGCTATTTTTAGAGAAGTAGGGAAACTGCCATGCTTGAACGCAAGGTTTATAATTATGGAAAGTGGTTCAGAAATAATGTCTACTGCAAGTTTTAGGTGTCGTGCTGAGATTTTATCTATACCAGGGCCGGTTTCTTTGAGACTCTTGATTGCTGTAGAAACATCATCAGGGCTCACGGGGAAAAGAAAAAAAGAATGATTACAATAACGCCGCAGATTACAGCAAGAACTGCTATGTTTTACACTAAAAATTTCGAAAAAAATAATTACTAAAAGCATCAGCAACACTTTCAGGTTTATCATGTGTAACGCCTTTATATATTACTGTCTGCAAAGGTGAACAATGCATTGATCGATTTAGAAAATCGTTTAATAGTTGCCTTTGTCTTTTAGAGTTGTTTTTTTTCACTAGATATTTGGTCATCATAATATTTTTTCTTGGCATTTTTCAAGAGACACGAAAGAACATTCGAGTATTTTTTATAGCGTGCAGCTGAACCAGTGTTAAATGGTTGTTTCTTGACTTTTCTGTACAGGTTATCTTTTTTACGCATACATTTTAGCAGTCGCTCAGATAACCATGGGTTCTTAGGATATTTGTACCTCTTTTTACATTTGACTGTTTTAGTACATTCTTCTATGGCTTTAAGGAAAAGGGAAGAAAATTTGTTGAATGCCTGATCTACATTGCATAAGGACGTAACACTGGACCTATCAGTTTTAATGATGGCATTGAAAAACAATTCCTGGTCCAGTACGGAAGTAACACGCGTGGGTGGATCAAATGGCTTCATGACGTTGAAAGCAAGAAATATGGGATAATTATCAGTGATGTTCACATCAATTACTCCCGCAGAGGGAGAGGGCGAGAAATTACAGATGGCATGATCAAGCAATGAAGCAGCACCAGAAATAGGACATCTAGTAGGAGATGAAATGAGAGACTCAAAAACGTATCCACTGAAGCAGTCATTATATTCTCTGCATGCATGATTCTCTGTGTTAAGCAAGTTGATGTTGATGTCTCCAACTAGCACAACGCGCTTTCCTTCAGATGATAACTGATGCAGAATGGTATCCAGGCGAGAAATGAAATCCCTCATATTCGAAGAAGGGGAATGGTAAATACACCCCAGAATAACGTTGGTATTATCGTTTAAAAAAGAATGATCTAATTCAATCCACACGGATTCGCAATGCGAGATGCCTAAGGAAAGATCTCGTCCGCGGGTGTAGGACAGATCTGGGGCGATAAATATTGCTGAGCCGCCATAGCTGTCTGAACAACGGTGACAGTACTCAGCTAGGTACGATGACGGGCCATCAGATTGACGTCATAAGTGCAGAGCCATGTTTCAGAGATGCAAATGATGGAGAAAGAATGCGCGAGAGAATCTATAAAGTTATAAATATTATCCGAATTTTTGCGGAGGCTACGCGCGTTGAAATGAACCAAGAAGCGATTACTATCATTTAGCATATGTGTAGCCTCATCAGGGGATAGCAAAGCCATGATGATAAGATGAAAGTGAACGAGTGTTAAGCACAAAAATGGGCGTAGGACTCAGTGGCTATGAAAAGATGCTAAGATCACTGTCTTTGATAATGCGATATACTCTGCCATCACCAGACTTCCGCGCCTTGATCTGGCAATTGTCTGTCCACAGAAATTGCCATTTGTGTGCTTTTTTTAGAGTTAGGGCCTTAGCAAACAATCTTTTGTTATCTGGAGACAGGTGATCATTGGCATATATTGCCCTACTTGAGCTACCGGAGAAGCCAACATCAGAAGTTTTCGGACGGGTCTTACGCGCTTTACGAACAAAGTCGTTTTTCTTTTCACGGCAGCAGAACCGTGCCACAATGTTCTTTTCATCTGATTTCGTTGAAACGCGATAAACTGAGTCAAAGTTTGGCCCTGAGGGTATTGCAAATAATAAAATAAAATAAAAAAAATAAAGTCGCTGGGCGTGACAGGACACTGAATAGCTTCGCCAATCTGCATCACAATGGCTGCACAGTCCTCACCTTGAGTGACCGGAACGCCCTTGATTTCAACATTATTGAGCCTCGAGTATTGCTCTAACTCCGCAACCCTTCTAGTCAGTGCCTCATTTTGTGCAACTAGTTCCTTGTTAGCTAGTTTCAATTCATTCTGCTTTGTTTTGATAGAGTCGAAACTGTCACACAGAAACTGAACACTATCACTGAGGGACGCATATTCCCCGAGACCTTCCTGTGCTAGCTTTTCTTTAATTTTAGCTGTTAGTTCATTTGCAAGGGTATAAAGACTAGAGCAAACCAAAGACTCAAGTGCTTCAATTTTTTTGGCCAATTCTGCGTTAGATGGCATGACAGCAAATACACAAACGATAGCAAATACACAAACTAAAATAAACGCACTGGGAGGCAGCAGCTGCGGATAGATAGATAGATAGATAGATAGATAGATAGATAGATAGATAGATAGATACGCTCAAAGTCACTGAAGTTAGCTAAGAAATGCTTCAGATTTAAAATCTATAGGCATTCGAGGTTCTTTACATAAGACGTATAAAACATAGGAAAAGAAAGAAAATCAATCACGAAGGTGACCGTTACCGCTAGCGCGCAACGTATACACAAAATTATGGCGTGAACGCACACGAGAAAGGTTCCAAGTGGATTCGCTTAGGTAACTACTATATGCCTCGGGTTATGAAACATTACTAACGCTGTGTTGTTAACACAGGTTAGGCGTTGTTATGCCTGTGAGTCCACAGCAAACGTCCATGCCTCTGAAAAAGGCAATCTGTGTCAAGGCCAGCCCGCGAACCCGCCTGACGCGAACAACTCAACGGCGTCATCACGTGGTGGTGCCTTTCTGCCGCGCACGCACAGTGAGTCACCTCAGCCAGCGAGCCCGTCGAAGCAATCGGCGCCTTCCTGTCTTTCGAGTCTGACGCAATGCGTGGTGAAGTCACTCGTCCTTGGCTGCAGCCACGTGCAGCGCAGCGGCTCCAGATTTGATGAGAATGACGCGGCCCAGCGGCGACTCCATTGGAGGATTATGACCTCACGACCACTGGCGCTTCTGGTTGGACACTTGGTTACGCAAAGAATCCACCCGATGCACATAAAAAAAGCCCTGCTTCGTGTCGCGAGCACTAGATCTATGTGTAAGAAGAGAGAGCTCGGCTGTCCGAGTCTCTTCGGTTGTCGGCGCCAGTACCGAACTTGTAACGCCTCTGTATATATGCTGTACATAAACCTTGTTTTACTCACCGTCGTCTCGTCCGCTCGTCTATCAGCTCTGCGCAGAAGCAGTCGCGAGCTGAGAACCTACGCTACCAAACGGCTGGTGACCTACCCGGTGGACTCCGAAGCAGAGGCGCCTTCGAGACCGTGTTGGCGTCGCCGTCTTTCGTAACAGTGGAGGTCAGTGGTGAGATCCGTGTCGCCCTTTGTAACGTCATCGGAGGCGTGCTTCGTAACAGTGGTTGGCAGCTGCAGGATCGGCCGGTGTCAGCGACATCGATGCGGTGAGGGCCTGATGTTTTCCCCTCAGTTCACCAGACTACTCAAGCTCAGGTTATATTAGTTTAGAAAAGGGATGTGAAGCATTAGAGTGAGCTTTGATCGTTTCAAGCCAAGTCGAAGCGCTTTGAAACCAAAGTTATTGCGGAGGGTGTATACACGGGAGTGTTACAAATTGCTTGCGCGTCTTGCTAGTTCAATTATAGTAGGTTCGGCAAGTACATTCTTAACAGGGGAAACAGCAAGAGGCTAGTGTGAACGACGGAGAACCTTAAAGGGAAGGAACTCATCAAAATTTGGGAGGAACTCGGCATTACTTTGGGCCGTGCGAAACGAAAGCAAGCGATCCTTGAGATCATGTCGGATGAAGGAGTGTCGGCTGAGGAAGTCGATGAGGCCTGGGAGGATATCAAAGCACGCCGCGAGGAGGCTGAAAGGCGAGAAGTAGAAGCTCGCGAACGTGAAGCAGCTGAAAGGCGAGAACTTCGCGAACGTGAAGAAGCTGAAAGGCGCGATCGTCGCGAGCGCGAGGAGGCCAAGAGACAGGAGCGCCTCGAGTTGAAACGAATAGAATTGACAATTCTACAGTGTTCGTAGGCGCCTAGCGTAGCTTCTCCGACGATTCTGGTCAGCGGTTATTGAATTCGGGACGAACAGCCACCGTTCGTAGTAGGCGAGGACATGGCGGAGTATCTCGTCAAGTTTTAACACGTCTGTGAGCAAAATGCTTTGGAGCGGTCTCTTTGGGCGCAGAATCTGTTAGCTCTTCTTCCCGGCGAAGTGTCCGACGCGATAACTTGCTTCTCGAGGGAAGCGTTTGAGAGCTATTACGAGGTTAAGGAAGTGCTCTTGAGACGTTATAAGTTGTCGCCCGAGGCTTTCAGGCAAAGGTTCCGGTATGCTAAAAAGGGGAATGAGTCACACGTTGACTTCGCGTTTCGTCTTAAAGCCGATTTATTTGAATGGTTCAAGGGCGAAGGTGTTTATGACGACCGCGATAAAGTGGTAGAATGCATTGCATTGGAGCAATTCTAACGCTGCATCGAGGAGGATGTCAAGCTTTGGCTGCAAGACAAACTTGGTGAAGTACAGCTAAACAAGGCAGCAGAGTTAGCTGAGGAGTATTATACTCGCCGAAAGTTGCATAGCAGGGCAGTGCGCGTGGAAGAAGATGAGAGGAAAGAGGGCTTTTTAAAGGAACCTCACCAACGGAAACCCGCTCCGCACCGTAATTTCAAGAAGGACCCGTCTCTTATGAAGGACACTGTAAGGGAAGGGCAAACGGAAGCGTAGAAATTGAGTGAGGTTCCTAAACAACGCACTGACACCGCACAGCCGTTTCAATCACGGAAGCCACTGATCTGCTACAACTGCGAAAAGGAAGGGCGCGTCGCTATAAACTGTAAGCAAAAGTTTGCTTTTGCAACAATCCGAGAATCGGAAAAGAACATGCGGTTGTTAGAGCCGTATCTCCAAGAAATTAGTGTGAATGGGAAAACGTTTCGAGCACTTCGAGACTCAGCGGCAACCATGGACCTTGTCCATCCTTCATTGGTGTCTCCGGATGACATTACAGGATAATAAGTAAGTCGAGTCGAGTCGCCGAGGAGCAGAGTGCTTGCTTACCAATCGCTACGGTGGTCATTCAAGGCCCGTTCGGTAAGCTTCTCACCGAAGCGGCTGTGTCTGCCGTGCTTCCCGATCGTTTTCCTTATCTTTTCTCCAAAAACTCAGAGCAGCTTCTCAAAGAGCAGGGTAAATCGTTCTTCCCCAACTTAGTGTACATGGCCCTCACGCGATCACAAGCCCGAAAGCTTTCGCAGGAGCTTGATCTTGTTCAATGCGGTAAACCATCAAGTGACCTTGACTGCGAGTCGACGGAACCTCAGAGAGGAAATTCTCCGTGCGAGTCATGTGAGCAGTCACTCGAGCGGCCCGTCACAGAAGCGACCGGTGTGGTTTCTGTAGCAGGGGGAGACGACATAGCGCCATTGAGTCAGAGCGAAAGGAGTGCAACGCTCTAACCTGTAGCGGAAAGTTGGATTGAGCTGTCGAGGGTTGATCAAGAAACGCTCATTCGAGAGCAGCGTGAGGACCTTTCGAATAAAGCGCTAATGGAAAGCGTAAACTTGGGTCAAAAACAGGCAGCATATTCACGGAGTGAAAGATTGAGAGTGTGGTGAAGAATTCGTCCGTCCGTTCGTTCTTGCTTCCGTCCGTCCATGCGTCCGTCAGTGTGACCGTCCATGCGTCCATCAGCCCGTCCGTGCGTGCGTCTGTTCGTGCGTCCGTCCCTGCATTCGTCCATGCAGCCGCCCCTGCGTCCGTTCATGCGTCCATTCATGCATCTGTCTATGTGTCTGTTCGTCCATCTATTCAACACTCCAAGTACCACCATCTCGCATCTTTTCATCATATATTCCCCATATAGAAGCACCGCCACCCAGCGGACATTGCAAGGACTAAACGAGAGGTGGCACACGCGCACTTTCTCACGGCTTGCGCTTCGGGTCCACTTCCCACTTTAACCACCTCGAATTTATGGTATATACTAGTTCACTGTATTCGTGGCACTGCGGCCGAACGCTCGCTGAACCTTGGGGATTGCCACCAGGGGGCCAGGGAGTTCGGATGTGCCTCGCATCAGCTCCGCAGAAAGTTGTTTGGTCTGGTGGAAATTGTGCAGTTACAGCAAACAACTCCTATAATCTCCTGCCTGAAGTTCTCTGGACCATCTAGACCACGACTTCAGGACTGTGAGTACGTTTTGGGGCATTTTATGGCTATTTTGGTGTCGACTGCGTCTCCGCCCAGCAAAGCCTAACGCTAGCGGTGAACAAACGCGGCGGCTCGGCGGTGGCTGACGCCCCCGGCGTTCGCTTCAGAGCCCCGTTGTGGAGACGCGACGGCAATGGAGGTGACCGTGGAGGGTACTGAAATTACCCCTGAAGAATTTAGAACCGCTGACTGGATCACGAAAGTTGGAAAACATGTTAAAGAGCTGCGTGACGCCGCTAGAGGTGACAGACAGGGACGCCAAGATGGCAACGCCCGGGCAGAAAGTGGAACCGAGCCCGGCGAAGACAGGAAGAAGACGGCGGCTGCGAACGCAGCATACAAAAAGCTGGGGCACGAGATCGCGGAGCGCTCGATTGCGTCGTACCTACCGCGGTTGCCGGCGAACGACTACAAGATAATCATTCGTCCGAAGTGCGGGCTGGCGCTCACAAAAATTCCGAACACCAGGCTCAGTGAGGCGGTGCGCATGGCAGCGCAAATTCCGTGGATTAAGGGACAAGACAAGGAAGTGTTTATTGTTAACGACAAGCAAGGCACCCTGATTTTCAGCACTCCAGACATAGACACTGTCTGGAAGGTGACCAGGATTAAGTCTATCAAGATTGAAGGCAAGAGCTATGACGTCACGGCGTACCTCGCGCCGCACGAGGATAGCGGGCGGGGTGTGGTGCGCGGCATCGACCCGAGATTGTCAGTAGAGGAACTGACAGAGGCCTTCGACAACTCAAAGAACCCGCCGATACTTGGTGTTAGGAAGCTGGGGAACTCAAGTTCAGCGGTCATCATCTTCAAAAATAAGACAGTGCCCAGGTGGATGTACTGTTACGGCGTACCGCTGAAGTGCGTGCTTTATAAGAAACGATACGAGGTGTGCTACCGATGTGGCCAGCTAGGACACAGATCGGACGTGTGTATCAGCGACCATGTTCGATGCCGGGGATGCGGAATGACAGCTCCACCCGAGGACCATGCATGTGAGCCCAAGTGTAAGCTGTGTGGCAAAGGTCATCTGACAGCAGATCGGAAATGCAAGGAAGCTTTCAGGACCCCTTATACAATAAAGAAGAGACAGTGGGAGGCCTGGCGGCGAATGGAAGGAGAAGAGCGGAAGGCGAAAGACGCCGATCCACAAACGTGCAGAATGGAAGAGATCAAAGAACGGTCCAGGAGCCGGTCGAAGCATCGAAGAGGGTCAAGAGGAAGAGCAGGTTCCTTCCCAAGACTACCGGAAAGACAAGAAGGAGATCTGCCACCAATGCCTGGTCCAGTAAACGAGGGGACTTCCGGCAGTGCTGTCCTCAACAGTGGGAGACCCACGTCGCCGAACCGCAAGGTGGGTTGGGGAGATAGGGCCTCCCAGGATAAACGCGATGAAGAAATGTTAACCATTAAGGAAGAGAATCGCATGCTTCAAGAGCAGCTAGCAATGATGAGTCGGCAAATAGAGGAGCTTCAAATAGCTATTAAGTCGTCTAACACAACACCGGTTTCCCTACCACGAATGCCACAGAATCAAAATATAAAAATGCCGGAAGAGCAGAGCGCTACTCCACCTCCAGCGAAAAAGAGGGCAAAAGAAGCGGAAAAGCCCGTAATAGAGGAGAACGTAGCGACAGTGATAGACATGAAAATAGCGCAACTGGAGGCAAACATTGAAGCCAAATCTACCCAGGACGATGAATGGCGTAAGGCCTTCGAGAAACGAATGTTCGAAATGTTTCAAAATCTGAATCAGCAGTTGCATCAGCGGGATAATAAACTTACCGAGGAACTTAAAACAGAATTCGCGAAGAGGAATCGGGCATATGAACAGCTCGCCCAAGAAGTATTAGGCAGGCCGATTAATCACCTTAGTGGCAATCATGGCTCACAGATTCAGTAAGAACACCGTTTGGCAATGGAACTGCAGAGGCTTCACGCGCAAGCGTGCGGTTCTGCAGGAATTCCTGAGGAAAGGGGATCGACCGGATGTTATAGCTTTACAGGAATGTGGGAGAAAGGCGACGTTGCCGGGTTATAAATCCTATGTAAGCGAAGGCACGAGTACGCAGGTGGCCACCCTGGTCAGGCGAAACGTTACGGCGGTGCAGCATGACATTGGTAATGCACACATCGACCATGTTCTCATAAAACTAATACCCCAAAAAAAGAAAAACGCTAGCTTGTTCGTATTAAATATATACAGCTCTCCCAGACAAAGGCGATGCGACTTTGGGGATCTCTTCGCTTCTACGCGACGTAAGAGTAAGAACAACCCATTGCTGATCGTCGGTGACTTTAACGCTCACCACACGGCATGGGGATATAAGCAGGCTTCAATTAAGGGGAGGAAATTGTGGGATGACATGCAAACTCATAATCTGGACTTGATAACCGACCCGTTGCAGCCAACGAGGAATGGAAATAGTGTCGCGGTTGATACCACACCCGACCTTACCCTGACGGGGAGCGGCACTAGTGCCACGTGGTGCAACACAAACGAGGACCTAGGCAGTGATCACATGATCATAGAAATATTGGTAGAGGGAGACCCGGCAACACCTCGGAAACGAAGGGTAGAGGCCGTAAATTGGGACTCTTTCAGGGACCTCAGGGGCGACCCGACTCCTATTTCCGACATTGCCGAGTGGTGCGATGGGGTGTTACGTACTGTTAAGGAAGCCACTGAAGCGGTGGAAACCGAGGAGGACAACGAAGTGGTAGACACGAGATTAGTAAATCTTTGGAAGAAAAAGAAAGCTTTGGAAAACCGACTCCAACAGAGGAGATGGGATCGGAGTATCAGGAAACAAATAGCAGCTTTAAACAGGCAAATTGAAGAGCACGCCATCACGCTCACGAAGCAAAGGTGGGGGAACGTCTGTCAGGAGATGGATAGAAATATAAGTACGTCCGGGACGTGGCGACTTCTTCGTCACCTTTTAGATCCGGAGAGCACGAAGACAGCGTCTAAACAACAATTGGAACGAATGGCGCACCAATTTGAAGGTACTAGGAAGGAACTCTTAGAAGAAGTTCGGAGCAGATACATGAATCCCGCCGGATCCGAACCTCTCCCAGATTATGGAGGGCGGGAAAACGCAGCCTTAGACGCCCCTATCTCCCTGGCTGAGGTGCGAGCGGAGATTAATCGGCTAAGGACTAGATCAGCGGCAGGGCCGGACAGAGTGACTAACAAAATGCTCCGTAATTTAGACGATAGGTGCATCGCTAACCTAGCAACGTACATGCAGGAGTGTTGGGAAAAAGGGACGATACCGCAGGAGTGGAAACCCGCAAATGTAATTTTCATTCCTAAACCGGGTAAAAAACTCTGTTTCGAGAATCTTAGGCCGATATCGTTAACGTCTTGCGTAGGTAAGCTCATGGAGCATGTCGTTCAGACGCGGCTCAATAGGTACATGGAAGACAATGGTATGTATCCGGACACCATGATCGGTTTTCGACCCCGACTATCAGCGTGCGACGTGATGCTACAGCTCAAGGATCAAATTATAGACAAGCCAACGCGAGACACAAAAGTTATCGTGGGTTTAGATGTGGCAAAAGCATTTGACAACGTGAGGCACGTATCAATCTTGGAGAATCTGAGCTCCCTGAACGTCGGAAAGCGACTTTATGATTATGTCAAGGACTTCCTTTCGAACAGGACAGCCACTTTAAAAATCGGGGAAGAATCCATCGAGGACATTAAATTAGGCAACAGGGGGACACCTCAGGGCTCGGTGTTATCACCCACCCTTTTCAACATTGTGATGTTGAAACTGCCTGAACAGTTAAAGGATATTGAGAATTTAAATCACACCATTTACGCGGATGACATAACATTATGGATGAACAAGGGCAGTGACGGCCAAATTGAAGGCTCTCTGCAAATCGCCATTGATAAAATCGTGGAGTACCTGGAGCCCAAAGGACTTAAATACTCGGCCGAAAAGTCGGAAGCACTCTTCCTCATGCCCGCCGGAAAACGGCGGCTCCACAACAGGCCTGAAGTGGACATCCACTTGTATGTTAACGGCGCAGAGATCCCCGCGGTCGACAGTATCCGTGTCCTTGGACTAAGGATTCAGGCGAACCGTAGGAATTTTGAAACTCTTGCTAGGTTGGAAGCCAGTTCTAATCAGACATGTCGTCTCATCAGACGAATAGCAAACAAGCATGCTGGGATGAAGGAGGCGAACCTTCTTAGATTAGTGCAGACCTTCATAATAAGTAGGATAGTGTACGTGGCACCTTATTTAAAATTAAACCAAGCGGAGCGGGGCAAACTCGACACCATTATCAGGAAAAGTGTGAAAGTCGCGCTCGGACTTCCCCCAAACACGTCAACTGACAGACTTATGAAGTTGGGGGTATCTAACACACTCGATGAGCTAATTGAGGCTACTGTGACTGCACAACATCAAAGACTACTCGGATCTAAAACGGGGAGAGCAATATTAAAGAGATTGGGCTATGAGCCCACGCGTGAGCAAGCGCGTTCAAAAGACATACCGATACAGATCAGGGACAGGATAAAGATACCTCCGCTACCCAGAAATATGAACCCTAACTTTCACGAAGGCAGGCGTAAAGCCAGGGCAGAGGCATTACAATCTAGGTACACTGGTCGACAGGACGTCGCGTATACAGACGCTGCGGAATATGAAAGCAAAGCGGCACACACGGCAGTGGCGGTCAGGGGAGATGGTGGCCTAATTGCGTGCTGCACAGTACTTGGTGTCGAGACTGTAGAGGCCGAGGAAGTGGCCATAGCTTTGGCCATCAGCCAAAAGGGGATCAGGGTGGTCATCAGCGACTCCAAAAACGCTGTGAGAAATTACGAATCGGGAAGGGTGACGGAGACTGCCGTCCGTATATTAAACATGGTAGGAGTACCCAAAGAGCAGATTCTGCTTGTCTGGGCTCCAGCTCACCAAGGACTTAGAGGGAACGAGGAGGCTCATTCCGTCGCCCGAGGTCTCACCTACCGGTCGACCCCTAGAACCTCCCAAGTTACCGAAAAAAGAAGCGAGTATATGCGCACATACCATGACATCGTCGCACACTACAGGCTGAATCGGCAAGTGTACCCGAGAGCGGACAACTCACTAAGTAAGAAAAACGAGATTTTGTGGCGAAAGTTACAGACCGGGGTTTTTCCAAACCCCGCACTTTACAGCAAGTGGCACCCCGCAGTTTTCCAGTCCCAGTGTAAATTTTGTGATGAGGTAGCGAATTTCGTCCACATGGTGTGGACATGTCCAAGTCAAAACGATGGTTCTCGCACTGTAGAATCCTGGGAGGCCCTGCTCTGCAGCCCAGATCCCAACGTCCAGCGCGACATCATCAGTCAAGCCCTTGCTGCTGCCGCGTCCCAAGGGATTCCGGCCGACAGCTAGGGGCAACGGGCCATGCCTGAGCAATTGACTGATTTTTTAATAAAGTTTTTTTCTCTCTCTCTCTCTCTCGCTGAACCTTTCGAAAACCAAGGAGGTTACGCCCAGCGAGTATGACGTAGCAAACTTTTTCAGTCAGATAGTGCCTAATGTACATGCCAATGGCTGCTAATGAGAAATGAGAGGTGGAGAATACGGCTTTTACTTTCTTACAACTTGCGCTTCGTATCTACTTCCCATTTTTAACCACCTCAAGTTCATTCATGGATTATACAAGTTCATTGTATTCATGGCACTGCGGCTCAACGCTCGCTAAACCTTTCTAAAGCTAAGGAGGTTACACCCAGCGAGTATAACGTAGCAACCCTTTCTTGTCATATAGCGCTCAATGTACATCACAATGGCTGCTAATGGTAATCGCAGCCTGCGCATCAACTAAAAGCCGAATGCTCCTGTCTCTCATTTCTAATTATCAGCCGTTGACAGGTACATTGAGCACTATTTTTATTGTTCAACAACGCACACAGGAAGTCTCTCACCGGCACCACCTTGGAGGTCAAAATGTTGTACTTGTTACATAATACGGGGGATGAACGGGTGCCGCTATAAGAAGCTTCGCCCCAAAAAGAAAAAGATTGTTTCTTTTTTTGAGAAAGCAGGGCTCCTGTATCGGAGCTACACAAATGCGCAAGGTCGCAAGTATGAGCAGCTCTTGGTGCCACTAAAGTACCGTCGCCAACGATTGGAACTGGCGCATGAAAACGCATGGGCAGGGCATCTCGGCTTAAAAAAGACCAAGGCTAGAGTTTCTCTTGAGTTTTATTGGCCAAAATGCTGGAAGGATATCGAAGAATTTGTATGCTCATGCGACACTTGTCAGAGAGTGGGGAAATCCACCGACAAGCGGAAGGCACCCATGAAGCTTTCTGATAGCAATTATGAATGAAATTAGGAAGGCGGCCAAACAAAATTTACCTCAGTAACTTAATGAAACCATACGTTCAACGCCAAGCGGTCGTAAATCTGCTGTTGAATGCTTCAGAGGAAGAGTGAGAAGAAATTTAGAGTTCTAGTGATGTAATCGAAAGAGATCGGAGGTAATCTTGGAGCTGTTGAACCTAGAGCCTAGGTTAAGTGAAGTCCAGAAGGAGGACCTGAGAAGGATTGTTTTTGAGTTTAAAGACGTGTTTTCGAACTGTCCCGGAAACACGACGGTGATCGAACACGATATCGATCTAACTTGTGAGGAGCCAATCCGTAGCAAGCCGTATCGTTGTTCCCCTGTGCAAAAGCAGATCATGAAAGAGGAGATCGATAAAATGCTGGAGTTGGGAGTTATAGTACCGGGCGAGAGTGACTATACATCCCCTCTAATATTGGTTCAAGTGTCAGGAAAAGATCCGAGGCCATGGATCGACTATCGGCGTTTTAACGCCATAAGTCGAGACCAAACTTACCCGATACCAAACCTAGAGGAGAGAGTGAAAACTGTGTCACAGTCCAGCTATATTTCCATGTTAGACCTCGTGCGAGGGTATTGGCAAGTCTCCCTTACGGAGCGTGCTAGCTGCTATGCCGCATTCGTTTATTTATTTGAAACGTATCGTCCACTTAAGATGAGCTTTGGATTGAAAAATTCGCCCTTTTGTTTTTCAGGCCTAATATACCACGTTCTTAAAGGCCTCCCTGAGTTCGCTCTGCCGTATTTTGACGATGTCGCCATCTTCTCAAACAACTGGGAAGAACATGTTGAGCATTCACGCGTCGTGCTGAACATGTTGAAAGAAGCTGCTCTTACCGTGAAACCTACTGAATGTCACCTAGGGTGTGGCGAGGTGTCTTACTTGGAGCACGTAGTGGGGCTTTGCCGGCGTAGACCTTCAGAAATTAAGGTAGCCGCCGTCGTGAACTATTCCCGACCAACCACAAAATCTGAGATAAGGCCATTCTTGGGCCTGGCTGGATACTATCAGCATTATGTGCAAAATTACTCTAGCATTGCCAGCCCTCTAAGTGACGCACTTCGAAAATCCGAGCTGGTTAAATTGGTATGGGACTCAGAAAAGAAGAATGCGTTTTGCCAGCTAAAACAAGCCCTAAGCGAAAAGCTCGTTCTCATGGCACCCGATTTCTCTAAGAGATTTGTGATTCAATGCGACGTGAGTGATCGCGGCATGGGAGCTGTATTGTGCCAGGAAGACAGTGCTGGTAACTAAAGGCCAGTTTTGTATTTAAGTCGAAAACTCAGCGGCAGGGAAGAGGCGTACAGTACCTCTGAAAAGGAATGCGCTTGCCTCGTGTGGGCCGTTCAAAAGCTAGCTTGTTATGTCTCCGGTTCGAGGTTTTTGGTCGAAGCGGACCACTGTCCTCTAACCTGGTTAAATAACATGTCGCCTACAAGTGGCCGATTACTGAGATGGAGCATGATACTGCAACAGCACAAATTTGACGTTCGCTACAAAAAAGGAAAGATAAACGCCAATGCAGACGCATTGAGCCGTGCGTTTAGTTAGTAGCTTTTCCAGCTTTCGGTTTCCCGCTGGCAATTCGGGGCCAAATTTTGTCATCATCATGGCCTTAGCTGAGCGCTCTCGTCCAGAATGAGCTCAAGGAGCCAACTTTATGTTCTATTCTATTTCGTTACGTTGTTTTACGTGTAAAAATTCAGCTCTCATTTTAAGAGTCTTGTGTGCCACATGTCTCTCTTGGTGTAGAGGGAACGAAATTCTGATAGACACGTAGCTAGGTATATGATGTACTATACTTTGTCTGGTGTTCTGTCGGGTGACCAAGGGCACTTGCTTGTGTCGTGTGTTGTCTGTTGCCGAACCGTTCTTGACAAGTTGCAGAACCATCAAAAAATGATGAAACCAAAGATCGTCAGAAGAGACGAGTTAAGGTGGTCGACAAGTTGTGGCGACAAGCCAGTAGAGCTGGGATCCGTCCTCAAGAATGGGATGTGTTCCCGGAACATAGTCTGGAGCTGCATTCTCCCCATGGCCCTGGATGCGAACCTGAAGGGACCTGGCGAACGAGCGCGCCTGACATCCGAACCACGTGGAAGCAGCTCGTCTTTCCGGCGCATTGTCTGGCGGCGGGGGTGCTGTTATGCCTGCGAGTCCGTCGAAGCAATCGACGCCTTCCTGTCTGGCGAGTCTGATGCAATGCGTGGCGACGTCACTCGTCCTCGGGTGCAGCCACGAGCAGCGCCGGGGCTCCAGATTAGATGAGAATGACACAGCCCAGCGGCGACCCCATTGAAGGATTTTGACCTCACGACCCGCGGCGCTTCTGGTTGGACATTTGGTTACTCAAAGAATCCACCCGGTGCATATTAAAAAAGACCTGTGGTGTGTCGCGAGCACTGGACCTATGTGTAAGAGGAGAGAGCTCGGCTGTCCGAGTCTCTAAGTTGTCGGTGCCAGTGCCGAATATGTAACAGCTCTGTATATATGCTGTACATAAACCTTGTTTAACTCACCGTCGTCTCGCCCGTCTATCACCTCTGCGCAGAAGCAGTCGCGAGCTGAGAAACCTACGCTACCAAACGGCTGGTGACCTTCCCGGTGGAGTCCGAAGCAGTGGCGCCTTCGGGACCGTGTTGGCGTCGCCGTCTTTGTAACAGTGGAGGTCAGCGGTGAGATCCGTGGCGCCCTTCGTAACATCGTCGGAGGCGTGCTTCGTAACAGTGTGCTGCCTTCAAGACCTAAATTAATGCGGAGTTGCCTGGAGTGATATCCTATGGCTGGGACTAAGCGATTCGCATTACTTGTAAATTTAACCAGAACAGACCCTTTTCAATATTCAGCGCCACCTACCTAACGAAACAGAAAACACAATTTTTCCTGCCATGTCTTGTTCACTAAAAGTACGCTCCTTGGCGTCCCGTCCCAATGCGGTACACGTTTTGCACGAACGCAAGCGGTGTCCACGTGCGCTGCAAGGGACGATCATCGCGTGCCTGGGACACACAGCCCGCCAGCTCGCACGAGTGAACAATATATGGTGGCAGAACCAAGTTTTCAGACTGAATTTTCTAAAGGGTCTATTGCATTTATCATATGGAATGAGAGATCATCGTCAAACAGAAAGAACCTTGTTCGTTACATTGATGTAAATTTGTTTCCTAAATTTTAGGTTGTGTGCATGTGCACGCCCTTGCTTGCTGTGGTACTCAACTGATGGCATCGTAGCAATGTATCAGCCAAGTTACATTGCTAAAACCAATGTTACTTACTGCAGCTGTTCTCGCCGGTACTTCAATTTCTTAAGTATAGGTTTATGATGATAGCAACAAAAGAGTTCGACTGCGTGTAGTGCTTGACGTAAAAATACGTAACTCACACAAAAATTTTAGCGTATCCACGGAGTGCATGATGACAAGTGGTGCGAAGTGTTGGTTCATCTATTGTTTCTTGCTTCCGTCAGTCCGTGCGTACGTACGTTTGACCATCCATTCATTCATGCGTCCATCCATGCATTTGTCTGTCTGTCCATCCGTCGATTCGTGCGTCTATCTAGTGAAAACTCCAAGTACCATCATGTCACATCTTTTTATCATATATTGAGCATATAGAAGTACCGCAGTCCAGCGGACATTCCAGGACTAACTAACGGGTGGCACTCGCGCACTTTTCTACGGCCTGTGCCTAACTTCCCACTTTTTACCATCTATAGTTCAATACACTAGTTCACTATATTCATGGCACTGCGGCCCAACCCTCCCAAAACCTTGCTGAAACCAAGAAGGTTACGCCCAGCGCGTATATCTTGGCAACCCTTTTAGGGGCGAAACTTTTTATAGCGGCACCCGTTCGTTCCTCGTAGTATGTAGCAAGTATAACATTTTGACCTCCAAGGTGGTGCCGGTGGGAGACTTCTTCTGTGCGTTGTTGAACAATAAAGAATAGTGCTCAATGTACATGTCAATGGCTGCTAATGGAGAATGGGAGACAGGAGCATTCGGCTTTTAGTTAACGCGCAGGCTGCGATCACCATTAGCAGCCATTGGCATGTACATTGACCACTGTCTGACAAGAAAGGGTTGCTACGTTATATTCGCTGGGTGTAACCTCCTTAGCTTTAGAAAGGTTTAGCGAGCGTTGAGCCGCAGTGCCATGAATAAAATGAACTTGTATATACCATGAATGAACTCGAGGTGGTTAAAATGGGCAGTAGATACGAAGCGCAAGCCATAAGAAAGTAAAAGCCGAATTCTCCGCCTCTCATTTCGCATTAGCAGCCATTGGCATGTACATTGAGCACTATCTGACAAGAAAGGGTTGCTACGTTATATTCGCTGGGTGTAACCTCCTTAGCTTTAGAAAGGTTTAGCGAGCGTTGAGCCGCAGTGCCATGAATAAAATGAACTTGTATATACCATGAATGAACTCGAGGTGGTTAAAATGGGAAGTAGATACGAAGCGCAAGTCATAAGAAAGTAAAAGCCGAATTCTCCGCCTCTCATTTCGCATTAGCAGCCATTGGCATGTACATTGAGCACTATCTGACTGAAAATGTTTGCTACGTCATACTCGCTGGGCATAACCTCCTTGTGTTTCGAAAGGTTTAGCGAGCGTTCGGCCACAGTGCCATGAATACAGTGAACTAGTATATACCATGAACTCGAGGTGGTTAAAGGTGGGAAGTGGACCCGAAGCGCAAGCCGTATGAAATTGTGCGTGTGCAACCTCTCGTTTAGTCCTTGGAATGTCCGCTGGATGGCGGTGCTTCTATATGGGGAATATGTGATGAAAAGATGCGAGATGGTGGTACTTGGAGTGCTGAATAGATGGACAAATGGACACACAGACTGATGCATGGATGGACGCATGAACGGACGCAGGGGCAGCTGCATGGACGAACGCAAGGACGGACGCGCGAACAGGCGCACGCACGGACGGGCTGATGGACGCATGGATGGTCACACTGACGGACGCATGGACGGACGGAAACAAGAAAGATTGGATGGACTAATTCTTCGCCCCACTCTTCATCATTCACTCCGTGGATATGCTGCCATTTTTTTGATCAGATAGTGCTCCAAGTGCATCTGTCTTATAGCAGTCTTTTAAATGCGAAGCATTTTTTAGCGAACTTTGATGACTTTGAGCATATCTATCTATCTATCTATCTATCTATCTATCTATCTATCTATCTATCTATCTATCTATCTATCTATCTAGCCGCCAAGGACTTTTAGCGCTCCTGGCCGTTTCAACAATGATATCGGTACCAAACTTGGTTTGGCATTACATGACTGTATGAAAAAGATATTTGACTACTCATAACATGAAAATCCTGACATGGACGTCATGAATGTCATTATCTACATTTCATGATCCTGCAGCTCTTGCGGTTGTTTCGTTCACATGGCGTGTTGCAAAACTTGTATAGTATGACATGATTGCATAACGAACACAAGCGACAGGCGCTAACATGAAAATTATGACATGTGTGTCATGTAACACCATGACTGCATGCCAAGCTCATGATGCGCTCGCGGCTGTTTCACTAGCGTCACATATACCGAATTTGGTATATGTGACGTATAACAAATTTGGTAAGGATGACAAAGGTATGCGACTGGTGCAAACAAGATAATCATGAATGCGTGTCATGTATCAACATGACTACAAGTCATGCTGATGATGCGCTGGTGGTCGTTTCATTAGCTTCACTTACACCAAATTTGGTACTACGGGGCGTCAATGGATGATGCTGGTATGATACTGGTGCAAACATGATAAACATGAGATGCGTCTCATGTAACAACATGCCTAAATGCTACGCGCATGATGCGCTCGCGGCCGTTTTGCTAGCTTCACTTGTACCCAAGTCGGTATTACTCGACGTGAGCGGACCACATATGTAAATGTCACATACAAACATGATAATCACGACGTGCGTGTCATGTAACATCATGACTACATGCCACACTCATGATCCTCTCATGGCCTTCTCGCTAGCTTCACACATGTCAAATTTGGTATTACGTTACGTCAATGGATGATGAAGGTATGTGATTGGTGCAAACATGATAATCGTGGTATGCATGTCATGTGAGGACAGGACTACATGCCACAGTCAAGGCGCAAATACATTTTGATGCGACGCAGTGCGCGTGCTCGCCAGCCTTCATTTCGACATGACACGCCGGCGTTGCGACGCCAGGTGCGAGTTCTGCCATATACTCGCAGGCGCGTGCGGCACTGCGTTGCCTTCACGCATGCACGTTTCAGTGCGTCCGGCGTCCCTCCATCACGAAAAGAGGGAGGCGCAGTGTTGTCTAGGGAACGCATCGGCGCGAAATTCAGCATGTCGCATTTCGCACCGGTTGCTGTCGGGCCGTGCCGACCGACGCTGGTCATGCTGGTGGCGCTTGGCGTCAGACAATAGAGTGGTCGCGTTTCGCTAACGTAGCGTCGCTGGCCCAGCGTGCGTGCGCGTCAACGCTACATTGGAGTATATTGGGCTTTTCACGATGCGCTCGCGACTGTTTTGCTAGCTCCACATATACCAAACTTGGTGTTAAGTGACATCAATGGATGACGAAAGTATATGACTGGTGCAAACATGGTAATCCTCACACGTGTGTCATGTAAGAACATGACAACATACCATGCTCATAGCGTGCTCGCGGTCGTTTCGCTAGCTCCACATAAACTTAATTTGGTATCACGTGACGTGAATAGGTGTCAGAGGTAAACGGCACTTCCAAACATGATATTTATGGCACGGAAGTGATGTATGGTAACATTTACCTCCCCCTCGTAAAGTTGTGCTGATTTTAAAATGGCATGTCGACCTTTCTCCCTCGTGCTTCGCATGTCATCGATTCCCACTGTACGTGGGATCTGCCAATTTTTTTAGGGGCGAAGCTCCTTATAGCGGCACCCGTTCGTCTCTCGTATCCGTTGTAGTAGTTTGTATCAGGTATAACATTTTTACCTCTAAGGTGAAGCCGGTGGGAGATTTCTTCTGTGCTTTTTTGAACACAGAAAAATAGTGCGCAATGTACATGCCAATGGGTGCTAAGGGGGAGTTAGTGACAGGAGAATTTGGCCTTTAGTCAACGCGCACGCTGCGAATTTTTTATTGTTCAACAACGCACAGAAGACGAGAAAGGGTCGCTACGTTATACTCGCTGGGCGTAACCTCCTAGGGTTTAGAAAGGTTTAGCAAGCATTGGGCCGCAGTGCCATAAATACAGTGAACTAGTTTATACAATGAAATCGAGGTAGTTAAAGGTGGGACGTAGACACCAAGCGGAAGCCGTAAGAAAGTGTGCGTTTTCCTCCTCTAGTTGAGTTCTTGGAATGTCCGCTTGATGGTGGTGCTTCTATAGGAGGAATATATGATGAAAAGATACGAGATGTTGGTACTGGGAGTGTTGAATAGATGGACGAACAGACACACAGACAGATGCGTGGAAGGACGCACGGGTGGCTGCACGGATGGATGCACGCATGGACGGACGCAGGAGCGAATGCATGGACGAATGCTGGGACGGGCGCACAGATGAACGTGCGAACGCACAAACAGACGCCCGCCTGGACGGGCGGATGGACGCACGGGCGGTCACACAGACGCACGCATGGACAGACGGACGCAAGAACGAATGGACGGACGGATGCTTCGCCCCACCATCCATCATTCACTCCGTGGATATGCTGCCAATCTTTTTAGTAACCACCAACTTCAAGACAAATTTATTGGAGATTAGGTCGAAAATTCTGCTCTCTCTAAGTTGTTTCAGCAGAAACAACTACATCTTTATTTATGAGTAATATGCGCGGGTTTCCTCCACAATTGAAAAGGGTGCACGCGTGCCGCTCCTCTGGTCCAGTCGTAGAGGTGGCTACTTACTACTTCGACGACTACTGCATACTTTGCCAGGCGGCGCATTCGACGACTACTGCATACGACCCACGGCATAGGGAGCTTAGCTCACAAAAGCGTATGGGAAGGTTTAAATGCTACCTCACTTGAAGTTTCTATCTTGCCCACTTCGTAGAGTTAAGTGAAACGTATAACAAACGTAATGCACTAATTATTCATGCTTATAGAAAGCAACATGTAAATGCGGATGGCACAACTTCGCCACGATAGGCATTTTCATTACACAACAAGTCAACCCTTCTTCTCAGTAAACAATCGATATGTGAAACAGGTACGTCTAGAAACGATTAAAGGATTTGCGTTGAAACAGTATGTAGCAGCTACAGGACACATAAGCGTAAGATCCCAGACGTGCTCAATTAACTAGAAATTGCGAACGTGGGCTCGTAGTATGCGCCAATTCTGTGACCGCAACAAGGCTCATGGGAAGAAGGTGCCATGGTTTAAATTGAACAACTTACATGTTAAAAACTTCGGTGCAGCGGGTTACGTACTGCGAGGGACGCACAAGCCACGCCATAAGGAGCGTCTTAGCGTCTCACGTCGTCGTTCGCGTCTCACGGCGTCCCTGGGCTGGCGGACGCCCGTCATGGCAAGCCAGCCCCCGAAGAAGGCGCTAGCCTTCGACGTAGTCGTCCCCAAGGGGACTAGTCCCGAAGACGTCGCTGACGCGACGTCTTGAATAGTAGGAATCGAAGAAGTATACTGCGTTCAGCACTTTGGAGGCCGGAACTACCAAGTTACCGTCAACAGTGAGGCCGCACCGGCCCAAATCGTAGACGCGTCGCACCTTATCATCCGAGGAGAGCGCGTCGCCATCGTACCCCTGGGACCCCAAGTGACCCAAGTGACCGTCCTGTTCCTGCCGTGCCGCGTACCCAGCGAAGTCCTCGCACAAGCACTCTCTCCCTACGGGAAGGTGCTGCACATCACTAGAGGACTCATGGAATCGCGCCCAACCGTGACCACTGGGACGCGATACGTCCGCATGGAAATGAAGGCTTCGTCACCGGTGCCCAACTACCTCAAGGTCGCGGGCCATCGAGTAACCTGTGACTATAAAGACATCCAGCGAGTGTGTCGTCGATGTGGAGACAGTGGGCACTTCCGCATGAACTGTACAGCTCCGTTTTGTGGAAGGTGCGGCGTTTATGACCACGACGGGAAAGGCTGCTCGCTGCCGTGTCGCCGTTGTGGGACCCGCATGCCACCGTGGTCTGCACCATCAGGCCATCGTATTCCGAGGCGGCTTCCAAAAATTTCCCTCTACTTCAAGCAGGAACGCCATCTAAGAACAAGTGCAACGATTCGTCAACTCGAGCCGTGGTAACCGACCACGACCAAGGTGTGCCAATCGAGACGCTGCACCAGACGCCCACTGAGTTCCCATTGATTCCGGGCCTGGTAATCCCTCCAGGTACTGAAAACTTAAGTTCCCCGCGTTTTGTGGCCATTTCTGAGGAATCGCAGGCCAAACCCTCGTCAGACGAAGCGCCTCGTGAGGATGGCGTCTCGGATGGGAATATTGCATCTGAGGCTCCCCGCGTCGCTGCTCTGTCGACAACAAGTTCAGGTGTCATCGAGGAGTCTACATCTCAAGACGACGACGCCTGCATCTACGAGGACTCCAAAAGCACCGCAAGTGAGGCACCCCTACAAATTGACGAAGACACCAGCCCCAGTGACATAAGCCAGGACAGTGGAGACGTCTTTGTACCATCCTCGCTCAAAAACCCGGACACCAAACGCCACCGGATAACTACTCGTGACTTAGAAGCCCCCACCAGAGACAGAAGTCCCCTGCGGACTTCGACGCGATCCCGGAATCCCCGAGCCTCCTGTGGATCGCCTGGCCGGAAAAAATGACTCAGCCACTTGCGGGGCAGTGGCTCCCGCACCTGATAAAGGTACCCCTGCATTTGCGTGATCCTGTACTAAGTTTTCATTTTCCTCATGGCTCTTACTCTAAAAGTTATTACTTTTAACGTTCAAGGTTTCCGAAATCCAGAAAAACAGGCTGAGGTATTGGCTTTTGCACGTTCAGTGCACTGTGATTTGCTCTTCGTGCAAGAAACAATTTTTTTCAAGCTTTCTGATGTACTCGCTTTCAAGCGCGCGTTCAATTTTGATTGTTTCTTTACGTACGCCAGTACGCATTCGACTGGCGTCGGAGTCGTTATTTTTTACCGAGGTCTTTTACGTGACCATCATGTTTCCTTCGATGCCTTCGGACGCGTGCTGGCGTTCGACTGCACCTTTTTTACGTTAAGAATAAGATTTGTTGCCTTGTATGCCCCAGCGGCACGCGAGAACTCAGACGCGTTCTTCCAATCTCTTGATGCGTTTCTTTTAAATTCCCGACATGTGGTACTTTTAGGGGATTTCAATTGTGTCTTAGACTCACACGCAGACCCGGGTCACGGCCGGTCAAACTGGAATGCCAGAGAACTCGAACGTCTAGTGCAGCAATTGGCATTGAGTGACATTCATCAAAGTGTGCATGGCAGTAATTGTGCCTATACTTGGCGTCGAGCCGCGTCGAGTAGCCGAATTGATCGCGTGTATGCATCCCCCAGTCTGATTACCTACGTTCACGACACCGGGGTCATGTCATTGCCACCGACACCAGTATACATTAGCAACCATCGGCCGGTTATGTTCTCTCTCCTCCTGCCAGCGGGGACGCCAACGGTTCACAGACCATGGCGTCTCGATTGCTGCGTCCTCCAGGACTCTCAGGCTACGGAGAAATTATCCCGAGCGTTACGCGCATCGCTCATTGGGGCCGATGTAGCTGATTGGGATCGCCTCAAAGAACAGTGGCGGCATTATTGCCGTGCGTCGGGCAGAGGACTTTGCACCCGTATGTCGAAAGATGCGTCATTGTTAATCCAGAAGATACGCATTGCCAATCGAGATTCCAGTCCTTCCACTGTAATGCGGGCATGGCAAGAGGAGCTCGTTAAACGGTACCAGCGTATTATGCGCGCTTCTTCACTCTCGGCTGCAGCTCGGCGCTGTAGACGTGCACCCTGTGCGCACCCTGAGGTGCTAAGGTATGCACGCAGAGCTCTGCTTTGTCCACCAGGCTCGCCTGCCCACTCGCTGAACTCTATCACCCCAGGTGCTGCGGGTAGGCGCGACTTTCAGGAATTCACTTAACTCTTTGAGTCAATGGCTAAATCTGGTGCTAATGTCTGTTACCCAGGATCCGTTTCTTCGCATCCTCTGCTAAGAGATTTACCTCATGATTCCAACATGTCAAATGACGTCCTATCACCGCCATCCGATGACGAAATCAAAGGCGCATTAGACGCAATGAAAAAGGGATCGGCCCCAGGGCCTGACGGACTCCCTGCAGAGTTTTATGTACAGTTCTGGCCTATCATTGGTCCAACTATGTCACGCGTCATTCGCAAGTGTTTCCAAGATATTACACTTCCAACTTCTTTCCACAAAGGCCGTATAACACTAGTTCCCAAGAAAGACCCAATGTCCACGCGACCAGAAGATTGGCGCCCTATTACCCTGCTCAATGTAGATTACAAGCTCTTTGCTAACATTTCGGTGCGCCGAATCAGTCCATTTCTTGCAACATTAATCGCTTCCCACCAGGTCTGTTCTGTTCCGGGCCGAAAAATACACTCCCATACGTGGTTAACGCGTGACATCATTCAATACACCATTAGCCGATGTGCGCAAGGACTGTTGGTTTCATTAGATCAAGAGAAAGCTTTTGATTTCATAGATAATGGCTACATACTAAATGTTTTACATGCATACGGATTCCCGGATAAGTTCATTGACTTTATCAACGCGATGTACACTAATTTAGAAAGTACCGTTTACTTAGAATCCCGTGAGAGTCACGCATTTAGAGTCACGCGTGGGGTCCGTCAAAGGTGTCCCCTCTCCCCAGTGTGATTTATCCTTGCATTAGAGCCCTTCTTAAGGGCCGTTGAACATCACCCGCTGATTCGTGGCTTACCTCTACCCGGTACCACTCAAGTAAAGGTCGCTGCATATGCAGATGATATCACTCTATATGTACATAATGAACATGTCTGCAGCATGCTCTTGATACATTCCATGATTTCGGTATTATCTCCGGTGCAAAGTTAAACTTTTCTAAAAGCCAGTATTTTTTATTGGCAACCCCAGCGGTCGTATCAACATCACGTCGCCTTTACAGTGGTCTCCTGAGATTTCAATACTCGGAGTTACTTTCACTGTATTTGGTATACAGGATAGCATCTGGTCATCCGTTGTACAAACTCTTCTAAATTATATCAAAGCAGCCAGGCACTTTGAATTCCCCCTATTGGAACGCCGATACTTAACTCAAACGGTGTACCAAGAAAAATTTTGGTACCTTTGCCATTCTGTTAAACCACCGCTTCACATCTGCAGAAAAGTGCAAAGCTGCATCAGTTCATTTTTTTGGTCTGGTGGCACAGAATTGTTATCGCGTCCAGCGTTAGCTCAACCGCGAGATCAAGGCGGTTTTGCATTCCCTGACGTTTCCGTCGTGGCTTCTACATTGTGCCTCCGCACTCTATTGCGAATACTAAGCAATGATGACATGCCCGCTCAGACACTGGCTCGCTACCATCTGGGGCCATCACTACGTGTCTTCTTGCCGGATAGCCAAATAAACAAAGGTCCCCAATCAACTGAATTACCATCTTTGTATCGAGCCCTTCTGGCATTTCACTGACGTTTGGAAGCTACGTGCCCAGAGATAGAGGTGGCCGAATCTAAAGTGGTGGACACAATGGCCGCCCTTTTACGGCCCTTGGTGCCCCAGCATCGTCAATCTGTATCGAACCGCGCTTGGTAACCAATAACTGCCGCAGTGTTGCCAGGGCATCTCAGAGACTTTGTCTGGAGGTTGGGCTGGGGCTTGCTCCCCACACGAGATCGGTTGCAGCGATGGCAGGTAGTTCGCACTTCCACTTGCCCAAACTGCGTCACGGTAGAGACCAATCGACATGCGACGTTTGAATGTGTGGTTTCCCGCCTTTTTTGACATGCGGTTAATGCTGGTTTTCGGGGACAGGGTGTGCGAACTTTCGTGTCCAACGGCCGATTTCCGCGTAGCCGCTTCTCCGCTCTCTTAATAGTTGCGGGGCTGTTCAGACTTTGGAGAAACCGATGTGAGGCCGTAGCTGCCAATTGCCGCCGGCGTGCCTTGTGGCCGATACTGGGGAGAATGAGACGAGAGATTCTCGCGTTCCTCTCCGAAGAGCTTTTCTTCCTCGGGGAGCAAGAGTTTCTGCGGCATTGGTCGTGCCCTTTCGTCAAGGTGGAACACGAAAGGATACAACTCATTTTTAGACCGACTTGGTGCTAAGCAGCGCCCATTGAGTTGTTATATATGATTTCATTTGCTACAAATTGTGTTTCATTTGGATCTATTGTATCGTTATACCCTTGTATCGTGATATCACATTGAATTTTTGTGTACATGTATGCCAACATAATCATGTGTTTTAGAGCAAATGTCTTCACTGTAACGTAGTGATGTTAGTCGTGAAATATAGATGTGCCGAAGTGTATGTGCCCTGTTACTGGAATGGTATGAAGCCTTTGTGTTCTGTACATGCTGTAAATAAACTTTTTCTAAACAATGTAGCGACTGGAGGACCTAGTAGAGGGCCTAGTACTCTAAATCGTTAACCGCTTTTTCTAATCACCCAATTGTCCTTTATGTATCTGAGGCCCACGGGACGGCCTAGTGCTCTCCCATAGTAGAGTACCTAGTACTCTAAATTGCTCACCAGTCGATTTTTCAACAGCATAGCCAATTCAGGCATCGGGAGCTACTTATTTGCTGGATTTTTATCGGCACAGCCTCGTCAATTGTGAGACCCACCACTCAGCTTCATGCTCTCCCATAGTAAAGTACCTCGTACTCTAAATCATTAACAACTTTTTCTAAACACCTTAGAAATATGCTGATAGAAGATCTCGAAACCGCGACAACTCGCGGCACTCTCAAGTACTCAAAATTGCTAAGCACTTTTTCTGAACAATCCTCGGCTCCAAAGACGGGCTTATTATCCCAATTGGGGTCCTAATCTTAGTGGCGAAGCTCCTAAGGCCATGGGTCGTTCCTTCGTCCGTATGTATTTCTGTAGCCACCCGTAGTTTATGACTTGCTCTTTAGATGGCGTTGTGTCTATATGTTTTCGAAAATAGTATAACTAGATGACGTGCTTTTCACAGCATATACACGGAGTGAATGATGATGAGTGGGGCGAAGCGTGAGTCTGATCGCACGTCCATCCATCCGTTCTTGCTTCCGTCCGTCCGTTCGTGTTTGCAACCGATCGTCCATCTGCGCGTCCGTGCTTCTACCCATCCATGCTTCGGTGCGTCGGTCCATGCGTCTGTCCATCCACTTGTTTAATTTTCTGTTTATCCGTCCATATCTCCGTTTGTCGATCCATCAGTGCTTCCATCCGTCTGTGTGTCTGTCCATTCGTGCTGCTGTTCATCCTTTAATGAGTCTGGACGGACGGATGGGCAGACGCGCGGAAACACGGACGGACGCTTCAACCCACTTATTATCATTCACTCAATGGATATGCTGTGATATTTTTCTACAGGGCCACGTCACGAGTGAGGTCAACCGGGAGGCTTTGTGCTCACCGATAGTAGAGGTACAAAATTCTTTAAATCGTTAACCACTTTTATTTGATTGATATGTGGGGTTTAACGTCACAAAACCACCATATGATTATTCGAGACGCCGTAGCGGAGGGCTCAAGAAATTTTGACCACCTGGGGCACTTTAACGTGCTCCCAAATCGGAGCACACGGGCCTACAACATTTGCACTTCTATCGGAAATGCAGCCGCCGCACCCGGGAAAGCGTTAACATTTAAATGCGAAGCATTTCCTTGCGAACTTCGGCGACTTTGGGTGTATCATTTATCTATCTATCTATCTATCTATCTATCTATCTATCTATCTATCTATCTATCTATCTATCTATCTATCTATCTATCTATCTATCTAGTCGCCTACGACATTTAGCTCCCTTGGCCGTTTGAATAATGGTATCAATACCACACTTGGTATGGTATATATAATATGAACGTATGTCAAGCATATTTGACTAGTCATAACGTGAACATCATGAAACGTATATCAATATTGTCATAATTTACATATCATGGTCTTGCTGCTCTTGCGGTGGTTTCGTTCCCATGCCTTGTTGCAAATCTCTCGGCGGCGGTGGCTGCATTTCCGATGGAGGCGGAAATGTTGTAGGCCCGCGTGCTAAGATTTGGATGCACGCTAAAAAACCAAACTGGTCAAAATTTCCGGAGCCCTCCACTACGGCGTCTCTCATAATCGCATGGTGATTTTAAGACGTTAAACACTACAGATCATTCATAAATCATATCAATGTTGGAAAACTAGTACGTTATGATATAATTGCGTGACAAACGCAAGCGCAGAACTTAACATGAAAATTATGACATGCGTGTCGTGTAACAGCATGACTACATGTATGCCACGCTCATGATGCACTCGCGGCCATCTCGATAGCGTCGCATGTACAAAATTTCGATAGATAGATAGATAGATAAATAGATAGATAGATAGATAGATAGATATGCGGGGTTCAACATCCCAAAACCACCATATGATTATGAGAGATATTGTAGTAGAGGGCTCCGGAAACTTCGACCTCCTGGGGTTCTCTAACGTGCACCGAAATCTCAGCACACGAGCCTACAACATTTCTGCCTTCATCGGAAATGTAGCCGCTGCAGCCGGGATTCGATCCCGCAGCCTTCGGGTCAGCAGCCGATCACCTTACCTACTAGACCACCACGGCGTGACGTATACAATGTTTGGTATTACAATACGTGAATGGATGAAGAAGGATGTGACTGGTGCAAACATGATAATCACGAGATACGTGTCTATATTCCACGCTCATGATGTGCTGACGGCCGTTTTGCTAGCGTCACGTATACCAAATTCGGTATTATGGGGCGTGAAGGAAGGACAAAGGTATGAGACTGGTGCAAACATGATAAACATGAGATGCGTGTCATGTAACAACATGACTACATGCTACGCTCATGATTCGCTCGCGGCTGTTTCGTTAGCTTCACATGTACGAAATTCGGTATCACGTGACGCGAGCAGACAACATGGGTAGATAACATATCCAAACCTGATAATCACGACATGCGTGTCATGTAACAGCGTGACTACGTGTCACACTCATGGTGCGCTCGTGGCCATTTCGCTAGTTTCACATATGCCAAGTTTTGTATTGCGTGACGTCATTGGATGACGAAGGTAAGTGACTGGTGAAAACGTAATAATCATGAGATCCGTGTTATGTGACAACATGACAACCTGCCACAGTCAAGTTGCCATTACACTTCGATGTGCAGGCCGCCCGTGTGCGCCGGCGTTCGTTTTGTCGTGTCACGCCGGCGTTGCCACGCCAGGCGCTGGTCCTGCCATATATATACTCGCAAGCGCGCGCCGCGCTGCGTTCCTTTGACGCATGCTTGTTTCAGCGTGTCCTGTGTCCCTCCGTCACGAAAAGAGACTCAGTTTTGTGTGGGTAACGATTGGCATGAAATGCGGGATGTCGCATTTCGCACCGGTGTCCATCGGGCTGCGCCGATGGACGCTGGTCGTGTCGGTCGCGCCTGGCGTGAGACTATAGAGTTCTCGTTCTCGCATTTCGCTAACGTATAGCGTCACTGTGCCCAGCGTGTGCGCATGTTAACATCACTTTGGAGTATATTGGGCTTTCATGATACACTTGCGGCCATTTCGCTAGCTCCACATATACTAAATTGGTGTACGTGGCATCAATAGATGACGAAGGTATACGACTGGTGCAAACATGATAACCATGACACGCTTTTCATGCAAGAACATGACAACGTATCACGTTCATAGCGTGCTCCCTGCCGTTTCGCTGGCTTCATATATAATAAATTTGGCATCTCGTGACATGCATAGATGACTCGGGTAAACGCCACACCCAAACATGATAATCATGACACGGAAGTTGTGTACGACATGATTTACGTCTACTTCGTAACGTTGGGGTGATTTAAGTAACATATCAACCTTCCTAATTCGTCCTTCGCATATCATCGCTTCACACTTTACTAGAGATGAGTGAGTGAGTGAGTGAGCAAACTTTATTTACCAGCGGATTGAGGCTTGGGCCTAAGCCACGCCAGGGGCGGTGTTGAGACCCTGTCTCTCAGCCGCCTCCAGTGCTCGCTGGATGGCCCATATTTGATCTGTCCGATCTGAGCTGATCAGCGTGGCTCTCCACCGCGCCCCAAGCTGTTCTGGGGAGACTGCCTTGGCGTCCTGTATCTGTGTGCATTCCCATAACATAAGCTCTAGGGTGGCGCGTCTCATGCTACATAGCTTACACGAGTCATCTGAGTATAGTTCGGGATTAATACGATTTAGGTGCTTCGGGTTGGGAAATTCTTTAGTTTAAAGTCGCCTCCAGTCAACCTCCTGAGATCTGTATATTGTAGAGCTAGGTGGTGAAAATCTGCGCCTCGACTTTTTGTAGAATTGGATAATGTCGCGGAACCTAAACATTCTGTCCGTCTCCCACCACTCCTCTCCTCCCAGTACCTCATGTGAAGCTCCATCGCGACTGCGGTAAGTGAGACCTCGCGCTACGTGGTGAGCCTCCTCGTTGAGGTTGGGAATGAGAGACGCACACGGGGTGTGGGCTGGGAACCATATATTATACCTTTCTTCGAATTCCTCGGATGATATGAGATTTGCCTTGCGGAGGAGTATGTTAGTTGCCTCGGGAGATATTCTTCTTCGTGCATAGTTACGGATTGCCGACTGCGAGGTACTGATGACATACCTATACTTAGGGGAAATTATGCACTGTGCAACAGCCGCCTCTTTCGCGATTTCTGAATTATCCGAGCGTGTGGAGCACGCGTTTACGCATTTGCGGTCGGTGTTTATTACTGCCGCAATGTAGGATTTGTGGCTAGGGTACTCCTCTGCATCTACGAACAACGCCTCCTTGTCTCTGCCGTAGGCTTTAAGAAGAGTTCTAGTGCGGCTTTCTCTTCTGCCCTGATTAAGTTCGGGGTGTATATTTTTGGGCAGATTGGGGGACCTGGAATTTTTCCCTGATCCCTTTTAGAACCGACACTTTACTTCCTTGTTGGCTCTGGTATTTTTTCTCCGACTTGTGAAGGATACTGCGTCCTGTTCGCGGGCTGGCTAGTCTCTACAACTGGGCAATCTGTTTTGCTTCTATCAGTGTACGTGGAATCTGCCAATTTTTTTCTAAACACACCTCAGGTCTTTCTCGATGAGTGGGTAAAGGAGATCTTACTGCTCCCCCATCGCCGAACAGATTGTTCTCAAATTGTGGAACATTCATTCTAAACACACAGCAACAACTTTTCTGGGCAATGAAGTAAAAGCTACAGAAATAAATCGCACGAATCCTTACGTCTGTTAGTGTTGTTCCACAATAGTACTTGTATTTTCAACGTGAAATATAAATGTTCCTTATTTTCTAAGTCAAGCTATATGAGACAGCACACAGTACACACCAGAAATAGTTGTATTTATTAGATGCGAAATAATTTATGGTCAATCTCAATCCTATGGATGGCGTCACCACTCTTACTGCGCATGCACGCCACTTTCCTTCTCTCCTCTTCTGCGTATCTTCCCCTGGCGCCTCAAAACGCCGACGCAGGCAACGTCTCCTAGCCTGCACTCGCACTACCTCTCTCTCCTCTAGGTGTTTCTTTTAGCGGTTTTTACTACCTCAATACGCATGCACGTCCCCTATCCCCCTTTTCTTTTTACGCTTTCCCTCTCTCACCTCGAAACGCCGCCGCGGGTGGCATCAACTGATCTCTGGCTGCATCTACAAGCTTACGCTCGCTCTCTTTTACATCTTCTTTAGGCACCCATCCCAATTGCCTTTACCATCCTATTGCGTATGCGGGTTCCCTCTCCCTATCTGTCTGCCTGTATGTCCAACCATATGTCTGCTTTTCTGTCCACAAGGCCTCACCTGCCGAATGAGTCATCTAACTAGGTGGCCACGAGCCATGACGACCTAGGAGGGATGGACCCATAGCTTAAGGAGCCTCGCCTCTAAAAAGCGGACTGCTCGCGCTCCATCAATTGTTCCCTGGCCACCGCGTAATATAGGCACTGGTTCTTGTCTCCAGGATAGTGCCGGTGGGAGATTTCTCATGTGCTTCCTTGATTTATGTAGATTCAGAGTGTGCGCGTTTACTAAAAGTCAACTGCTGGTCTCTGTGGCCAATCGCAGTCTTCTATCTCTGATTGGTTACTACAAGCGATTGGCCTGTTCCAGATAGGAAAATTTAGCCCATCACTGCGTCCTTTGCACCTCCTTTGGTTTTTCTCGGACACAACGCCACGATGAGCGCTAGCTTCAATACCACTTTAAAGCCCAGCAGGCCGTGGCCCAGAGTTCCAGAACACCAGCGTCAAGCACTGGGGTCCGAGAATAGCCATTTCACCTAGTTTGTAGAGCCCTCAAAAGAGGTCCTGCGTCTCTGTTTTGTAATCAGTGTTTTTAAGCATCACCACTTTTGCACGTTCCCAAGGTTCCCCATAGCGGAAGATGGCTTATTTTTTGGCTTTACAGTGTTTCCGAACGCGCGAGTAGGTCCCGCCTTTTTACGTCTACCTCAATTGATAAGAAGCGTCAGTGTCCACATAAAACGCTTGTGATGTACTTCTGTCACTTAATTTCCACACCGTTACGAGACGCTCGCCAAGTCGGACTACCTTTAGTAGAGTTACATGTGCCGAGCTCCGCCTCCATAGATTTCCTTTCAATTATAAGAGAGAGGAGTAGCCGGCGTCACGCATTGGCTCCAACCTCTCCTTACATACATTTATTTTAAAAAATCTTAAGAGAAGTTGTAGCCCAGTATTCAAAGGTGGGCCTCTTGCAGAAAGCTATATTTTCGTAAATTATGCGTGCTGTGAAAGTGTTCTGCGCGTATCTATACTCGGCGACAGCTTTTCTTGACATTGGAGCGAAGGCTACGGAGGCGGGGCCTCCGCATATTTGTGTTACTACGTAAGTAGTCCGGTAGCTTGCAGCCGATTTCGGTTCCAGTTTCGGT
The DNA here is from genome assembly GCA_013436015.1 of Rhipicephalus annulatus. Lineage (NCBI taxonomy): Eukaryota > Metazoa > Arthropoda > Arachnida > Ixodida > Ixodidae > Rhipicephalus > Rhipicephalus annulatus. The sequence goes on along the minus strand of WOVY01014729.1, from coordinate 27,827 downwards.
TTTCGCTTGCTCGCTGCGCTAATGTGTTTATTATAGCAAAATGTATGCATGCAAAATGGGAACGTCCGAGTTAAACTTTGATGATAGTGCATACATGCAGCTAGTTACTGTGCTGTTTATATACTGGTACATATAAAACTTTTCGCTGTTCAGAACGTTTTCCCAGCATTATTCAGCCTTTATAACAGTGAAGTTTAGGTTCCGTGTTCAGCCCAGAATATACGGGTACGCGCCACACGTGATCGAATGTTAACGTTTACGGTATTGAGCCCTGGTACAGGCGAAATGAAAGGCCGGTTGCGGCACGATCCGGCCACGGGCCTGTCTTGTTTCAGTTTTGCTGTATTCGGTTTACACCCTCAAAGGCTGTCAGCAATTATTGGTGCAGACTGCGCCTCAGTGTTCGAGAAGCGTCTCAATTGTTGTAGATCGTTGGTAAGATTGCGCGCAAGACGCAAACAGTGAAGCTTATTTCAGTGCTTGCGCGGCGTCAGTGATAAGGCTGGAAAGCTCGATGCGTGATGTATAAAATACGGCGCGTCCCAACGATGAGCAGCTTTTCCACGGCCGATGCTGTGCTCGCCGCTGCAAGAGCAAGCAGCAGACGCAGCCGGCGTGCGGAAAACGTGGTGTCGTTCAAGAAATAAAAAAGAAGAAAAACTAGGGCGCACGATAACTTCTTTTCCAAGAACAGCGTCCCATACTTGTTCTATCCTTATAACAAAGAAAGTTTTATTTATTCAGGCCAAGAAGCTGTTAGAATCAGAAAATAAAATAGGTACTATTTCCTGGCACGCGCGCATGCAGGCGGTTCGGCTCTATAGCTTCCACAGTGCTGTCAAGAAAAGCTGTCGCCGAGTATAGGTAACCTAGCAGGAAGTCAACCCAATTCGGTCACTGACTTTCCGCGATCCTTGTCGACGTTAGTGCTGAAATGTCATTGAGACGTGTAATGGCAGATAACAAAACGGTGAGCATATGAAAAATTCGGCTTTGGGTTTATTTAGCTACGACACCAAAAAGAAAATACCTGGTGGCGTGGAGTGGGGAACACACAAATAGTATAAGCATCATTCTCAGTGACTGTGAAGGCAAGATAATACTTTTAAATACGGCAATTCTTTATTTTACGCTTTCGGCGTTAAACAGAATTCACGCTGCAACTGACTTCCAGAAAGCATCTGAAGCAGCTTTGCAAATTTAAATTTCTTCGTTTTAGACCGGGCTCACTTGCACTTCTGCGGTTTGTATATGAATTTGTAATGTTATACGGTGCCTCGTTCATGTCAAACGTTCAATGGAAGAGAGCGCACTGATCATTTTCATTTAAAAGTAAATTGCTTCAATTCCACGTGTTCAATGTTCAAATCGTACACAATGTTTTTTTGTGAAGACCATGCGAACAGTTCATGAAGGGTGGATGATAGACGAAAAGTGCTTAAAAGCGCAAACGACAGGAGGAAATAGAACAGATGAAAACAGAGCGCTGAATCCGCTGCTAATAGCCGAGACTCTCCTTACGTCACAAAGAGTGCCTGTTAAGGGACATAGTAAGAGCTTACTCAACAAGCCCCATTCTAGCACGGCTGTCATTCCCTACGTACACGAGGTTTCCCATAGGCTAAAGAAGGTCGCTGGCAAAATAGGTGCACAAGTTATGTTCTGCGCACGTGACAAGCTCACTGGGTATGCCACAGGGTTAGCAGTTAAGGGCTTAAGAAAGAAGCATGCTTTAGGAAACACGCTCCGCGCTATGTTGAATGTGTTTTAGGGATTGTATACAAGATATTGTTTACATGCGGGCTCTGTTACATTGGCCAAAGAGGCCGATGCATTAATGATCGGATGAGAGAGCATGCTTAATCTCTAAAAGGCTCCGTTCCCAGCCACTTGGCGGACCATTATAAAAAGTGTGGTTGCCTGCCAATTCATGAGAAGTGCGGGATTATGGGGCGATATAAAAATCAGCGCAAGCGTGAGATTAGCAAAGCTTTCCACATTAAACAGTTTGGGGCCTCCTGTGTTACCTTCGATTTTTCTTTGCGACTGTGAAATAAGATATCTAGGGTCCACTCATATGACTGGCTCTTGATAATGTAGGCCTATTGGCACATGTATCTGCGATTTGGCTGATGTTGAGTGGTTATGCGCATATTCTGTTTTCCTATATATTGCAGTTGGTTTGCAATAAACTTTGGTTGTTAGTTCAGGGCTCTGTTCTCGTCTCTTCTATCCCCTCGTGTCGTTTGCGCAGTTAGGCACTTACTTCGTCCACCATACAGCACCAACCACCCCAATCAAGCACTTTGTAGAATGCTGATGTTTTGTAAAAATCATCGCACGTGAACCGATAAGCAAACCGATAAGCAAAATTAAGTCAGGTATTTGGTCCAATAAGGCAATTTTGCGCATTCGGCTGATATGCTCACGTGGGTTGTTGCAATTTTCATTCTTCTTTCTTCGATCGCTTCGTCGTGGCTGAGTCAGCCTAGCAACAACTTGGCAATATTAGGGATCTGTAAAAAATCAGATATGTTTTCACCGGCTCTTAAACAGCTTGCCATTGCTACTGCTATATTAGAATTACCGAGGCTCAACGGACATACACGCCAATGGCTCCGTTATGCCGGACATCTCAACAGCAGCCGCCGTAACACCTGATTGATATCATTGATATGTGGGCTTTAACGTCCCAAAACCACCATATGATTTGATTATGAGAGACGCCTCAGTGGAGGGTTCCGGAAGTTTCTACCACCTGGGGTTCTTTAACGTGCACCCAAATATGAGCACACGAGCCTTCTACATTTCTGCCTCCATTGGAAATGCGGCCGCCACAGCCGGGATTTGATCCCGCGACCTGCGGGTCAGCAGCCGAGTACCATAGCCACTAGACCACCACGGTGGGGACGTCGTAATACCTATAAAAACCCGAAGTGAAATAAGACCTTTTACCTAACGACATCGACAGCATCAAGGCTCGCAATGCTTCATGTCGCATTAAATTTCATGACTGATGAACGGGCACAAAAACAGGCTATCTTCACTTACTCAAACGCCGCACTGAATTCCCTTCTGCCATCATTACGCACGGGTCACATGAGTAGCTGGTATTTGAGATTGAAGAAAAGGCCCACCGCTTATTTGAAAAAGGACAATAAATAATTTTCCAACGGCTCCCAAGTCACTGTCGGCTTATATGCCACGAACGGGTGATCGAGCTGCCCGTTCAGCTCATACAGACAAAAGTCAAATATTAATACCACTCTCTAAGACTGCAGCTGCGTGGACGTGCCGCATTCTTGTTTGCTAATGCACCATGTCGCAGTGGAACTATTGATTGATTCATTGATTTATTGATTTTTTGATGGATGGATGGATGGATATGTGGGGTTTAACGTCCCGAAGCCACCATAGGATTATAAAAGTAGCCGTAATGGACGCCATAGTGAAATGAGTCGCGCATCAAACATGCTTGGCATTCACTGGATCCAACTCTCAGCCTTCGAAATCCTCAAACACTTCACCGAAGTGACGCTGCCGCTTTTTTGTCGGTCATGGTTGGGTGTCGCAATTACACACGTGTACGCGTTCCGCATAGGGATGGCCGATGACAGCACAACATGTCACCACTGTGGTCGTCATAAAAGTATTCTACATGCTCTGTGTGAGTAACCACATCACTGTTCGCAGAGACAGGCACTTTGCAAAGAGCTTGATAAACTGGGTGACCAAACTTTTCCAGAAGTCCAAATCCTGCACCATCAACCAGACCTAACATCACAAAAGAAGGCTGCACCATCGCTATTGTGCTTCCTTTGTTCATGTTGCTTCTCTGAATGGCTTAGATTTGAACGTCCCACGTTTGTGTTCAGCTACGTGTGCGTTTGTGGTATTTTAGCTCTTTCAGTCACGGCGTCCGTATTTGTGGACATGAACTTCAAAGGGGCATCACACGCCACCAGTTTTTTCGAACGGCTTGAATCTCAGTGTGCACAATCCTGCAGGCATCTTGAACTTCGAAGTTAGAAATTTTTTACTAGTAGTAAAGAAGCGATACATAAAGTGTAGAAGAAGTTTCACAAACTAGGGTTCCATAGTCCGAAGACTGTAGGGGCTAGCAAAAACAGGGTAGCAAAAAAGATTAGTTCTACCAAGCTAACCTCCCTGTGTTTTCCTTGTAATCTACTTCGCTCTCTTTCTCTCTTACTTCTTCCTCAAGCATACATATAGCCATTTTTACAACATAACAATTTTATGTCCTCCATGTCACTTACCTCTGCCTTTAAAACAGGTTTTCGCTGAGACATACAACACAGACGATAAATTCTTGCGTGTAAAGATCACAGCCTGAGTACTATTGAGGCCATAACTGAAAACTTTAAATATATTGTTTTTTCACGGGGGGTGCTAGAGCACCTCAGTACAGATACTTCAACTACCTCCTGAATGCAACTGCATGAGAAGTGACAGAGTACATCAAAGATAGGTCGGCAAACCAACCACATTTGTTGGATGGCCGATGTTCATCCGGGTCTGCTAGCACACTCACAGAGCTACCATCAGCAGTGTTACGACTGCTGCTACTACCACTACCATTATCACGACAACAACAACAGCACTGAACACACACACACACACATACACACACACATATATATATATATATATATATTGTAGGCATTCATTAGGCACATCTACTATCTTTACACATATTCATCATCATGAGTGGTCATCTTCATCTGCTGTGGGGACTTGGCATGTCTGAGTTCTGTGCCTTGGGCGTGGTCACTTCATCGTGTCTTCTGGGCCTAATAAAGGTTCCCTTCAGCGTTACATCACAAGTGGTGGAGTGTGCTCTACGATCTTCCGTCCTCGCCCAGCCCGATCTGCCTCCTGGAGCTCCGCTCAGGTCGTCGTTTGTGCCAGGTGTCCGGTAACATTCCTCAGGACGAGCCAACCGGCGCTTCTGCGTCTACCTCCACGGCCCCGGCTACTGCGGCCTATCCATCGTGGATTATCACTACGCATCAGCGTGAGCCGCCCACGTTCGCTGGACTTAGAGGTGAAGATGTGGAGGATTGGTTGGACCATTTCGATCGAGCGAGTTCTACTAACAACTGGGATAATCCTACCAAGCCTCGCCGTGTTTCCTTCTATCTGACAGGCGTAGCGAAAATATGGTTTTTCAATCATGAAACGGACATTACGGACTGGACGCGTTTCAAACAACAGCTTCACCAAATATCCGGCACCCCGGTGGTTCGTTCAGCTCTCGCGAAGAAGACACTGGATGCTCGCAAGCAACAATGCGGTGAGTCCTACACATCGTACATAGAGGATGTGCTTGCTCTCTGTCACCGTTTCAGCACGTCCATGTCTGAATCGGAGAGAGTTCGTCATAAATTGAAAGGGATCGGCACGGTCGTGTTCAATGCCTTGGTCATTCGAAACCCGACTACAGTCGCTGAGGTTGTTGCCACGTGCCAACGCCTAGAGGAACTTGAATCCCAACGGTTACCATAGGACAGCGCTGAAAACACCACCACGACTGATGCCTCATTGCGTGCCATGATCCGGGCGGCTATACGGGAAAAGCTGCAATCTTTCGGCCTCTCAATGACACAGAGTCCACCTCCCCCCTCTAACACTGCTTTGCGCGGCGTTATCAAAGAGGAGTTGGCGTCCATGACCAGGCCAGCGTATGTAGACTCTCCAGTACCTCGACTCCAGCCGACGTACGCACAAGGCCTCGCTGGATCACCACCCGTCGTACAACCGACGCCCGCACAATCGACGCCCATCCCGCTGGCTTCGTTGACTCCGAGTGCACCTAGCCAGCCCTTTCACCCACCGTGGCGGCCGCCTCGTCCGATCTGTTATTACTGCGGCTATTGGGACCACATTGCACGCGTCTGTCGGAAGCGTCAGCAGGGCGAGCATCGTGGATTCGACACCTACGGACGGGATGATGGGACAAGCTGCAACGCTTTCCAACGTCGTCCTTATGATCCGCCGCTACGACGCTCACCGTCTCTAACTGCGACATCTGAGCCAACCAGTTCTTACCGCTCTACTAGACGCCGCTCACCTTCACCCCTCCGCCCCTCCACGTCTCCATTGCGACCTGTCTCGCAATTCACCAACCAACGCCCGGAAAACTAACCTCTGCAGCTTTTGGAGGAAAAGCTGCATCGAACGAAAAGACAGAAATTCCTCCAGTGCGTCCATATAATACGATATCTGCTTTAATAGAAGGTGTGTACGTGGATGCTTTAATAGACACTGGTGCTTGTTTGTCTGTGATTGATCGTTCTTTGTGCTCACGTCTGCGAAAAGTCACCACCCCTTATGATGAACCTACACTGCACGCTGCTCAAGGGGACGCCATTATACCTGCCACTATGTGCACCGCTCGAGTTTTCATTGCTGGTTTTCTTCATTTTGTGCAATTCGCTGTGCTGAGTTCGTGTGCCCACCAGCTTATATTATGCTGGGATTTTCTGTCTACAGCGAACGCTTCCATCTGCTGTAGAGAAAATGTTGTTCATATGATGAAAACTGACTATGCCCTGTATGCGGATGACAAGCCCGTTCGCTTGCTCGCTGCGGAAGATACCGAGCTACCACCTGGTCATCAGCGGATAGTTGCCACCACTTCTAATGTGATAGACTCTGGTGACGTGTTTGTCCAACTATCTGCACGCTGTCTCGCAAGGGGTATGGCCCTTGCTCCAGGTCTAGCGCAATTCCATAATGGCTCCGGACTTTTCTACGCTGCAAACCAGACTTCCGAGAAAATTCTGATTCCTAAAGGCACCACAATGGCTTGCATTTCTGAATCTCAACCTGTCTCTGTTGTCCCGCCTATGCCAGCGTGTTCTGACCTTCCTTCTATTGGACGTTCGTCAAGCGTTTCTGTTCTTGCTGCGACTATTAGTCCAGAACTGACCTCTTCACAGACAGATGAGTTGCCTGCATTGCTACAAAAGCATAGGAGATTGTTCGATGTCCATTCCTCATCTCTGGGACAAACGTCCATTATTAGGCATCGTATCCAGACCGATGACACTTCCATCGTACGCCGTCGACCATATCGCGTCTCTTCGTCCGAGCGTGAGATCATTGAACAAAATGTAGCCGATATGCTGCAACAGAACATTATACGTCCCTCCGCGAGTCCTTGGTCATCCCCTGTTGTTTTAGTAAGGAAAAAAAGATAGCTCCGTATTTTGCGTGGACTACAGAGCACCTAATAAGATCAACCACAAGGATGTTTACCCTATGCCACGCATAGACGATGCTTTGGATTCACTGCAAGGTGCTGAGTACTTCTCAAGCCCAGACCTGTGTTCAGGTTACTGGCAAATACCCATGCACGAGGGTGACAAAGAAAAGACAGCGTTTTCAACACCAGATGGGCTGTACGAATTCAACGTCATGCCATTCGGTCTTTGCAATGCTCCACCAACAATCGAGCGGATGATTGACACAGTTTTACGAGGCTTTAAGTGGAAGACTTGCTTGTGCTATTTAGACGATATTGTTATTTTATCGTCAACATTTCCTCAGCACTTGCAACGACTGGATGAAGTTCTTACTTGCCTTGCAAACGCAGGCCTTCAGCTGAACACCAAGAAGTGCCATTTTGCGAGCAAGGCGATTAAAGTGTTAGGCCACATCGTAAGCAAGGACGGTATTCGTCCCGATCCTGACAAGATTTCCGCTGTCCAACACTTCCCGCGTCCTGAAAAAGCCAAAGATTAGCGCAGTTTCCTCGGCCTCGCTTCTTATTTTCGCCGATTTAATCGAGGCTTCACCTCAATAGCTTCACCATTGCACAAGTTGTTCGGATCAGGCGTCGCCTTTGTGTGGTCTCCTGAATGTGAAGCGGCGTTTGCCCAACTGAAGTGTGCACTCACATCCGAACCAATTTTCTGCCATATCGACGAAACCGCGCCTACGCTCCTGCATACAGACGCTAGTGGTCGAGGCATTGGTGGAATTCTACAGCGAGACAAATCTTCACGTGAGGAAGTCGTCGCATACGCGAGCCGTGCACTGACCTCTGCCGAAAAGAATTATACCATTACCGAACAGCAGTGCCTAGCGGTCGTATAATCGATAAAAAATTTTCGACCTTATCTCCATGGCCGCCACTTTACTGTGGTTACGGACCATCACGCCTTGTGGTGGCTCTCGACAATCAAGAACTTGTCCGGCCGCCTTGGTCGCTTGATTCTTCGCTTACAAGAATGCGATTTCACGATCACATACAAGTCGGTAAACATGCATCAAGACGCCGACGCACTTTCGCGTTGCCCGCTCTCTTCACCGGCCACTGCCACACTCGAGAAGCTTTCGGCCTTCTCTTCCCTACATGTTCCGTCATTAGCTACTGTGGACCCAACTTCTCCAAGCGAGTGTAGTTTGTTCTTATCGCACCAACGTGCTGACCCTTACTGTCGCCGCATCATGGGCCCTCTTGACGGGACTTGCCGACCCCGTAACACCCGTCTTCACCTACAGCTGACGCAATTCAAGCTGAACAACCACGTCCTGTACCGTCATATCTACCACCCTGATGGTCAACGCTGGGTGCCCGTTCTACCTCGCTCTCTTCGTGCTCAAGTCCTCAAGACATATCACGACGACATGTCTGCTGGACGCATGGGCTTCCAAAAAACTTATGACCGCATAAGGTGCCACTACTACTGGCTGGGCTTATCCACCTGTGTCGCGAGTTACGTTGCCTCATGCGCCCTTTGTGAGCGTCGCAAGCTACCTACATCAACTCGAAGTGGACAATTACAACCGCTCCAAGTCCCCTGCAACCATTCGAGGTGGTTGGCATTGACCTGTATGGTCCGCTTCCTATGACTGTCACGGGCAATCGATGGATAGTTGCAGCTGTCGACCACATGACCCGCTACGCCGAAACAGTTCCCGTGCCTTCTGCATCAGCTTCGGAAGTGGCCTCGCGGCATCAAATCCCGGCTGTGGCGGCTGCATTTCCGATGGAGGCGGAAATGTTGTAGGCCCGTGTACTCAGATTTGGGTGCACGTTAAAGAACCCCAGGTGGTCTAAATTTCCAGAGCCCTCCACTACGGCGTCTTTCATAATCATATAGTGGTTTTGGGACGTTAAACCCCAGAAATCAATCAATCGGAAGTGGCCGACTTCATCCTTCGAGCAATAATCCTTCGACACGGAGCTTCTCGTGTAATCCTGAGCGACCGTGGAAGAGTATTTTCTTGAGAACTCGTCGACGAAGTGCTCAAGGCATCCGGCACTACACACAAAACAAGCTCCTGTTACCATCCTCAGACGAACGGCCTGACTGATCGCTTTCATCGTACACTGTCAGATATGATAGCGATGTGTATCAAACGCGACCGCAGAAACTGGAACACCATTTTGCCATTTGTCACTTTTGCATTTAATACCCCTGTACAGCGCACAACCGGTTACTCGCCGTTCTACCTTGTCCACGGTCGCTCCCCCTCTTCTTTCCTCGATGTTTCGTTCTTCTCTGCGCCTATCAAACCATGTTCATCAAGTGAAGAGTACGTGTCTCGTCTACTTCATTGCCGCCAGCTGGCTCGCGTCAACCCTGAAGCCAAGCAACAGGATCGCAAGCTTGAATAAGATGCCTCTCATCGTGCCGTGTCTTTCAGCCCTGGCGACGAAGTCCTCCTTCTTACACCCATTCGCACTCTTGGACTGTGCGAGAAGTTTCAATTACGTTTTATTGGCCCCTACACTGTCTTGGAGCAAATGTCTCCTGTGAATTATCGCGTGGCACCCGTTCTTCTTTTGACGAACCGCCGCTACAGGGCAGCAGAAATAGTCCACGTATCCCGCGTGAAGCCTTTCATGCGGCGTTCCTCTTCGCTTTAAACTGCGGCCAAGAACTGCGGTCAGGATGACCGCTTTCACGTGGGGGGAAGTCAGTGTAGGCATTCATTAAGCACATCTACTATCTTTACACATATTCATCATTATGAGTGGTCGTCATCTTCATCTGCTGTGGGGACTTGGCTTGTCTGAGTTCTGTGCCTTAGGCGTGGTCATTTCATCGTGTCTTCTGGGCCTAATAAAGGTTGCCTTCACCGTTACATCATAATATATATATATATATATATATATATATATATATATATATATAGGAAAGAAGTATATACCTAAGGGCTCGTTTTTCCGTGTTTCGACACAATATTATTGAGATCTAACAGACAATAATGCCAAGCATGGTATAGGGAAAGTTATTAGACCAAATTGTTATGTAAAAGTGAATAAAGAAAAGTGGCTGTAAAGGTAACTTGCCGTGGGAACGAACCAAACCTGCGACGTTCGAATAACGCATCCTATGCTCTACCACCGAGCGACCATGGCAGTGATCCTGTCAGCCACTTTTTTAGGTATATAAGTGAATTTAAACGTGAGAGTGTCAGTCAGCGCCTTCTGTAGCCATGGCGGCGAGTGTGGCACACACTTTATGAGCCTGTGAGGCGTCACGTAGCACGTGACCTTATTACAAACTGGTAGCTCGCCAAAAGTCCTTCGTATAGAACCTAAGGTGCCAAGTCTGTCAGCACAAGACCCTCGTTAATAAATAAGGGAAAGAAGTATATAATTAAGGGCTCGTTTTGCAGCGTTTCGGCACCAAATTATTGATCTCTCTCTCTCTCTCTCTCTCTATATATATATATATATATATATATATATATATATATATATTGTCGCGAGCAAACACAAGACCTGCAGCCAGGAGTTCACCCGAACCAGAGCAACGAAAATGCTCTCTTCTTCTCCGTAGCCCAAAACGGGTATGAGCCACAGCGGCTCGTTCATCAATGGTGGCATTACCCCCTCTCCCAAGAAGCATCGTCTCGATGCTGTACATAAAGGCGACAAAAAAGAAAATGAGATGAAAATTACCATGCAAGCAAAATGAATGGCGTAAGGCCGAATAACATAGTTGGTTGTGGAGCCAAGAGTTAAATGAGAAATAAGAAAAATTGGAAAAAATGTAAGGGAGAGACGAATAAAGTCAGTCGCTGACTGGAGATTCACAGCGCGAAAAGCATAGTTTCAGCCGTGAAACGTGAACGACTTCAGTTCGCGAGGTGAAACGGGAACGTCTCGAAGCGCCTTCTGGGAGAACCTCGTATGTGACGTCGCTGAGACGTCGCACGACCTTGTAAGGGCCGAAGTAGCGGCGAAGAAGCTTTTCTGAACGGCCACGTTGTCGGATAGGGGTCCACACCCAGACTTCATCAGCGGGCTTGAAAATACCTTCACGGTGACGAAGATTGTAGCGGCGTCCGTCTGCGGTTTGGTGATGTTGAATACGGTGACGAGCAATTTGATGGGCCTCTTCTGCACACTGCGCGAATTTGGCGTCATCGGTGCGGTATATTCCTAAGTTGTCGGGCAGGAGCATGGCGTCGAGCATCGTCGTAACCTCGCTACCGTGCAATAAGTGAAAAGGTGTGAAACCGGTACTTTCTTGAACAGCAGTATTATACGCAAAAGTTACGTAGGGAAGTATGGCGTCCGAGTTCTTGTGATTGATGTCCACATACATTGACAGCATGTCTGCAATTGATTGATTGATATGTGGGGTTTAACGTCCCAAAACCACTATATGATTATAAGAGACGCCGTAGTGGAGGGCTCCGGAAATTTCGACCACCTGGGGTTCTTTAACGTGCACCCAAATCTGAGCACACGGGCATGTCTGCAATTGTCTTATTGAGTCGTTCAGTCAGCCCGTTTGCTTGCGGGTGGTAAGCCGTTGTTTTACGATGTTCCGTGCCACTTAATCGCAAGACTTCCTGCAGCATCTCTGCGGTGAAAGCTGTCCCACGATCAGTTATGCCGACAGCTGGAGCACTGTGACGTAAGATGATGCTGTTCACGAAAAATTGGGCGACATCTGCTGCGGTTGCTTTTGGAAGCGCCTTGGTTTCACAGTAGCGCGTTAAGTAGTCGGTAGTGACCACAATCTACCGGTTTCCAGACGAAGACGTGGGGAATGACCCCAGTAATCCATGCCAATCTGATGAAAGGGCGCCTTTGGTGGGCCTGTTGGTTTCAGTAGTCCCGCTGGTCGTAAAGGTGAAACTTTACGTCGCTGACAGCCGCGACATGTGCGAACGTAGTGCTTCACAGTCTTTGCGAGACGTGGCCAGTAGTAGGAGCGTTGAATCCGTTGCAGCGTGCGCGTATAGCCGAGGTGTCCGGACGATGGCTCATCATGACACGCACGTAAAATGTCACCACGAGGCGTAGTTGGCGCAACAAGCAGATACATAGCTTGTGTAGGATGAAAGTTCTTTTTGTAAAGCACTCCATCGCGGAAACAAAAGGAGGATAGTGAGCGTGCAAAGCTTCGAGGAGGGTGGGAATTGCATCCTTCCAGGTAGTTTATGAGCGGAATGAGCTCCGAGTCTTGACGCTGTTGCTCAGCCAAGCGGGTTGCTGATACGGCAGAAATAAAAGTGTCCTCGTCTTCAAGGTCAGTGTTGGCATTTTCGACCGGTGCACGTGAGAGACAGTCGCCGTCGGTGTGTTTCCGCCCAGATTTGGGGACGATGGTGACATCGAAATCTGGTAGCCAAAGGCTCCATCGTGCTAGACGACCTGAGGGATCTTTGAGATTTGCGAACCAACAAAGGGAATAGTGGTCGCTAACTACCCCGAATGGGCGGCCATACAAGTATGGGCGGAACTTTGTTATGGCCCAGACAACAGCGAGGCATTCCTTCTCGGCTGCAGAATAGTTTTTCTCCGCTGGGGATAACGTTCTGCTCGCATAAGCGATCACGTGCTCTACGCCATTATGCCACTGAACTAATACCGCTCCTAGTCCAACGTTGCTGGCGTCAGTATGTAATTCCGTGTCAGCGCTTTCGTCAAAATGACTCAGTACAGGCGGAGCCTGGAGGAGGTTTCAGAGGGTGTCGAACGCATGACACTAATCGGGACCCCAAACAAACGAGACACCGTCTTTTGTAAGCTTGTTGAGGGGTTCAGCAATCTTCGAAAAGTTTTTGACAAAGCGCCTGTAATACGCACAGAGTCCCAGAAATCGGCGTAGGTCGCGCTTATTTGTGGGCACGGAAACGGCGGCAACAGCACATGTTTTCTCCGGATCTGGGCGGATGCCGGCATGGCACACAACGTGACCAAGAAACTTTAGTTCTTCATATCCAAAATGACATTTCTCGGGTTTGAGAGAAAGCCCCGCTGTTCTGATTGCCTGAAGTACTGCATGAAGGCGTTGGACCTGTTGAAACGTGTCTGCAAAGACCATGACGTCATCGAGGTAAACAAGACATGATTGCCATTTGAGCCCTGTAAGAACCGTATCCATCATTCTTTGGAAAGTAGCTGGCGCTGAACATAGACTGAAAGGCAACACTTTAAACTCGTACAGGCCGTCGAGAGTAATAAACGCCGTCTGTTCGCGGTCGCGCTCATCCACTGCGATTTGCCAGTAGCCGCTACGTAAATCCATGGAAGAAAAATATTTAGCGTTGCGTATACGGTCCAACGAGTCATCTATCCGGGGTAGAGGACAAACGTCCTTTTTGGTGACCTTGTTCAGTTTACATTATTCAACGCAAAAACGCAACGTACCGTCCTTCTTCTTTACTAGCACAACTGGCGAAGCCCAGGGACTGGTTGATGGCTGGATGACGTCGTCCTGAAGCATCCGCTGGACTTGGTCACGTATAGCGTCTTGCTCTTTTTGCGGCACCCTATAGGCGTGTTGTCGGATGCGTCTCTCGGTGGGTTCCGTGATGATACGGTGCTGAGCAAGTGGTGTCTGTTTAACCTTTGACGTAGTGGCAAAGCAGTCTTGAAATGAGCCGAGTAAACGCAAAAGGTTTTATGGTTGAGCCGAAGGTAGTCTCTCGTTTACGTCGAGAGTGCTCGTGAAGGCCTCGTCAGGGTGGCCATTTGATGAAAAGAAAGCTAACGCGGGCGAACCATCGGCATCGGCAAGTTCTTCACAATATGCAATGGCAGTGTGTCTCGTTAGGTGGCGATAATCGTCGCTGAAGTTCGTGATCAGCAGGTGAACATGCCTATTGCTAGGCTGAATGATTCTTCGGGCAACACAGATTTGTCGTGAAATAAGGAGAGACAAATCGGCCTCTGCAATTACCGCGTCAGACATGTCCTGTCCCAATTCTACTTCGACAAAGAGGCTGCTTCGAGGTGGAAGAGTGAGAGAATCGTCGGTAACACGAAACGCTCTTTTCCGGAATTGTGTACTGTCAGTAGCAGCGCAAAAAGGATCTTCGAACGACACAAGTAATTCACGGAGGTCGATGACGGCACCGTATTCACGAAGTAAGTCCATTCCTAGAAAGCCTGGCCGAGAGCACACGTGCAATACGAGGAAAGAGCTTGCAAATGTCAACGTAGGTATACGAATGCGTGCCGTGCACATACCGGTAGGCATCACCAGATGGCCCCCTGCCATGCGCAACTGGGGTCCTTGCCATGCTGTGGTAACCATCCTCAGTTCAGATGCCAGTGCGGCGCTCATTACGGAATAGTCGGTGCCGGTGTCGACGAGGGCGTTGACAACATGATTGTTTACGAAGACGGCGATTTCGGCAGAAACGATCTTTCTGCTGTCAGAGAACACTACAAAACCAGAATGGTCCTCGTCTGGTCGTTGCGTCGAATGAGGGTCTTTTACAGTTCGCCGGGCCGCGACTTCACCCCCAGAAGTCGCCGTTCCTAGTTTCCCCTGTGATGACTTGGTGACCGGCTCCTGAAAGGAGCCGAAGACGATGAAGGCAAACTGTGTGACGTAGACCGGCGAGGTGACGGTGATCTCGATTGGTGGTGCTGAACAGTCGAAGGTGTTCGCTGGCTTGTGAGATAGGCTTCGATTTCGCGGGGACGCTCACCGTAGCGCGGGCATCGAGCATCCGGATGGAAGCCGCGGAGACCTAGTTGCCGGTATTTACAGTTCCTGTATACGTGACCCGCTTCACCGCAGTGATAGCAGAGCGGACGGTTATCCAAAATGCGCCACATGCTTGCCTTGCTACCACATTGTCTTGAGGTAGATGGCAGATAGGTTGGTGTGCTCAGGAACCTTGAGCCGAGAGGCGGGCTCGAAGCAGTAGCGTGGAATGACTGCATAGCCTGGTACCTGGGCCGCATAGCAGTATCTGTAGCCGGTGGCGCGGGGGATCGCAATGCCGCTGCGTATGCCAGGACTGGGGCCTCGCGAATCAGTGGTGCGATTGGGGTAAGGGGTGTGACGGCCTGCCGGACTTCTTGTCTGATTACATCCGCGAGGGCTGACACAGGTTGATGGGATCCCACTGCCTGAAGCTGTCGCAGGTTTTCCCGAACAATACTTTGAATGAAGTCTGCGAGGGCCTGTCTCTCGCTGTCAAAGCCGATAGACATGCGGTGGCCGGGACCTGGCGTTCGTATTGTGACGACCGCTGCTGCAGCGTACGTTCCATAGTGGTCGCCTCACTGATGAACTGGGTGACTGTCGTTGGTGGATTGCGCACGAGCCCAGCGAAAAGCTGTTCTTTTACTCCGCGCATCAAATGCCGCACCTTCTTTTCCTCGGGCATGGCAGCGTCCGCGCGCTTGAAGAGCCGAAGCATGTCCTCGACAAACATGATACTCGTTCGTTCGGCCGCTGGTTTCTGCAGGATATCGCTTGTTCAGCCCTCTCCTTCCTCTCGGTGTTCCGAAAGGCGTCACGGAGCTGACGGCTAAACTCTTGCCAGGTTGCGAAGGAGCCCTCGTGGTTCTCGTACAACGTCTTCGCAGAATCCTCCAAGTAGAAGTAAACACGGCGTAGCTTGCGAACATCGTCCCATTCGTTGATACTGGCAACCCGATCAATGTGGTCGAGCCAGTCATCAACATCCTCGAAGATGTCTCCATGGAACAGCTTTGGTGTCTGTGGCGCATGAAAAACATGGGCGAGAAGAGAACCATGGGCATCGCTGGTTTGGACCGCCTGGCTTGTCATCGGAGTTGTCATCTTTCTGGGTGTCGATGTCAAGGAACCAAATTCAGGGGGTAACCCACGCAGGCGGCGGCTGCTTCTTGCTCTGGGAGATGTAGCTGTCTCCACGATGGCCGACACAGCCGAAGTACACGTACCCAGCACCTCCACCAGTAATGTCGCGAGCAAAAGCAAGACCTGCAGCCAGGAGTTCACCCGAACCAGAGCAACGAAAATGTTCTCTTCTTCTTCGTAGCCCAAAATGGGTATGAGCCACAGCGGCTCGTTCATCAATGGTGGCAATATATATATATATATATATATATATATATATATATATATATATATATATATATATATATATATATATACAGAAACGTTTCGTATGAAATCTTACAGAAAATATATGGACTCCGTAACATTTCCTTATGCTACATATGGAAAAAATATAGAGTTTTATGGAAATATACGGAAGTTGTATGGCATTTACGGAAAGCTTCTTATGGAGTATATGGAAGGATAAGGAAGTTTTATGGCGTGGATGGAGTGAGTTTTATGGAAAATATGGAAAGATAAGGAAACTTATGGAGCATACGGAGAGTTCATTATAGAAGATATGGAAGGATAAGGAAAGTGTATGGAGTGTACAGAAGCTTTCATAAGGAAAATGCAGAATGTAAAGTCTTACGGAAGCATACAGATTTTGTAAGGTGCTTACGAAAATGTGCAATAGTGTATGAAAGGCATGTGGATTGTTGCAAAAATGTGGAAACTCTACAGTTGTTTTCACATTTTCAGCAGGAAATCAGAGCTCTATAAAGTTATAAATGAATGCTCAGTGACATAAATAGTACAAAAGAATAACATAGGCTAGTCTGTGTTGTCAGTCACCGCTGTTCGCCCTTTTCCAGAATGAATACAACTTCTGCAGATGACCAGGTGCTAAAGTCTGTCACACGGAAAATAAACAGGATCATGTAAAATGTCGCTTTCGTGTGCAACTGTAGTTGTGGTTGTGCTGAATGACCTTTCTTTATATACACTACATAACAAACTTGCTCCTTTAGAGTCAGTGCATTTCCGGATCGATTGTAAATGTTTGCATATGCGAGGCCTCAAGTTTTATAAGAAATTCCTCAGTGTGCCACTAGGAAATGTGTGTTAGGCGAAAATTTGCATAATATTATATACAACTCTTAAAGCCTCGTCTACAACTTTGTGCAGGTTGACCTTGAGCAGAAAACGAGGAGCGGCAGCAGCCCCCAGAAAAGAGCAAGCACCCTCCAAGCTCCCGAAGCTCTCTTCGACAGGAACAGCAAGGTCACTCTGTGGCATTGAAAATCATTGCAAGGAGTGCCTTATCAGTACACTGTGCTGCTCTTTCATCGCAGAAGACGAAGTTGACCACTCCAGAGGAACTTTACCCTGTGTGTTGTGAGTGCTTCAGTGGTTTTGTTTTTGTCCAGCCAGCAGTTAAGAAATCATGTGTCAGATTCAGCCGGGATGGCTAGAGGGAATCGGGCAGGCATGTTTGGACATTCGTCTAGCCAAGTAGTGCCAATTTTCGCACTGGTCCTGTTGGAGTTACTGCCACAATCACAGAAGCTATGTCACCTCTCTAAATGTACAGATGTGTCGGGAAAGATTAGCTGCATTAGGTTTTTCTATAACTGATAGCTGCCAACATTCTTCATTATACAGGAGTTTTATTCCTCACTTATGGGTGTAAAGCCCTCCACAGAAAAAATGCAGCACGTCTACTTCTAGAAGGCTCCAAGGCCCTACTTGTAGGTTTTTTCGGCTTGTATCATAAACACCTCGTTTGGGTGTACATGAACTTTTTATAAACATGTACAGCGAAAAATTTGGGTGGCCGGTCGTTTTGTCGTTATCATGTTCCTCGCAGTATTCTTAAGCATGTTGTGCATTACATTGTCAATCTGGTTCATGTGCATAGAAGACATTACGAAGTTTCAGGCTACAGTATAAAAAGCCTGGAAGCAAGCTATCAATAATTTTTAACAGAGTTGCTTAATCTGATACATGATACATCACTAAACTTTCTCGCGTATTTATCAATGTAAGCTCGTCTTAGTGTTATCCAAAATGAAGATGTGAGTCGACAGATGGAAACATCTAGTGGGGTAATCAGGGTGAACAGTGGAAGTGCCTCAGACAGGCTGGCCGATGTTGCGATAGGAGGACCTATTTTTTAGAAGTCACCTTGTCATCCTTGGAGTGTTAGTTTAAATGAGGTCAGTAATGACATCATCTTTTGGTGTAGGCGTGTGTGCCTGTTGGAAATGTTTGTCTGAAAAAAAAAACCTATAACGCAGAAGAGTGCAGCCCTTGCTTCTTTTCAAGTTAGGTTGCGCTGATACAAAGTGTTCTCCTGTCGGAGGTTGGGGGTAAGGGAAGCAAAAAAAGATAAATGATAGAAAAGAAGAAAGCAGAAGAAAGAAAGGGGGGATGCAAAGTAAAAGTAGTGCTACACTGCTCCTACTTTGCATCCCCCCTTTTCTTCTTTTTTCTCTTGTTTTCTTTTTTCACCTGTTTGTTACATTTGCATTGTCCCATCTAGTGCATGAATCAATGACACATGGCTTTGCTATAGCAAAGATGCCTATGTGGTGTTGGATTGAACAGTGCGTTGTACTTCATTCAGTTAATTACAGACTGATCAGTCTTGCAATAAGTGCTTCCTGTCTATCACCACACATGTTCAAATGAATAGTTTGTGCTTTGCTCTTAGTATGCTGGTATATAGCTTGTGTCTTGGACTACTCAAAATGAATGTTATTTTGTTGCTGCTTATGGTAATGAATTTATCCAACATGAAAATATCTTGCCTTGTGAACTTTGTCGGACCTGCCTTTCTTTTTCTTTCCTATGCAGGCATTGTATGTGAGGGAGGCAGCAACAGAGAGGTGATAGCTTGAGCTTCGGAAGAATAAATGCTGGCAGCTAAGCAATTACACATTAAACATCTCAGCCATTTTGCCAACCGTCCTAAATGTGTTTTGAAAAAAAATATTGTGCTCGTTTACTGTATTGAAAACAACAAAATGCTAAAATATCATGCAGAGAACAAAATAATAGGCCACGTGGTGCCTTCTCGAGTTCCCAGGATGTCGTATGGGTGTTGTTTGTAAAAAGTAAAAAGTGTTTCAAAAATACTGCCTCTTCTACACCAAATTCGGTCTAGGTATTAAGTAAAGGTGATTGTGTGTAGTGCATGAAGCTCAGTACCATTAGTGTAATTTTTTTGCCACATCAAAAGCAAGGAAACAGTTCTCTTTATATGGCAAGTTATATGATTACACTTTGTCTTAAAGTAGAAATGAAATTTTGAAGTTTTCTTATGATGTCTGTTTTCTGCATTTGATATACGACAGCTTCCAATCCGAAGTTTTCCATGGCCCTCAATAGAAGACTTCATAAATCATTTTTCTCATTTACACAAAAATTGTAATGATTACACCTGCCATATAACAAGAACTGTTTATTTGCTTTCAACTTACACATAAAAGTAGTTTTCAATTAGACAAACACACAGCTCAAGTTGCATCTCAATGTGGACAAAAACGATTATATAGTGATATTTGTAATTTGGACCTAACATTATTTTTTTCGTGAAATATAACTTCTGTGCAGTGAGTATTTGTGGCTCAAATATTCATACAAAGTGCAGTATTGCCATACAAGAAATGCAAACGATAAACAGTTTGGCTGAATTCTTCAAAGCCTATGTAGCGGAAAAATTGCACTAATTTTACTCGGCTTCAAATACTTTAAGAAGCACCTTTACTTAATATGTAGATCAAATTTGATATGGCAACAAAAAGCGGTACTTTGAAATTTTTCCCACAAATAACACCCGCACGACTTTCTGCGAAATTCTGAAGGTACCCACGTGACCACTACTTTTTTCTCTTCAAAACATTTCTGCAAATAACTATTTTCAGTAGAGTAAATTACCATCATTTTTTAAACTATATATCTGTGATGGTCGCCAGGCAGTATGGTTTGCATGTTTGGTGTAGAATAGCCCAGTGCGAAAAACAACAAATGTCTGAGCATCCTTTGACGCTCGGGCAATTTCGAAAGCATTTGTTTGTTAGCAGCAATTCAGTTAAGCCCTTGTCTTTATGCTTAGGCCCAGAAACGAAACACAAGTAACCAAAGTAGTCCTAATAGTCATGCAGTCTCGCTGTTCCAAGGCTTGTGGAGCCTAATTTAGTGCAAGCATCACCATTTTTTAAATATTCAAATTCAACCAACAGGTTTTGGAGGCACCGTGCATTTTTAGCTAACTTGATTCACACCAGTTACTTAGATAAAAAGCGGAAAGTAGAGGTAAAAATACCATTTTAAAGGCATTGTAGGTAATAACAAAAAGGACTGCTTTCTTTTTTTATGTGGTGCTTTGCCTTAACGCTGTGCTTTTA
The DNA here is from genome assembly GCA_013436015.1 of Rhipicephalus annulatus. Classification (NCBI taxonomy): domain Eukaryota; kingdom Metazoa; phylum Arthropoda; class Arachnida; order Ixodida; family Ixodidae; genus Rhipicephalus; species Rhipicephalus annulatus. The sequence continues at coordinate 7,372 of WOVY01014729.1, read as the reverse complement.
GTGGTATAGTTCATTGTACGTCTAGTGAACATAGGCCTTAAAAACTAACATTAGCCATGTTGAGGTCGATTTCTTGGTTATAGTCATTGTAGCCATATTACAAATATATGACTTCAAACTTGATTGTTCTTTTGAAGATTTTTTCTTGCATAATGATATTTCATAGTCTTAGTCAATTTTGTTATAAGAAAACGTGATGTCATAATAGGGTCACTTTTTTAGAGTCGTTCAGCTCTACCTTTACCTTTTACATTCCTAATAGAGCAGTTATTTTCAATATCGGTATTCAAAAATGGAATGAGCATGCTGTATGTAGTAAGGTGTAAGCACTTACAGATAGCACATGCACCCAACCTTTCTGTTGGCAGTTTATTACTGTTATTCTTGATTTATATGTTGGGTTTCACGTCTGAAAACCACGATATGATTATGAGAGACGCCGTAGTGGAGGGCACTGGAACCTTCGACCACTTGGGGTTCTTTAACGTACACCCAAATCTGAGCACACGTGCTTACAGCATTTCTGCCTCCATCGGAAATGGAGCCGGGATTTGATACCGCGAGCTGCGGGTCAGCAGCCGAATTTCTGTTACTCTTGCTCCCCTATATGTGTGCAGTTCGGTTATAGTTATCTGGCTTGCACAGATTTTTAAAAGCACCTGCCTGATCCTGCTTGCTTTCATGGTGATTTTAACCTTCATAAGTTGCATAGGTTTAACCCCCAAAATTGTTCAAGATGCCAATTTTGTGCACAAACTGTATATAAAGGCAGCAGATGTACATGCACACACTATTAAATGTACATTGAGAGCTTTCACTTGTAGTTTCTAAAGTTTTACTGTGCAGAGAGCATTTAAATCATAATTTCATAAGGACATATTATTCGATTATCTCTACCATTGAAGATCGTGACAACCTAGTTATTTCACTGTGATAAGCATGCTTTTTTCTTTGATGTGGCAGAACTAATTTAAACACTCATTCCTTCTATTATTCACATATGCATAACATGAAGGATTGTGTGCCTTACATTTTCAGTTTCATTCTGTGTGTTATATTTCTTGTGCATGTAAACTAATGTGCTAACATGTGTCTCTGACATTATTTGTGCCAATTATGTTCATTTCCAGGTGCCTATGAAGGACACATAAGTTCTATGGCAGTGACCTTTCAAATTTACAGTGGTGCCGGAGCCTCAAGCAGCATTTCGCCGATCTCCACAAGGCGTTCATGAGACAAACACAGCGCTACACTTTCACAGTGCTATGAGTATTATTTATGTTTAAACATTTCGTTCAAAAATTGCTGTTACATTGTGTTCTGTGCCACCATCCTGTGGCTTGGTGGAGCTCGTGAAATTACGGTGCAGTCACCTCATTTGTGTACCATCAACACTGCAATGTCACTATTCACAGCTGGAGCATACAGACAAATAAAAAGTATATTGATTGTAGCAGGGCTGGCGTGTATAATAATGCTTCTCTATTGATAATAATAACTTTATAAGTTCTTTAGGTCTTGCATAGAACACTGCATTAATGTGTTGCAATGTAACCTTCATTTATGATCACTAGCATGTTAATTTAGTAGTTTTGTAATGTATTTATTTGAAAGGTAATTTGCTTCCGCATCACGACAATTAGAAAGATGCCGATGATTCAATCCCTCATTAAGTAGCTTCTCAACACATTTGTTTCTTTCAAGCCCTTGTTTACTCACCAAGGCTGTTTCAGATAGCAAACATATTTCACCTTCATGCAACATATTAAAAATGAAATATTCATATATATTTCTACACAGTACCTTTTGCAAACAACGTGAATGGCCAATTGCTTTTACTCGAGATCTAGGATGTCCATTTGATCTTTGCAAGATGCAGCGGATAGCTGCATGGTTTCTGTATTATGCTGATTTCCGTAAGCTGCTTATCGGGTAATTTAGCATAATATGGCACTTTCCGTAAGATGCGAATGTCCGCATCTTTCTGCACGATATGGCGTTTTCCGTAAGCTGCGGATGTCCGCATCTTTTCGGATGATATGGCGCTTTCCGTAAGCTGCGGATGTTCGCCTCGTTCCGCATGATGCGGCTTCCCGTAGTCCAATAATGGCGTATGTACGGATCCGTATATGCGGAACGTTTCAGTAGGGTATATATATATATATATATATATATATATATATATATATATATATATATATATAGAAAAATAGAGTATCAGACACGTTGGTTTTGCACGGTATATTCTGACTGACGTTTCGGCTGGTGAACCAGCCTTTGTCGAAGTATTGGATCTTTGACAAAGTCTGGTCCACCAGCCGAAACGTCAGTCAAAATATACCGTGCAAAACCTACGTGCGTTGTACTCTATTTTTTTTATTCTACCAGGGCCAGAGCTTTCATCTAATGTGCCACCGAGCCTACTTGTGCAGACGCATGGTCGTAAATATAGTCCGTACAGTTAAGCCAGACTAAGTATATATATTCGTGCAAACACACACACACAACACACACACACACACACAACACCACACACACACACACACACAGACCTTCTACGTGAGCGCATGCGTGCACGTACAAAGCAATTGTTTACAGGGATTCTGGAAGACAAGTTGTCGACCTAGTGATAGGGCCAGTTTTGCGCAATAAACTGTATATAAATATATATGTCTATGCAATCCGTTGTCATCTGTCACGCGTCCCGTTAATTAGGGAGGCGATCGCCGGGCTATTTCCAAGGGCCGAAGTATCGGCCCCCCGTACCGCACCACGAAAGCGTGGACAATTTAGAAGTGGTCCTTTTTAACGCGCCAGCGTACGCCGGCTGTGGCCCAAAGAACAAGTCAGAGCCGAGAGTTGATAAACAAAACAAAATTATATTCTCAATAATGGCCGATAAAAACAATACTCAAGTATGCACACTCCACAATAGTTGCATACAATATGTCACAAATCAAACAACGTACTACACAGTATAATCGGCCACACCCAAAACAACGGACACAGACAACAATATGCACTACAATGCAGTCGCATGCATTGAACAACCAAGACACTTAAAGACTAAAGAGATAGAAAACCTATTCAGTCCAAAGTTCTTGGAACAAAAGTCTGGATGATACTCTTCCGAGAATCACTCACTCAAAGTCCTGCATTGTTGTCGTTCCGCTGCCCCCCGAAGTTTCTCTTCCAGGAAACCTCTGTCGTTCTGCTGCCCCCGAAGTTTCTCTTCCAGGAACCCTCACGTCTTCACTTGGCCCGTCTCCAAGCTTCAAACTTCTTCGCCAGAAAACACGTCGGCTTCACACTCGCAGCTGTTGCCACGCGTCTTCGCTCGATAGCGGTAGACACACGCTCTTGCCTGTAGCTCGAGCCTTCACCCCTCAGGTGGAAATCCTCTTCTTCTCCTGCTTTGTCACTACGGACAAAACCTTCGCCGACTACACGGCGGAATCCCTACGCGCTCTGGCGCTAACTTCCGTCTTCTCGTGATCTCCCATCTCGGCTGTTCGATTAAATAGCTTCCGCGCGAGATTCCAGAAAGTTCTCATCATTTCGTCGGCGCGATGCGCAGCGAAGGCTGGGGAAAGGCGAGATGATACGGGGGCCGTCCGCGACGGATGACTCAACCCGGCATTGCCACGCCCCTTTCCATCGAGAAAATTCTAGCGCTTGCTCAGCCGCCGATGCGAGGAGGTTTCGTCGGCGAACCTATGCTTCCGAGGGAGAGAGACGCGCGCCCGGGGAGTCTTTGGATGTTTGTTTTCTTTTTTTTGTTGACCTCGCGGCGTCACTCGGCGTTTCGTCGCGAGAATTTGGCGGCGCGCCCTTCTTGAGCGCTCCTTTTGTGACACTGCCCCCCACTTAAGAATGTTATCTCATATATTGACACACCTCGATGGGGCATGAAGAGGAGGAGGTCGAAGCGGTCTGGCTCACGAGCAGCTCGGTCTCCGTTTTCTGGCTCTGAGCTGTACCGATCTCAACCATTTCCTGTAAATAAACGCGTTTCATCGTCCACAGTTGTGGTGGAAGGTGCTGGGTAAGCCAGCTACTGTCAAGCGAGACCGGAGAGCAGCCGTCTACTAACGACGGAACCGCAAGAGCACGAGCTTCGCCGCAGCCGTCGACTAGCGGGCTTGCCACCACTACCTCAAGATATGAACTTGGACGGAGACATCCAGCAGCCGGTCGCGAGGGCGCCGTCTTTCCACTACCGAGAGCCACGCACATTTACAGGAAAACCTGGCGATGACGTTGAAGAATGGCTCAGCCACTATCAACGGGTGAGCCGAGCCAATGGCTGGAATGCGGCCAGCCAGTTGTCCCACGTGGGTCTATTTCTCGATGGCAGTGCTTTAGTGTGGTTCGAGAATCACGAAGACACCTTGACAACATGGGCCCAGTTTATGGAGGAGATCAAGAAGTGCTTTGCGACCCTGCGACGAAGAAGAAACGTGCAGAGCAAATGTTGTCGCAGAGAGCTCAAGCTTGTGGTGAGACATGCAGAACCTACATTGAGGAGGTACTGAAACTGTGCAAGTGCGTGGACACCAACATGACGGAAGAGGACAAGGTGGGCCACATTCTCAAAGGAATTGCGGAAGACGTCCTACCACTTCCTTATCGGCAAGGAGAGTCTTGAGTCTGTGGCCGATGTGATTGGGCACTGCCGAACGTTTGAGGCCCTGAAGACTCGCCGCATCACTACGAAGTTCGGACGCCTTGCCAATGTTACGACCGTCGCCACTGTCGATGTGTGCCAAGACTCCGTGCCTACCGACCTTTCGTCAACGATTCGCCTCATTGTACGTGAGGAACTTCGTCGTCACCTTTACGCGCCCTTGAACGCCCGAGAACCACCGTGCGATACACCGTCCACAAGTATCAATGCTACGAGTTTCGAGGAGCGCAGCTATCCCAACCGCGGCCCTCAGCTAAGGGCTCCACCACCGACGTCTTCTTATTAGAGCCGCCTTATGCTCCCCACAGTCGTTACGGCTACAACAGCCATCCACCTCCTTTTGCGTCTCAGTGGGAACAGAGCGCCGCGTACCCTCAACATCCAGCGACGTTACCTATGTCCCGTGAACGGCCCGTCTGCTACCAGTGCGGTGTTCGTGGACATATCGCCCGATTTTGCCCAATGCGACGTAATCCACGTTCGACATTCCTCAGAGATCCGCGACGTTTGCACAACGAAGCCAACGGCCTGACTACACCTACTGGCCTCCCCAACCCACTGACGAGCGGCACGCCTACCAGCCGATCAACCGAGTGATTCGCCCCGATCTGTGCGCAGCTTAACGCCGCCCACCACCGTCCACCTCGGTCACCATCTCCACGGCGCCGGTCACGAATTTCGTCTCCGCCACCGGGAAACTAGCCAGCGCGGCCGACGGAGGTGAGGTCGCTGGACGTACCGATTTTCATCAAAGAATGCCTCCACCAGTTTCTATGCTTCAGAATAAGGTTCAGGTACTTGTTGACGACGTTCCCACGATGGCATTGATAGATACTGGCGCAAGTGTTTCCGTGATGATTTTTTTTTTAAGCAACGACTGGGCCGTAGGTTATGTTTTCACTGGGACAAACCGCCACATTTCGGCAGTGAGCGGCGATTCTTGCGTCCTGTCGGCGTCTGCACTGCGTCTGTTAGTGTTGCCGGTAAACGTTCAAGGCGGAATTCACAGTACTGGCTCAATCAACGCATGACGTTATACTTGGCATAGACTTTTTGCGAGAGTGTCGTGCGACCGTGGATTGTGGAGCAGTGAGGTTCTGTTGTCTACTCTCGCCCAGCAGCCTGATTGTGAGAAAGGTAACCTCACTGTAGCTAAAGATGTACTTCTGCCAGCGTGGTCCACGGCCAGCGTACAAGTGACCACTTCGGAAACCAACTCGAGTTTGAATTCATGTGACATAGTGATTGAGCCGTTGCCTGTAGCTTGTCTCAAGAAAAACATCTTGTACCACGATGCATTGTATCTCTCGCAGACGAGACGGCTCATTATGGGTGATAAACAGCTCACCCGAGTCGGTTGTACTACCGGCTGGTATGCGCCTTGCCCTGTTCGAAAAGCAGAGCAGCACCTGCATTGGAGCTTTAAGCGATCTTGAAAGGGCGGGTCCGGAAACTTCTGGTATGGAAGCTGAATTTTCAAAATGGTTAGCAAGTCCATTTCCTCACAGAAGCGCAAAGACCTGTGCACTGCTGGCGAGACATGCTAAAGTATTTGATTTTGCACGGAAGGTGCCTAGGGCTCAGATACCGACCACGCGCGCTCGTCACAATCGATACTGGCTCTGCTCATCCTCTCCGACAAAAGCCCTATCGCGTGTCCGTGTCCGAACGCAAAGTTATTGCTGAACAAGTTGGCGAGATGCTAGCCACTGGTGTAATTCAAGAATCTCGTCAAGTCCGTGGGCTGCACCTGTTATTTTGGTAAAGAAAAAGACGGGTCCTGGAGGTTCTGTGTTGATTATCGGCGTCTCAATTCTATAACCAAGAAGGACGTGTACCCCCTCCCCGCATTGATGACGTAATTGACTGCCTTCATTCAGCTTCCTACTTTTCTTCGGTAGACTGGCGATCCGGGTATTGGCAGATTCCCATGGATCCAGTTGATAAAGAGAAGACGGCTTTTGTAACGCCAGACGGTCTATTTGAATTTAATGTTATGCCGTTCGGCTTGTGTAATGCTCCGGCAACATTTGAACGCTATATGGATACCGTCTTGAGAGGCCTTAAATGGGAAATTTGTTTATGTTACCTGGACGATGTGGTTATTTTTGGACGAACTTTTGAGGAACATAATCATCGCCTTGACGTTGTTCTAACATGTTTTGGAGAAAGCCGCCTTGACACTGAACTCAAAAAAATGTCGTTTCGGTGAACGGCAAACACTGGTTTAGGACACCTTGTGGACAAAGCTGGTGTAGGCCGGACCCGCAGAAGGTGGACGCCGTCAGCAAGTTTAAGCAGCCACAGTCTATCCGCGAGCTACGAAGCTTTCTGGGCCTATGCTCTTATTTTCGCCGCTTTGTACCTAATTTTGCTGAAACGCCCAGCCACTGACTGAACTTGCTGCGCAAGGACGTCCCTTTCCACTGGACACCCAAATTGTGAGTCAGCGTTTAAGCAACTAAAGTTCGCTCTCACTTCCGGGCCAATACTATGCCACTTCGATCCCTCTGCTTCCACGGAAATCCACACCGATGCCAGTGGAGTTGGTCTCGGCGCGGTGCTTATTCAACGACACAACAATGCTGACAGCGTCGTCGCCTATGCAAGCCGGTCCCTGAGCAAGGCAGAGCGTAATTATACTGTTACCGAATTGGAGTGCCTCGCCGTCGTTTTCGCCGTACA
>WOVY01014728.1:0-13947 GCA_013436015.1 Rhipicephalus annulatus | reverse complement strand
ACACGGAAAATAAACAGGATCATGTAAAATGTCGCTTCGTGTGCAACTGTAGTTGTGGTTTGTGCTGAATGACCTTTCTTTATATACACTACATAACACTTGCTCCTTTAGAGTCAGTGCATTCGGATCGATTGTAAATGTTTGCATATGCGAGGCCTTAAGTTTTATAAGAAATTCCTCAGTGTGCCACGAGGAAATGTGTGTTAGCGAAATTTGCATATATATTATATACAACTCTTAAAGCCTCGTCTACAACTTTGTGCAGGTTGACCTTGAGCAGAAAACGAGGAGCGGCAGCAGCCCCCAGAAAAGAGCAAGCACCCCCAAGCTCCCGAAGCTCTCTTCGACAGGAACAGCAAGGTCACTGTGTGGCATTGAAAACCATTGCAAGGAGTGCCTTATCAGTACACTGTGCTGCTCTTTCATCGCAGAAGACGAAGTTGACCACTCCAGAGGAACTTCACGCTGTGTATTGTGAGTGCTTCAGTGGTTTTTTTTGTCCAGCCAGCAGTTAAGAAATCATGTGTCAGATTCAGCCGGGATGGCTAGAGGAGTCGGGCAGGCATGTTTGGACATTTGTCTAGCCAAGTAGTGCCAATTTTCGCACTGGTCCTGTTGGAGTTACTGCCACAATCACAGAAGCTACGTCACCTCTCTAAATGTACAGATGTGTCGGGAAAGATTAGCTGCATTAGGTTTTTCTATAACTGATAGCTGCCAACATTCTTCATTATACAGGAGTTTTGTTCCTCACTTATGGGTGTAAAGCCTCCACAGAAAAAAATGCAACACGTCTACTTCCAGAAGCTCCAAGGCCCTACTTGTAGGTTTTTTCGGCTTGTATCATAAAACCTCGTTTGGGTGTACATGAACTTTTATAAACATGTACAGCGAAAAATTTGGGTGGCCGGTCGTTTTGTCGTTATCATGTTCCTCGCAGTATTCTTAAGCATGTTGTGCATTACGTTGTCAATCTGGTTCATGTGCATAGAAGACATTACGAAGTTTCAGGCTACAGTATAAAAAGCCTGGAAGCAAGCTATCAAATTTTTAACAGAGTTGCTTAATCTGATACATGATACATCACTAAACTTTTCGCGTATTTATCAATGTAAGCTCGTCTTAGTGTTATCCAAAATGAAGATGTGAGTCGACAGATGGAAACATCTAGTGGGGTAATCAGGGTGAACAGTGGAAGTGCCTCAGACAGGCTGGCCGATGTTGCGATAGGAGGACCTATTTTTTAGAAGTCACCTTGTCATCCTTGGAGTGTTAGTTTAAATGGGGTCAGTAATGACATCATCTTTGGTGTAGGCGTGTGTGCCTGTTGGAAATGTTTGTCTGAAAAAAAAACCTATAACGCAGAAGAGTGCAGCCCTTGCTTCTTTTCAAGTTAGGTTGCGCTGATACAAAGTGTTCTCCTGTCGGAGGTTGGGGGTAAGGGAAGCAAAAAAAGATAAATGATAGAAAGAAGAAAGAAGAAGAAAGAAAGGGGGATGCAAAGTAAAAGTAGTGCTACACTGCTCCTACTTTGCATCCCCCTTTTCTTCTTTTTTCCTTGTTTTCTTTTTCACCTTTTTGTTACATTTGCATTGTCCCATCTAGTGCATGAATCAATGACACATGGCTTTTGCTATAGCAAAGATGCCTATGTGGTGTTGGATTGAACAGTGCATTGTACTTCATTCAGTTAATTACAGACTGATCAGTCTTGCAATAAGTGCTTCCTGTCTATCACCACACATGTTCAAATGAATAGTTTGTGCTTGCTCTTAGTATGCTGGTATATAGCTTGTGTCTTGGACTACTCAAAATGAATGTTATTTTGCTGCTGTTTATGGTAATGAATTTATCCAACATGAAAATATCTTGCCTTGTGAACTTTGTCGGACCTGCCTTTCTTTTTCTTTCCTATGCAGGCATTGTATGTGAGGGAGGCAGCAACAGAGAGGTGATAGCTTGAGCTTCGGAAGAATAAATGCTGGCAGTGAAGCAATTACACATCAAACATCTCAGCCATTTGCCAACCGTCCTAAATGTGTTTTGAAAAAAAATATTGTGCTCGTTTACTGTATTGAAAACAACAAAATGCTAAAATATCATGCAGAGAACAAAATAATAGGCCACGTGGTGCCTTCTCGACTTCCCAGGATGTCGTCTGGGTGTTGTTTGTAAAAAGTAAAAAGTGTTTCAAAAATACTGCCTCTTCTACACCAAATTCGGTCTAGGTATTAAGTAAAGGTGATTGTGTGTAGTGCATGAAGCTCAGTACCATTAGTGTAATTTTTTTGCCACATCAAAAGCAAGGAAACAGTTCTCTTTATATGGCAAGTTATATGATTACACTTTGTCTTAAAGTAGAAATGAAATTTTGAAGTTTTCTTATGATGCTCTGTTTCTGCATTTGATATACGACAGCTTCCAATCCGAAGTTTTCCATGGCCCTCAATAGAAGACTTCAAAAATCATTTTTCTCATTTAAACAAAAATTGTAATGATTACACCTGCCATATAACAAGAACTGTTTATTTGCTTTCAACTTACACATAAAAGTAGTTTTCAATTAGACAACACACAGCTCAAGTTGCATCTCAATGTGGACAAAAACGATTATATAGTGATATTTGTAATTTGGACCTAACATTATTTTTTTCGTGAAATATAACTTCTGTGCAGTGAGTATTTGTGGCTCAAATATTCATACAAAGTGCAGTATTGCCATACAAGAAATGCAAACGATAAACAGTTGGCTGAATTCTTCAAAGCCTATGTAGCGGAAAAATTGCACTAATTACTCGGCTTCAAATACTTTAAGAAGCACCTTTACTTAATATGTAGATCAAATTTGATATGGCAACAAAAAGCGGTACTTTGAAATTTTTCCCACAAATAACACCCGCACGACTTTCTGCGAAATTCTGAAGGTACCACGTGACCACTACTTTTTTCTCTTCAAAACATTTCTGCAAATAACTATTTTCAGTAGAGTAAATTACCATCATTTTTAAACTATACATCTGTGATGGTCGCCAGGCAGTATGGTTTGTATGTTTGGTGTAGAATAGCCCAGTGCGAAAAAACAACAAGTCTGAGCATCCTTTGACGCTCGGGCAATTTCGAAAGCATTTGTTTGTTAGCAGCAATTCAGTTAAGCCCTTGTCTTTATGCTTAGGCCCAGAAACGAAACACAAGTAACCAAAGTAGTCCTAATAGTCATGCAGTCTCGCTGTTCCAAGGCTTGTGGAGCCTAATTTAGTGCAAGCATCACCATTTTTTAATATTCAATTCAACCAACAGGTTTTGGAGGCACCGTGCATTTTAGCTAACTTGATTCACACCAGTTACTTAGATAAAAAGCGGAAAGTAGAGGTAAAAATACCATTTTAAAGGCATTGTAGGTAATAACAAAAAGGACTGCTTTCTTTTTTTATGTGGTGCTTTGCCTTAACGCTGTGCTTTTAGTGGTATAGTTCATTGTACGTCTAGTGAACATAGGCCTTAAAAACTAACATTAGCCATGTTGAGGTCGATTTCTTGGTTATAGTCATTGTAGCCATATTACAAATATATGACTTCAAACTTGATTGTTCTTTTGAAGATTTTTCTTGCATAATGATATTTCATAGTCTTAGTCAATTTTGTTATAAGAAAACGTGATGTCATAATAGGGTCACTTTTAGAGTCGTTCAGCTCTACTTACCTTTTACATTCCTAATAGAGCAGTTATTTTCAATATCGGTATTCAAAAATGGAATGAGCATGCTGTATGTAGTAGGTGTAAGCACTTACAGATAGCACATGCACCCAACCTTTCTGTTGGCAGTTTATTTCTGTTATTCTTGATTTATATGTTGGGTTTCACGTCTGAAAACCACGATATGATTATGAGAGACGCCGTAGTGGAGGGCACTGGAAACTTCGACCACTTGGGGTTCTTTAACGTACACCCAAATCTGAGCACACGTGCTACAGCATTTCTGCCTCCATCGGAAATGGAGCCGGGATTTGATACCGCGAGCTGCGGGTCAGCAGCCGAATTTCTGTTACTCTTGCTCCCTATATGTGTGCAGTTCGGTTATAGTTATCTGGCTTGCACAGATTTTTAAAGCACCTGCCTGATCCTGCTTGCTTTCATGGTGATTTTAACCTTCATAAGTTGCATAGGTTTAACCCCCAAAATTGTTCAAGATGCCAATTTTGTGCACAAACTGTATTATAAAGGCAGCAGATGTACATGCACACACTATTAAATGTACATTGAGAGCTTTCACTTGTAGTTTCTAAAGTTTTACTGTGCAGAGAGCATTTAAATCATAATTCATAAGGACATATATTCGATTATCTCTACCATTGAAGATCGTGACAACCTAGTTATTTTCACTGTGATAAGCATGCTTTTTCTTTGATGTGGCAGAACTAATTAAACACTCATTCCTTCTATTATTCACATATGCATAACATGAAGGATTGTGTGCCTTACATTTTCAGTTTCATTCTGTGTGTTATATTTCTTGTGCATGTAAACTAATGTGCTAACATGTGTCTCTGACATTATTTGTGCCAATTATTTCATTTCCAGGTGCCTATGAAGGACACATAAGTTCTATGGCAGTGACCTTTCAAATTTACAGTGGTGCCGGAGCCTCAAGCAGCATTTCGCCGATCTCCACAAGGCGTTCATGAGACAAACACAGCGCTACACTTTCACGTGCTATGAGTATTATTTATGTTTAAACATTTCGTTCAAAAATTGCTGTTACATTGTGTTCTGTGCCACCATCCTGTGGCTTGGTGGAGCTCGTGAAATTACGGTGCAGTCACCTCATTTGTGTACCATCAACACTGCAATGTCACTATTCACAGCTGGAGCATACAGACAAATAAAAAGTATATTGATTGTAGCAGGGCTGGCGTGTATAATAATGCTTCTCTATTGATAATAATAACTTTATAAGTTCTTTAGGTCTTGCATAGAACACTGCATTAATGTGTTGCAATGTAACCTTCATTTATGATCACTAGCATGTTAATTTAGTAGTTTTGTAATGTATTTTATTTGAAAGGTAATTTTGCTTCCGCATCACGACAATTAGAAAGATGCCGATGATTCAATCCCTCATTAGTAGCTTCTCAACACATTTGTTTCTTTCAAGCCCTTGTTTACTCACCAAGGCTGTTTCAGATAGCAAACATATTTCACCTTCATGCAACATATTAAAAATGAAATATTCATATATATTTCTACACAGTACCTTTTGCAAACAACGTGAATGGCCAAGTGCTTTTACTCGAGATCTAGGATGTCCATTTGATCTTTGCAAGATGCAGCGGATAGCTGCATGGTTTCTGTATTATGCTGATTTCCGTAAGCTGCTTATCGGGTAATTTAGCATAATATGGCAACTTTCCGTAAGATGCGAATGTCCGCATCTTTCTGCACGATATGGCGTTTTTCCGTAAGCTGCGGATGTCCGCATCTTTTCGGATGATATGGCGCTTTCCGTAAGCTGCGGATGTTCGCCTCGTTCCGCATGATGCGGCTTCCCGTAGTCCAATAATTGCGTATGTACGGATCCGTATATGCGGAACGTTTCAGTAGGGTATATATATATATATATATATATATATATATATATATATATATATATATATAGAAAATAGAGTATCAGACACGTTGGTTTTGCACGGTATATTCTGACTGACGTTTCGGCTGGTGAACCAGCCTTGTCGAAGTATTGGATCTTTGACAAAGTCTGGTCCACCAGCCGAAACGTCAGTCAAAATATACCCGTGCAAAACCTACGTGCGTTGTACTCTATTTTTTTTTTTATTCTACCAGGGCCAGAGCTTTCATCTAATGTGCCCACCGAGCCTACTTGTGCAGACGCATGGTCGTAAATATAGTCCGTACAGTTAAGCCAGACTAAGTATAATATTCGTGCAAACACCACACACACAACACACACACACACACACAACACACACACACACACACACACACAGACCTTCTACGTGAGCGCATGCGTGCACGTACAAAGCAATTGTTTACAGGGATTCTGGAAGACAAGTTGTCGACCTAGTGATAGGGCCAGTTTTGCGCAATAAACTGTATATAAATATATATGTCTATGCCAATCCGTTGTCATCTGTCACGCGTCCCGTTAATTAGGGAGGCGATCGCCGGGCTATTTCCAAGGGCCGAAGTATCGGCCCCCCGTACCGCACCACGAAAGCGTGGACAATTTAGAAGTGGTCCTTTTTAACGCGCCAGCGTACGCCGGCTGTGGCCCAAAGAACAAGTCAGAGCCGAGAGTTGATAAACAAAACAAAATTATATTCTCAATAATGGCCGATAAAAACAATACTCAAGTATGCACACTCCACAATAGTTGCATACAATATGTCACAAATCAAACAACGTACTACACAGTATAATCGGCCACACCCAAAACAACGGACACAGACAACATATGCACTACAATGCAGTCGCATGCATTGAACAACCAAGACACTTAAAGACTAAAGAGATAGAAAACCTATTCAGTCCAAAGTTCTTGGAACAAAAGTCTGGATGATACTCTTCCGAGAATCACTCACTCAAAGTCCTGCATTGTTGTCGTTCCGCTGCCCCCCGAAGTTTCTCTTCCAGGAAACCTCTGTCGTTCTGCTGCCCCCGAAGTTTCTCTTCCAGGAACCCTCACGTCTTCACTTGGCCCGTCTCCAAGCTTCAAACTTCTTCGCCAGAAACACGTCCGGCTTCACACTCGCAGCTGTTGCCACGCGTCTTCGCTCGATAGCGGTAGACACACGCTCTTGCCTGTAGCTCGAGCCTTCACCCCTCAGGTGGAAATCCTCTTCTTCTCCTGCCTTTGTCACTACGGACAAAACCTTCGCCGACTACACGGCGGAATCCCTACGCGCTCTGGCGCTAACTTCCGTCTTCTCGTGATCTCCCATCTCGGCTGTTCGATTAAATAGCTTCCGCGCGAGATTCCAGAAAGTTCTCATCATTTCGTCGGCGCGATGCGCAGCGAAGGCTGGGGAAAGGGCGAGATGATACGGGGGCCGTCCGCGACGGATACTCAACCCGGCATTGCCACGCCCCTTTCCATCGAGAAAATTCTAGCGCTTGCTCAGCCGCCGATGCGAGGAGGTTTCGTCGGCGAACCTATGCTTCCGAGGGAGAGAGACGCGCGCCCGGGGAGTCTTTGGATGTTTGTTTTCTTTTTTTTGTTGACCTCGCGGCGTCACTCCGGCGTTTCGTCGCGAGAATTTGGCGGCGCGCCCTTCTTGAGCGCTCCTTTTGTGACACTGCCCCCCACTTTAAGAATGTTATCTCATAATATTGACACACCTCGATGGGGCATGAAGAGGAGGAGGTCGAAGCGGTCTGGCTCACGAGCAGCTCGGTCTCCGTTTTCTGGCTCTGAGCTGTACCGATCTCAACCATTCCTGTAAATAAACGCGTTTCATCGTCACAGTTGTGGTGGAAAGGTGCTGGGTAAGCCAGCTACTGTCAAGCGAGACCGGAGAGCAGCCGTCTACTAACGACGGAACCGCAAGAAGCACGAGCTTCGCCGCAGCCGTCGACTAGCGGGCTTGCCACCACTACCTCAAGATATGAACTTGGACGGAGACATCCAGCAGCCGGTCGCGAGGGCGCCGTCTTTCCACTACCGAGAGCCACGCACATTTACAGGAAAACCTGGCGATGACGTTGAAGAATGGCTCAGCCACTATCAACGGGTGAGCCGAGCCAATGGCTGGAATGCGGCCAGCCAGTTGTCCACGTGGGTCTATTTCTCGATGGCAGTGCTTTAGTGTGGTTCGAGAATCACGAAGACACCTTGACAACATGGGCCCAGTTTATGGAGGAGATCAAGAAGTGCTTTGGCGACCCTGCGACGAAGAAGAAACGTGCAGAGCAAATGTTGTCGCAGAGAGCTCAAGCTTGTGGTGAGACATGCAGAACCTACATTGAGGAGGTACTGAAACTGTGCAAGTGCGTGGACACCAACATGACGGAAGAGGACAAGGTGGGCCACATTCTCAAAGGAATTGCGGAAGACGTCTACCACTTCCTTATCGGCAAGGAGAGTCTTGAGTCTGTGGCCGATGTGATTGGGCACTGCCGAACGTTTGAGGCCCTGAAGACTCGCCGCATCACTACGAAGTTCGGACGCCTTGCCAATGTTACGACCGTCGCCACTGTCGATGTGTGCCAAGACTCCGTGCCTACCGACCTTTCGTCAACGATTCGCCTCATTGTACGTGAGGAACTTCGTCGTCACCTTTACGCGCCCTTGAACGCCCGAGAACCACCGTGCGATACACCGTCCACAAGTATCAATGCTACGAGTTTCGAGGAGCGCAGCTATCCCAACCGCGGCCCTCAGCTAAGGGCTCCACCACCGACGTCTTCTTATGTAGAGCCGCCTTATGCTCCCCACAGTCGTTACGGCTACAACAGCCATCCACCTCCTTTTGCGTCTCAGTGGGAACAGAGCGCCGCGTACCCTCAACATCCAGCGACGTTACCTATGTCCCGTGAACGGCCCGTCTGCTACCAGTGCGGTGGTTCGTGGACATATCGCCCGATTTTGCCCAATGCGACGTAATCCACGTTCGACATTCCCTCAGAGATCCGCGACGTTTGCACAACGAAGCCAACGGCCTGACTACACCTACTGGCCCCCCAACCCAACTGACGAGCGGCACGCCTACCAGCCGATCAACCGGAGTGATTCGCCCGGATCTGTGCGCAGCTTAACGCCGCCCACCACCCGTCCACCTCGGTCACCATCTCCACGGCGCCGGTCACGAATTTCGTCTCCGCCACCGGGAAACTAGCCAGCGCGGCCGACGGAGGTGAGGTCGCTGGAACGTACCGATTTTCATCAAAGAATGCCTCCACCAGTTTCTATGCTTCAGAATAAGGTTCAGGTACTTGTTGACGACGTTCCCACGATGGCATTGATAGATACTGGCGCAAGTGTTTCCGTGATGAGTTTAGTTTTTTAAGCAACGACTGGGCCGTAAGGTTTATGTTTCACTGGACAAACCTGCCACATTTCGGGCAGTGAGCGGCGCATTCTTGCGTCCTGTCGGCGTCTGCACTGCGTCTGTTAGTGTTGCCGGTAAAACGTTCAAGGCGGAATTCACAGTACTGGCTCAATCAACGCATGACGTTATACTTGGCATAGACTTTTTGCGAGAGTGTCGTGCGACCGTGGATTGTGGAGCAGGTGAGGTTCTGTTGTCTACTCTCGCCCAGCAGCCTGATTGTGAGAAAGGTAACCTCACTGTAGCTAAAGATGTACTTCTGCCAGCGTGGTCCACGGCCAGCGTACAAGTGACCACTTCGGAAACCAACTCGAGTTTGAATTCATGTGACATAGTGATTGAGCCGTTGCCTGTAGCTTGTCTCAAGAAAAACATCTTTGTACCACGATGCATTGTATCTCTCGCAGACGAGACGGCTCAATTATGGGTGATAAACAGCTCACCCGAGTCGGTTGTACTACCGGCTGGTATGCGCCTTGCCCTGTTCGAAAAGCAGAGCAGCACCTGCATTGGAGCTTTAAGCGATCTTGAAAGGGCGGGTCCGGAAACTTCTGGTATGGAAGCTGAATTTTCAAAAATGGTTAGCAAGTCCATTTCCTCACAGAAGCGCAAAGACCTGGTTGCACTGCTGGCGAGACATGCTAAAGTATTTGATTTTGCACGGAAGGTGGCCTAGGGCTCAGATACCGACCACGCGCGCTCGTCACAAGATCGATACTGGCTCTGCTCATCCTCTCCGACAAAAGCCCTATCGCGTGTCCGTGTCCGAACGCAAAGTTATTGCTGAACAAGTTGGCGAGATGCTAGCCACTGGTGTAATTCAAGAATCGTCAAGTCCGTGGGCTGCACCTGTTATTTTGGTAAAGAAAAAAGACGGGTCCTGGAGGTTCTGTGTTGATTATCGGCGTCTCAATTCTATAACCAAGAAGGACGTGTACCCCCTCCCCCGCATTGATGACGTAATTGACTGCCTTCATTCAGCTTCCTACTTTTCTTCGGTAGACTTGCGATCCGGGTATTGGCAGATTCCCATGGATCCAGTTGATAAAGAGAAGACGGCTTTTGTAACGCCAGACGGTCTATTGAATTTAATGTTATGCCGTTCGGCTTGTGTAATGCTCCGGCAACATTTGAACGCTATATGGATACCGTCTTGAGAGGCCTTAAATGGGAAATTTGTTTATGTTACCCTGGACGATGTGGTATTTTGGACGAACTTTTGAGGAACATAATCATCGCCTTGACGTTGTTCTAACATGTTTGGAGAAAGCCGCCTTGACACTGAACTCAAAAAAATGTCGTTTCGGTGAACGGCAAACACTGGTTTTAGGACACCTTGTGGACAAAGCTGGTGTTAGGCCGGACCCGCAGAAAGTGGACGCCGTCAGCAAGTTTAAGCAGCCCACAGTCTATCCCGCGAGCTACGAAGCTTTCTGGGCCTATGCTCTTATTTTCGCCGCTTTGGTACCTAATTTTGCTGAAACGGCCAGCCACTGACTGACTTGCTGCGCAAGGACGTCCCTTTCCACTGGACACCAAATTGTGAGTCAGCGTTTAAGCAACTAAAGTTCGCTCTCACTTCCGGGCCAATACTATGCCACTTCGATCCCTCTGCTTCCACGGAAATCCACACCGATGCCAGTGGAGTTGGTTCTCGGCGCGGTGCTTATTCAACGACACAACAATGCTGAACACGTCGTCGCCTATGCAAGCCGGTCCCTGAGCAAGGCAGAGCGTAATTATACGGTTACCGAATTGGAGTGCCTCGCCGTCGTTTTCGCCGTACACAAGTTTCGCCCCTACATCTACGGTCGTCGTTTCTCAGTCATCACCGATCATCACTCTCTTTGCTGGTTGGTGAGCCTACGTGATCCATCTGGTCGACTTGCGCGATGGGCCATACGGTTACAAGAATTTAACTTCACGGTCCGCTACAAGAGCGGTAATCGCCACGCAGACGCTGACTGCCTGTCACGGCTTCCTCTACCAACGACCGAGTGTGAAGCTGATAATTTTGACGATTTTATCACAGCTATCGACTCTCATTTTCCTGACATCGCGGCTTTCCGGACAGCACAGCACGAGGATCATTGCTTAGATCACCTGTTTGCCTCCGCGAATGACCCGGCCAGTTCAAGCTCTTTTGTAGTTCATGACGCCGTCCTTTACAAGAAGAATTATTCTGGCCAAGGCGCCCGTCTGCTTCTGGTAGTTCCACGCACTCTACGTCCCCAAATTTTTCGGTTCTGCCATGACAACGCCACCAGTGGGCATATGGGCTTCGCCAGAACGTTTCATCGCATCCAGCAAAGGTTTTACTGGCCCAAGATGCGACGTGACACAGAAAAATACGTAGCGGGTTGCGAACAGTGTCAACGTCACAAGCGTCCCACGACTACATCACCCGGACTTCTCCATCCCGTACCACCTCCTAGCTCTCCCTTCGAGATTGTTGGTGTCGACCTTCTAGGTCCGTTTCCGCGTTCAGCCAGTGCCAATCGATGGGTCATCGTGTGCGTCGACCACCTGACGCGCTACGCAGAAACTGCGGCTATACCTACTGCAACAGCCTTTCACGTGTCGCAGTTTATGCTTCGGCATATCATTCTCCGTCATGGCCCTCCACGAGTCGTCATTAGCGACCGGGGACGTCAGTTCGTCGCTGACGTCGTTGAAGAGATCCTACGCCTGTCTGCCAGCCAATTCCGCCACGCAACCCCGTATCACCCCCAGACGAATGGCCTCGTAGAGCGGACCAACAGGACGCTAACGAACATGTTGTCAATTTATGTTGATGCCAAGCACAAAAACTGGGACGAAGTACTGCCCTATATCACATACGCCTACAACACCGCGAAACACGAGACGACAGGGTACGCGCCCTTTTTCCTGCTCTACGCCCGCTCCCCTCGCAGTTGTCTCGACACCATTCTGCCTTTTACGTTAGATGTGGAAACATCGGTTGCCGAGTCACTATGCCGCGCTGAAGAAGCCCGTCGCGTCGCACGCCTTCGAACCATTGCATCTCAACAGCGCTCCAAGACCCGGTACGACGCCCACCATCACTCCGTTGCTTACACAAAGGGTGACCTGGTGTGGTTGTGGACACCTGTCCGCAAACGTGGTTTATGCCAAAAGTTTCTGGCCCGCTACTCCGGACCATTTGTAGTCATTGACCGTCTCAGTGACGTCACATACGTCATCTCCGGCGTCACAAGCAATGGTCGGCGCTCTAGCAAGACACAGCTGACACACGTCGCGCGCCTCAAGCCATATCACCACCAACCTTCCTATTGACTCGCCCAGTGGGCATCGTCTGCGAACGGGGGAATTGACACACCTCGATGGGGCATGAAGAGGAGGAGGTCGAAGCGGTCTGGCTCACGAGCAGCTCGGTCTCCGTTTTCTGGCTCTGAGCTGTACCGATCTCAACCATTTCCTGTAAATAAACGCGTTTCATCGTCACAATATTCAAAACCACACAAACGAGCGCGAACAGTCCCCACACTCTCAAAGATTGTAACATAAACCGTCGCTCATGACACGTCACATTCACAATAGATCACTCAATACAATTGTACATTGTAATTCAATCTCACAACACATGAGATATAACCACAGGTACAAGACTACAACACTTCATCACATATTCCAAACAAAACAAAGGTACAAAGTTTTGTCATTACAACAATTGTACAATACTATACATCACATCACCATAACAAACATTTTGATTCGCTTGTGACATACAGCTGATTGATTGTCACATACAGCTGTGACACAGGATAACAAGAACACTAACACAACACATGGCCCTCAGCCGTGCCAAACACATTCCGATTTTACCTCAGCACCTATCCTGTGTACCTTGAGCGGCGCTTCCGCCCTTTCTTGCGGTGCTCGCTCGACCTCTTCTTGTTTTTCCTCGTTCTTTTTCGGTGAGACCTTTCCAACGACGGTATCTGAGGCGGCGACTCAGCCATCGTTGTCACTTCCGACACTGTTAATGGGTGATAACGTTCAACCGATCTGTTCGGTTATTCACCCGCTCACGACATTGGGCCTGGCTGGCCGACTCCGTCATCTTTACATTGTCGGTCAGTTGAGGTGGTGCCGACGTAAGTCCAGCTGCCCAGCATGTAACTCATTCAATACGATCATGTTCTCATTCACTGTCTCTTGCGCCGAGGCTTCACCTTGGGCTCGAGTGAAATCCTTCACGGGATTTTTCTCCGCTGTATCTCGCGGTCCCGGTGTTGGTGGGGGCTCCAGCTTCGGGTCTTCCCCCAAACATTCTGGTTCGTTCGGGCCCTCACGCCCCGTCGATGTTTCCGATGACGACGTCGTACAGGGGGGTTGTCATGCATAGAGCGGTAACCTTCCTGCTGAAGTACGGGGTTTCAACCTCAATATCTGCTTCGGGAAGCATCCGAACCGTACTGTCAATTAAGCAAACCAGTTTTGTTTGCCTGTTAACTCACTTTCCTGCACCAAATTTCTTCGCACGATAACAGTGGAGCTACCGGTATCTCTTAACACCGTAACCTTTTTGCCCGCAAATTTTCCAGGCAGCGTTGGCATTCCCTTCGTAACACCGGTTGGCTGTTTTGTCATTACAGCACCCACAATACGAAGTTTCTCCCCATTCTTCAACTCTACGAATCCGTCGGTGACGGCATTATTATCGGATTTCGGTGCCGCTGGCACACAGGATACCTGGTGAGTTTGACTCGCTCCGTTACGACATGCGTCTGCTTTGTGCCCAGTCTGACCACATTTGAAACATTTTACGACCGTGGGACTCGTAAAGTTAGTACGACAGTTGTCCGCGCGATGACCCTCTCGGTTACAATGAAAACATCGCGGAACACTCTCCGGTGCACG
>WOVY01014727.1:530000-686746 GCA_013436015.1 Rhipicephalus annulatus | reverse complement strand
GCCCCAGCCACAACCAACCGCCTTCTCGTTCCCGGTCCAAGGCGGAGCAGGTCATGGCGAGGACGATGAAGATGCGTCCCTCCTGTTGTCGCGCATGCACCTGGACAACGAGCCACCGAAAATGGCAGTGGCGTCGTCGTCCACCTTCCAACCCGAACTGCAGGAGGGCATCTTCTCGCCCCCGGAGACGAAGACACTGTCGGGCCGCAAGCGGAGGCGAGGAACCGCAGCCCGCGCCAGCTCTGGCGGCAGGCCTTCGGTTCCTCCGCCACCCGTCGATGAACTGGCTGCCCTTTCGTCCAGCTCGCCGGTGTACCACACGCACCTGTGGGAGACGGACCTAAAGACGGATATAAAGCTGGACAGCTGGCCTGAACCCTTCCAGGTACGAGCCCGCCCCGCAGCGCTGCTGTACTCGTGTACTTACACGCATCCACTGACCAGAGGGAGCTGCGTTGCTCACATTGGCCCGTCGCACGTTCACCGGCACGCGAAAGTGTTTCCCATGTTGCCAACCGACACGAGCAGTGAGTGAGACGCACTCACGGCGTTCGTCTCACTTCTTGCTTTGACTAACATTTTGACCAACCCCACCTCGTTGCTGCCTTTTTTTTATTCGCTAGGTTATGCGTTCTGGCACTGCGGTAACTCTGCAATACTCGTCATGCGTTCCAAGGCAACTCGGGCAACCTTGGAGCGGGCCAAGCGAGCCGCTCCCACTGCCCTGTAATAAGGGCTCCACCCACGGAAATTTCAGTATGCATTTTAATAGATGTTCATTCCTCCTCCACCTCCTCTAATGTAGAAGGCGCTGGTTCACGGTATGTGCGCGCGACCAAGTCCATATTGAACACTGTCCAACTGCATGCGTTTACAAAGCTGTAGAAGCATTCCCGAAAAAAACGTGATGTGCAGCGAATGGCAAAATTCTCGCCGACTGTGTCAGTTAGGTACATACAGCAGTGTTTTCTTGATTGATTGCAGCACCAGACGATAATCATGGCTGATAACGAAACAGTATTGAGACGGGGTTGGTGAAAATGGAACGCCATGCGCGGCGTCTCCCTCCATGCATTAGTGGGGCGGACTATGCAAGTTGTGGCTGTGCTACATAAGAAACGCATGCGTGCGTCTGTTTCCTGCGGGCCCCTCACGGCAAACGTTAATGAATTTGAGGCGGGGCAGTGCGAGCAACGCAAGCTTCTGCGCGACAGGCATCGTGACCGCGGCGACAAATAAATATACTAGAAATATCGCAACTCGAAGAGATGTGGAAAACCTATAACGGAGTTTAAATGGCCCGCAAACCATCTCGGAGTTGTTTTTTCAAAACATTTCAAGTAAACACACGCATCATGTGCAGAACACCGTTGCGATCGACGATTCGACCCGTGGCAGCGCTATACGAGCCACTGGTGCGCCACGAATTTCAAGAAACAACCCCTCCTTTTTTTTCGGGCCTTTCGTGCCTCCACGAGGTGTGCCGCTCGAATGTCTCTGACGCGCCGATCCAAACATGCTGCGATTGGTCGAGCAAGAGCCTACACAACTTGCGGTCAGCTCGCAAGCAGCTGTCCACGCTGCTCGATATTCGTCGTGTTGCCCGCGCACGATGCGATGGTTGTCTGGCACGGCGCGTCCTTGACGGGTCCATCCTGTTGGTGATCCTTTGAAGACGCTGCGCGTAACCCAGGGTCCTTACCGCCACGATTCATGTAGGCACGGGAGCCGCGGTTCGCCAACGAGCACGCCACTGCAACGAAACTGACGGACGGAGTCGCGGAAACCGGAGGTAGACGGTGTATCAAGTAGCCCGACTGTGACGACGTATGCAACGCCCGATTCGGAGGCGCATGGGAGTGGCGCTCGGTGAGAGGGCAAAGCCGTATAGAGTTTCTTAAAATTAACTAGATGAGGACTCTGGCACTGCGATCGTTCAGCGACCATGGGAATGATGGGAAGTACACGGATTTGCCTAGTCTTTGTACTTGCGGTTGGTGAACAGCACTTGTGCCTTCGTTTAATGATGTGTTTTGGTTTTGTTTAGAAGAAAAGAACAAACACTTTTGAACTTCGTGACCACATTTGAAAAGATAAGCCTAAAAGAAAAGGGCGGTGAACCGCAACCGCTGAACATTCGCTGATCTTTGTTTGGTGAGAAAACAGCTCCAAGCCACACGAACACACATAGAGCCAGAAGCAGGCCAAAAGTACAAATGATTAGACAAATACGTATACTACCCATCATTCCCATGCTCGCTGAAGCGCTGTGCGTTGTAGCTCCCATATACGCTAGCGCCAGAGTTCCCTCCAGTGTATATTAGGACGCTCTATGGGCAAAGCGGCTTTGGGAGCGTATACCGTGGAGGGTAATGCAGCATAGAGCGAAAGGAGAGCTCGTCGTGGTTTCTACTATCGAAAGCATGTGATTACGCTATTTACGGCACCGTTTCGAAAAATTCTCGCGACTCTGTGCTCGTCGTACACTCGTGCGAAATTTCCCCACCACAACTGAATGTCGGCCTCTGCGTGGTTTACGGGCCCTTTAAGACACAATTCATGATGCGTTCTGAGCCCAGCATAACGAAGTAATAAAAAGAAATAAATAAATAAATAAACAAATAAATCATTTATTTTACGTGCCCTGAAACATTCACGTGGTCTTAGTGCAGGCACACGCGAAAATGAAACAATACAAATGAATAATACTATGCAGACAGCCTTCAACAAAATCAAATAAAGAGTGAAAACACACAGAACAAATAATTGAGCGCAAAATTGAAAGAATAAAAACACAAGACGAGGATCATGAAATGGGAGCGAAAAATAAAAAGTAATATAGACAATCTATGTAGAAGGCTTCCTGAAAGACAGAAAAGGAAAGACTTCAGCATTCTGAAAAAACTATGTGAAGATAGTGCAGAGCTAAGATAAAAAAAATGACAGTGGTCTGTGAAATACATCAAGATCGTGAAAGTCAGCGTTATAGAGACTGTGTACTTTGTGATCAGTAAAGTGTTGAAAGAACTTGGCAGCAGTATGAAATGGTACATTCACTCTGGTTTAATTTATGCGGAATTCGAAATATAGGCAACTGAGAAGTTAAGTGCAGGATATCGATACCATTAACTATGTTCTAAAGAAATAATAGGTCAGCGCGATTTCGTTCGCAGTGCAGGGTGGCAATGATAATCTGGCAGTGTTGTGACGAGATCCAGACTCGTTTCTTGCAAAACGATGATTGAAAATTGTGATAATTTTTTTTTTCTGGAGTCGCTCAATGGCGTCATTGCCAGATTTAGCAATGCCATTCCGGATGACCGATGCATGTTGAAGTTGGGGAAAGCATATTGCGGTGTAGAATATCTGGAACGCTGCAGGAAGAACTGAATTCTAGAGAGATTCTATACAAACGCAGCCGTGAGAACGAAGGCCACGAATTTTTTCTTTGCCACAGCAAAGAAAGAAAAGATTGGAAGAAAACAATAGAAGGAAAGAAAGAAAGAAAGAAAGAAAGAAAGAAAGAAAAGATTGGAAGAAAACAATAGAAGGAAAGAAAGAAGAAAGAAAGAAAGAAAGAAGAAAGAAAGAAAGAAAGAATGGTATCGTGTTTTTACTAGCAAGCCATTTAGCTATTTATTGATGCGAATGCATTCACTGCAAGAACTCTCTCTAGCACCTAAGGCTTTGTGCCGGTCGCATGAAACAAAATATAGACAAGTAAAAGAAAATAATTAAAAGTACGGCATAGTCGGGCAGGTTGGTAATTCAGGCAAATGTTCTGTCGCCCATGAAATATGGGCGACAGAAAGCACACGCCATACAATACAGGCAGTATCCCTTCCACCTCTGTCTTTTTTTTTCAGGCTTACGCTGAATATCTCTTTGCGGTTTAGTCAGTCTTGGCGATACCTGTCTGCTGGAAAAATATATTAGCGTATGAGCGTTACGTGAAGACTGAGCTTTTGCGTCAGGTTCTGCACATAACAGCGTACACTGTCGAAACATGTACTGACTAATGGATGAATACTTTGGAAGGTTTTACGTGCCAAAACAAGGAGACACACCTAAAGGAATAAATGGGCGAATGTTAACAAGACCACCGCTTGCAGGAATCCATGAGCTCAGCTGCATCTGCTGGCCACGTCCGCCGTAGCTGCAATGAAGTCGCCGGCGGCGACGTTTGTGGAAGCGGCCGAGGATGGCTTCCAGAGCTCACAGCAGTCCCTGTCGGGCAAACAGCTTCCGCCACTTCATCAAGAGGAGCAGCTGCAGCAGACGACGCTGATGGCACAGCAGGCGACGACGCAGCAGTCGCAACAGCAGCAGATGCTGGAGGAGTTGCCGCAGGGGTCTCCGGGGTTCCAGCAGACCATGAGTGAGTTCGTGACGACGCCAACGGCAGGCCAGGCCATGGACTGGTTCAGATCGGACGAACGCGAGCGTGAGTTGTGTGCCCATAAGATAAAAACAGAAATGACGTTTATTCAGGCAAACACTTCACATGTTACCCTTGCATATAGGGGTTCCTGAAAGAGTTTCCCATGATCTTGTAATCATCTTGTCTCACGCAACCAACCTGCTCAGTTTCGATGGAATGCCATTCGCAGGTCCCCCCTCACCACTAGACGACAAGTTCAGCATTTTCGGCTCGCCGAAAGGTGAAGACGGTGCCCTGACACTCAGCTCCGACTGGCAGTTTTCGCCCCAGTCGATCCTCAGTTCGCCACCGCACCTCACGCAATTGCCTTGGTCTCCGGGCCACGTGGCGTCGCCCTTGAGCGATGCACAGACGACGCTGCTGACACCCAAGCCAGAGGTGATCAATCGTTTGATGATGATAGCTGGGGTTTAACGTCCCAAAACCACTATATGATTATGAGAGACGCCGTAGTGGAGGGCTCCGGAAATTTAGACCACCTGGGGTTCTTTAACGTGCACCCAAATCTGAGCACACGGGCCTACAACATTTCCGCCTCCATCGGAAATGCAGCCGCCGCAGCCGGGATTCGAACCCGCGCCCTGCGGGTCAGCAGCCGAGTACCTTAGCCACTAGACCACCGCGGCGGGGTATGATCAATCGTTTAAGCTCTGCATTTAAGCAAGGCGAGTTTAGGTGATCCCGTATACTCTCGCTCATACGTCGGCCGCGTCACTCGTGAGTCGACTCTCTAGGACTTACTCAGACTCGGATCGAGTCGTCAGTCCGAGTCGAGATGAAGGGAAGTTTTCGTGAGTGTGAGTTCGAGTCAGTGTGGCTCTGGAAAGTGTTGGCGAGTCTGATTCCTAGAGGGCACGGAGCTGAAAATGTATTTGATGGGTCTGAGTGAGCTACACAACGTTTTGTCGATCTAACATTATGATCTTGCGATTCGTTTTAGCGAAGAAGCTTCGAGACCTAAGTTAGTTCGTTAAAGCTGATTCTCATTATAACAGTGGAGTTGAAATGCGGCTCTCCGCAACCAGCAATGTCGGTGACGGGGCTAAACAATGAGCTGAGCAAGCAAAGGGTCCACGCGGTTGTTGTATTTGACATATCCTGACAGTGCCAATGTTGGACCCCACTCAATGCGGAAACGCGCACCACATAATTTTTCAAAAAAAAAAAAGAACTGCAGCCCTTCGTCTATCCTGCCAAAATTACAGATGCGAAAAGTCTGGGGACTTTTAAGCTTCGCTTTTAAGAGTTGAACGTGACAGCGATACTCTGTTCTCAGTGCGTACTTCGAACACTTAGTGCATGACATATTTTCGAATTTGCTATGCACCCACTACTTGGCCTAAAAGGAATAGGTGATTTAAGTGTGTTCCTTTTGTAGAGGGTGACTGGCTTTAAACCATGAAGTCAGTACGATAATCGCATGTTCTGACGCCCGATGGCGTTGTATGCTTAAACCACGCATTATTACTGCAATATTTCGTGTTGTATTGGGCAGCATGTCTACAGGACACGTGTGTTTGTAAAGCATGAAAGTTACTTCCACTAAATCACCAATCAGGGGAAGTTCTTTTCACTGAATTCACCAGCAGAAGCGTGGCTGTGGTAGAACACCCGCTTGCCACGCAAACGAACTGGATTCGATGCCCACACAGAGCCAGAATATTTTATTAGTTATTGTATTTGAATCTGCCTCGACTTGTTGGTTACGCAAAATATGATTTTTTTTGCTCACAACCAACGACGTCGGCGGCAGATTTTCGCGGAAACGAGCGAATTACGGCTGTTTATAGTATAGGTGATCATCAAAATTTCTTTACAAAATCTGTAACCTTTTCATTTTATAAGTTTCCTTAGTCGAAAATCAAATATTATTTTATAAGACCATTCAATTATTGACCAATCCACCACAGTGGGTGTGAGCCACAAGTGAAGGCCAACAAGAACCACAAGATCGCTCTCGCGTTAAAATGCGTCATATTGAGCTTCAGTCCCCCTGCAAACGAGCGAAAAGGGGCCCTGCTACACATCTCTGCCCTGATCAAAAGACACTGTCGATTCGTCGTCGAGGATACTGGGAAGATATGCCCCAAACACTATAGCGCAGCATACGTCCGGGGCGTTTTACAATTACTTCTTAAAGTTAGCTGCGAACCGCACGCTCTCCTCTCGGCAAATGACGCCATAAACACAGGCCACGGCCATTGGCTGATTTTAGCAGTGAGATATAACTTATATGCTCTCGCTCGAGGTC
The DNA here is from genome assembly GCA_013436015.1 of Rhipicephalus annulatus. Taxonomy (NCBI): domain Eukaryota; kingdom Metazoa; phylum Arthropoda; class Arachnida; order Ixodida; family Ixodidae; genus Rhipicephalus; species Rhipicephalus annulatus. Next base: position 680,054 of record WOVY01014727.1, on the reverse strand, counting down.
TCACTAAAAGAAAGTCCCATGCTCGAAGAAACACGAAAAGAAAGTGCTCGGGGTCATGGCGTGCGCCTGACGCACAGACCTAGCTTCTTGTCCCCTTGTCACCTCCTCTCTCCCATCTCCTCTGCTTAGCGTTGAACGCGCTCGCTGGTACGAAACGAGAGCGCCGAGAACGTGTGACGAATTCTCCGGGCCACCACGCGTACTTGATGACTTCTAAATATTTTTTTCGGCCATCAATTCATGATCGAGGCGATAAACTGCTTCAATTGAACCGTTCGATGATTATTGGCAGGGCCCTCTTGCAGGGCCCTCTTGCAGGGCCCTATCTGAGGAGCCAAGAGTTGAGTTCTGTTGAGTTCTAAGCTCTCCCCATCTGTTCATACCTAGGAGGGGCACTGCCAGTCGAATGTGCCTTTTTCGCGCACACACATTGAAAGCGCAGGCCAACGTAGCAAAGCTCGCTGGTTACGCCACCTATATATATATATATATATATATATATATATATATATATATATATATATATATATATATATTTGCTGCATGAAGCTGACACTTATAAAGCTGAACATGATCGTTTTCTCTCTCGCTCGCTCTGCAGGATGAAAACGTGATACAACCGTTGGCCACGATGCCGATGCAGTGCCTAGACAGCCTCATGACCACCTTAGGACTCCCGCAGGCCGATTACATGGGCGGCGCCGCCGCGGGCCTACGCATGCCATTGCCAGAGTGGCAGCGAATGAAGAATCGGAAGGGTGTGAAAAAGAATGTCAGCCAAGGAACGTGGATCGGCGGCATCATGATGCTCGCGCCGTTGACGCGCAAGCCGGGGGAGTCTCCTACACATAGCGCCGACGGCGACGACTCGGACGAGTGCGACGACGAGGACATCCTGCCGTCTGAAGAAGAGGACAGCTGCTTAGTACCGGCCCCTGCCGATCCCTACGGGTGGCCGCCGGCGGAGCTAGGCGACCGCAGCAAACTCGAGCCAGCATCTACGCCAGAGTCCTTTGGTATTGCGTCCTCTCTGTTCGAAAGTACCTAGACCAGGCACGGTGCATTCTAGAGGTCTTGACAGAACGGCGATCTTGACTAGAGAGCTTGACAAAACGGCGAAATAACTTATATAGTGACGGCGCTGGAGACGACGTACGCTCTGAGGCACCACCCGAGACGCGATCACCATCACTCTTCGCAGTGTTCGCAAAGAGCCTCATGTTCCAGAGAGTTGATACACGTGACCAATCTGATGTCGCTTCGTGAAGTCTGATCGGCCTGTCACGTCTCGCCAAACAGTTGCAAGAGTACAAACTTTTCTTTCTTGTCTACGCCCCTTTTTTTGATACTAGAAGTGCGACATCATGTTCATTTTCTCATCGTGACAATAGCGAAATACTTTTTTCGACACCTCCATTCCATTCTGCACAAACTGGCTCATGCTAAACATCATCCCGCATTTCTACGTCCCCGTAACTCGGTGTCCCCATTTTGCACGCACTGTAGTATCCATTTGGTGTTGTTCAGGAACATATTCGGTCATAAAAATAACGACGATACATGAAATTACATTTTTTACTATCTTGACTGGAGCAGCATTCATAAAATCATCGATTACCAAGCAATGCACGTGTTCGCTACCTACTCCTATAGATATTTTTTGGGGGATAGCTTCTCGAAGATAGCACCAGTTTCGCCTTCATCTTCCAGTTCATTCATGCCGCTGCGTTCCATGTTTTGCACGTTTTGTCCTATATCTTGCTGAGGGACGTCAGCCTACGCTTTCGCGGTGTTAGGAAACAGCCAAAGTTGTGTTCAGCGAGCTTTCGTTTATCGCCAAGTTTATCGTTTTTGGTTAAACATAGTCAAGGAACGCTATACCTCATCTAAAACGTGTTCTGAAAACACGATGCTTTCAATTTACTTGCGAGATTTTCTTCAATTACCGAGGCGTAGTAATTAATTTTTCTTCAGTTTTGTTCTCAATGTGTGCATTGTGTTCTCCTTTTCTTGTGTTCTTTTCTAAGCAAATTTAAGCGTATTTTTGTCACATGCAAAATACTAGATATATTTATCGTTCAGGTACTTGTTTGGTGGTGTTCGTTGTTTGTTGATCGTTTCTGTTCGAATTTTGTTCTTTACCACAGGTTTTTGCTGTTATGATTTTGCCGCATCGGTTTAGGCGGGCGTGAGTGAATTCATTTTCTGTGTCAGTACTGACATTGACAATAAGGCAATACATCCAGACTTACTGCGCTGACGCCAACGTTATAAACCATACTTTACAGGCTGACACTAACCTTGGTGTTCCACAGCAAAATGCGCACAGGTACAACTTAAGCTTCATGAATTTGTACTGCAGTGTGAATAATCTGTGTTTTTGTTTTCTATTTTTTCGCAAGTAGCACGTTTCTTGTATTGTTCTTGCTTCCAGTATTGTTCTTGTATTGTTCTTGCTTCACCATCCGACACAAGTTATGAATAATGTTAAGGAAATAGAAGTCAACTCAATTTAGAACAGCCTGAATGCATGTTCAGGTCTGTGTTTACCTACGTTCGATCTCGCCAACTGTAGGCAAGTTTGACGTCTGGTGTACATGATTAAGACCAAAGAAGGTGTGACTGTGATATGTTGCGACGAAATGTGTGCAAACATTGTTGCGTATTGTGCCAATGTACATTGACGCAAACATAAGAGCTTGCAAAAATATTTTGCTTTATTGCCCTTGCGATTAATCATTGTCGAAATTTTATTGCCGCCTTCAAATTGTTTCATGACTAGACTGCATGAAAAATATCGCACGAATTTTAACAGTTGTTTTAACGTTTCAATCGGTTTGTGATGGCTCCACAAATAGACTAAAAGTACAGTGTCTTCTTGTTCAAATGTGCACATGGAATTCGTTGCCGTTGTTTTAAGGCAATTATATTTTTCTCGGATCAGCGTGTCGTCTGAAATGCTTGCTGTAAAACGTGGTGTTTGTTTCCTATTCTTCTTGTTTCGGTTTTTTGTTCACATGTATCATCTGAAGCATAAACTGGGGTTCTTAGATTCAATAAAAGGTCTTAAAAAACAAAATCAATGCTTACCGTCGGTGTCCTTCCTACGAGCTGTTTTATCGTGAGACGGCCTATCTGTGCCGACGTGACAGTCACCCGCTACGTGCTAGTTCACACCCCTTCGGAACTAAATAAAGTTTTTTATACCATTTTATACCTCAAAACACGCGCAAAAAGATAAACAAAAACATGGGACGGGCGAAGTCTGTAGCGACAGGTGTTTCTCGGCTCTATAATTAGGTGAAGCCTGGCGAATGGCAAAACCTGCAGCGTTTTTAGACTGATTTCTCGGTCGAGCCACCAGTTGTGCGAAGCCTGCAACAGAACAATTAAGTAAAAATCTTTCCGATCCACTAACATCGTCGGAAAACTCCTTCAGAATGCAGTTTACCCTCAGGTGCCTCGAACTGGTTTTTTGTTTGTTTGTTTGTTTGCTGTATATTACGACACATATTAGTCAAGAAAACGTAGCGCAACATTTTATTGAGGAGGAGGAAGAGCTTGGAGTCTGTGACACACATCCACGCTCTTTTGTGGGTGTGCACCAGTATTACAAAGATCATCATTGTCAACCCTCACGCTCGGGGATTGGCCAAGAACTGCCAATGAAAACTGCAATACTGCTTATTAATCTTCTTCTTCGTCTTCCCTGCACTCCTGCTTTCAGTTCCCTACGGTAGGGAACGCGATTACAGCTTCATTTTAGCGTTATCGCCGGTTTGTTGGGATTCTATATCCTTTCTTTTATGTGCTTTTCGCCGCCATTAGCCGTCTGCGATTGGTCGAACCATCGGTTCGACCAATCGCAGACGGCTAATGACGGCGAAAAGCATTAAAAAGAGAGTAGTATCGTTCTACGACTGCACCGATGTTTGTAGCCTCCGTCATTGTTAGTGGGCGGGTAGCCAGTTCTGAGATGCACCACATTTTATGTGCGCATATTCAGTTTGTCATGGACAGTCACTGATACACGACACGCAGTGACGACATTCCACGCCGACAAGCAAGGCGCTTCGCACTTGTCTTCCATACTGTAACGTATAAAATAGAGGAATGCAGGACATATGCGCGTGCGGTGAGTTATGTGGCTGACGCGAATTGGCTGAACTAAGTGGCTGAAAACCTTGAAAAGTAGATTAAGGATATGGGATTACAGGATCGTACACGTAATTTAATGATGTAGCTATACGTACAACTCAGAGTTATTTCCACTCTGAAACAATGTAGACTCCAAACATACCTCCCTATTGCAAAAGAAAGAAAAAAAGAACGTGCATAATCGCATGTAGTAGTTGCTTAACGATGTGTAAGCATGTATGTGTCTGTGTGTGTGTTTGTGTGTGTGTGTGCGTGTGTGTGTGTGTGTGCGTGTGCGTGTGTGTGTGGTGCGTGTGCGTGTGTGTGCGTGTTATTTGTTCTTGTTGCTGCTTTTTGTTGTTTTTTTTACGTTGTAGTCTTCCAACAACATTTTGTTCGGCAGCATTAGCACGGCATTTTTCGTCTTCTTTCCCGTATTTGTTATTGCCGTGCAGCCCCATCGCACTCACGTGGCCGCTACTTACAATGCACCATGTTTGTTTTGTTTTGTCTTTTTCCCTATATGCTACACGAATACTCAGCCACGAGAAGAGCGCGCGTTTCCCATAAAGTTGTCGCAATGTTGTTGTAATCAATCAACCATCTAATAACTACAGCTTGTTGCACAAGAAGAACGACTCTGTGAATGCAGGCTGCGAGCATCTCGAGGCTGCAGAGCTCAGACTTTTGACCGGTTGTTTGTCCGATTCTTGGGGGAATTTGACCGGGGTTAATTTCTGAGCAGTATTTATTACTACCGTTTCGACGACTGCGTCCATGCCAATGACCGATTCGTCTCCTTGCCAAGGACCCAGCCCTTGGTCAGCTTCTTTGCCTAATGGTGAACTGCCGTTGGAATACTTTTCTGCGGTGGTGTTAACAACATCCCTGTTGCGCTCGTGTCTTCTTAGAGTGGGGGATTTATCAGGCTGAACAACCCAAAAGCTGTCGAGGCGGAGCTCCAGGCTTATGACATAGCACTTTTAATTGATAAGCGACGTTCGACTGTTTGGAAGAGGTGGTGTGGTATTTAGATCGTTAAATCCACCATGTGTTGCGGGCCTACTAAAGTGAAGGCCATTTGCGTCAGTTCCAGTGAGTGCGTTCATTCCGCCTCATTTGGCATGTCCATAGGGAATCGGTCGAGGAGTTTACCTTCGATTTTCACTAACCGAGGCTCTGGAGAAGCTGTCGAATACTGGCGTCATAGCCGTATACTGGTGTAACCGCGCAGTGAATGGCGAGAAAGTTCCCACAGAATTGGTTATTGCCACCTTTGTCGACACTTCTTGCACATATGAAGTGAAGATATGGCCACTCATCTTTCGTGTAGAACGCCGATGTTCTCGTCTTCTTCAGTGCCGGAACTTCTGGCGTTGTCGCCACAGCTTAGGGGGTTGAAAAACAGGTTCCCGATGCCGAACCTGTGGGGCTAACCATCCTTTCGATGAATGACTCCCGAGATAGAAAAGTGCTGTCTATGTGGAGAAAACCACACAGCTGATTACATGAATTGTCAGGCAAGGACAAATGAAATCCATCTGCTAGAAATAATGGATAGGCGAAAATCTTCACGACGAGAAGCCATTGCTGTTGTCAAAGATCGGACCTTTGGATGTGCTGGTGTTGCTGCGAGGCAAGAGTCATTAGATGAGCTCAAAATTCAGCTACTTGTTAAGTCATCAGTTGAAAAAGCAATGTCAAAGGCGTTAGATCAGATAATAACTTTTGCAACTGAGTGTGTCTCGCAAGTGTGTTCTGTGCTCACACAGGACACAACTTTCAAAAGCTGTAGCACCTATGACCCATCTGACGTCTTTCGTAACAACAGCAGCCGCCGCAGACGGTGTCTAACTAGGCACCGCAGCATGAACGCCAGGCAAATCCAAAGCCTACTGTACCGGAACCTTCCACCTCGAATGAAGTAGAATTTCATGATGAGATCGAAATTAGCCACGATGGCAGGTGTCAAGGGTGAACTGGGTGCTCAGACGTGCATCAGTTCAAAAACCAAAAAAGGTTATTGAAATCCCGCCCGCGTTTAAAAAAAAAGTATTTTGGAAACTGTCGTTGCCGAAGTCTTTTGCGCATCACCATATATACTTTAAAAGTTCTGCAGTAGAATTTTCGCTCTTTGTTTCTGGCTTCAACAGATTTATATTGATTAGATAATCATACAAATCCCGACATAACATTGCAAGATACCTGGCTAACGCCTATTAAAAAATATTATTTTAAATATTTTCGAATATTTCGGTTAGATCACCCTTCACTAGGAGGTGGTGTAATGATATTAATATGTATATATATATTTCAAACAAATTTCGTTTTCAGTTTATATCCTCTGAATGTGAAATTTTCGGCATTTGACATAAACAAGCCAGGATGCCGCCCTTCCTCGATTATAAAGGCACATTTACCCTCAGGCGCACACAATACACAAAAAATTGGACTGTGTCTTAAGTAGCTGCAAGAATGAAATAATTCTCACTGGCGATTTCAACTCCCATCACGTGTCATGGGGTTTTAGAGCAGACTCTTCTGGTACTCTTCTGTGGGACTGAATTACGCATAAAAATTTTACCTGCCTAAAACATGAAGCAGCCTACGTTTGTTCGTGGTCGAGCACGATCAGTGTTGGATCTGACGTTCTGTAGCACAAGTGTTTCACTGAAGTCCTGGAGAACAGTCGATTTCACTTCAAGCAGTGATCACCTTCCGGTATACTTTGAAATAGGGTGTCCCATTAAATCGTTTGAAAGAAAATTTAAAATAATGGTGAATTATAAAAAGTTTAAATACTGTTTTAGCGTTAACATTATGGTAGCATCCGAAATGTATACCTCGTTAAGACGTTCTTTTTGTTTTAAAATTATCAAAAAACACTTCGTAATTTGTGATTACGTCAGCGTCAACCAAAAGTGCTCCACCCAGTCGATGGTGGAACATGAGTGTACGTGGGACTACCGAAGAATAAAGGCGGCATGAAAACGTCTTACACCAAATCCGAGAGAGCCCACAAAATTGGAAGGATTATCATCTCATTGTGGCAACATTTAAACTTACAGTATCGCACGCGAAAAACGAATATGACAAGAATCACTTTGACTACCCATCTGAGTAAAAAAATAATCGAGCATTGTTCAATTTCTTACGTTGTACAAAATAAATTACGATGCCAGGAAATGTGGACTAAGGGGTTTACACCTCGCAAGAATTACAGGAAGCACTAAATCGATTAGCTCAAGGGTTAAAAAATTAATTCACAACGCACCTTTTACCATTGGTTTATACACAAGCCAATTTTGAGTATACACAATAGTATCGATTTCCGAATTAGATCAGGCTATGTTAAGGTTGCCAAACTCAGCCAGCACCAGGGACGGATATAAGTACAAACTCAATGCTAAATATAATATACTAGGAATTCCCCAAGGACCTATTAAGCGTAATAAACTACTTACTTAAGACGGCATGGATAGCTGATGAGTGGAAGATTGCTAAAATTATACCACTGCTTAAAACAACAGGGGGTTGGATTTAATATAGACAATATAAGACCAATAGCGTTAACATCAAATGTCGTGAAACTTATTGAAAGGGTCTTTCATGGTCGTATAACAACATTTGTAAATGACCAGCAACTGTTGAGCTCCAGCCATATTGGCTTTAGATCTGGACATTCAATCTGGAATGCGCACGTAGACCTCGAAAGTCGTGTTCACATTGCCCGGCATAAAAAAACAGTACGCTGCGTTAGTTACCTTAGCCATCAGTAAAGCATACGATAGTGTTGAACATTCTGTGTTAATAAAATAATTTACGCTGTCATGGACTTCCTTCTTATATTGTAACATGGGTGACCCAATTTTTAAAGAAAAGGGAGTTTTACTGCGTTAAAAATGGCTTCTCTTCCTGCAAGCACAAGGGATCAGTACTTCCACCAGCATAATTCAGCATCTTGATGTGTACCATTCCTATTCGATCAGGGGTGTAGACTTATGTTTATGTGGACGACATTGCTTTTTCGGTATGGCTGCTGACATACATCGCCTTTACGAAACTTTACAGTCGTACTTGAGTTAATTCGAGAAGTGGCTAGATGGATTGCAGTTAAGTCCTAATACCAATAAGTGTGCTATTCTGGTTTTTTCTGGTTAACGATCCGGTGAGAATATCCCTGACACTCAAGCTGCAGGATATCCCGCAAGTGGAATCATTAAAGTACCTTGGAGTAATATACAACAAACAACTAAACTGGCAAGCTCATATTAAATATATCACAACAAAAGGAGCATGAGCAATGGGTGTATTGCGCAGGCTGAGCAGCCGCAGATCGGGTATGAGAAGAAAAACAATTTTGATAGTCTACAATATGTATGCACGACTGGTATTGGAATTCGGCTGTGTTCTTTTTTCCCGTGCGCCAGCATACCAGCTTCGGCCCCTAGTCCTATTAGAGCGAGATGATTTACGGTTGCGCTAAGGCCTTCCAAAATACGTGGCGAATTCAATATTATACCTGGAAGCGAGAACACCACCTCCGTTAAACCGATTTAACCTACTTACAGTGCAGACTTTTTTACGCTAGTACGAAACACTGTCTCACCATACTCAAATAATTTTCATCTCTAATCTCGATATATTTTTCTCCGAGCACTGGCCTAGATTCCGCCAGCCACATATCATATTTGTGCAAACATGACTCGATTACCTGAATGTACGAATTCGTGATGTGCGTCCTTTGACCATGGAACCTAAATTCACAGAAATCATCTACCACAATATTTTCTGAACGACGCAAAATTATTACCTCACGGAATTTAAAGTGATTATTACAAGAACATCTAAATAATCTCCCAAGAAACGTGGTTATTGCAACAGATGCATCGAAAACTGGGGGAAAAGCTGGCATAAGAATATTCTGCCCTCCACTTGACTGGTCTCTTTAGTTACGACTGCCGCATTTTATCTTAGTTCTTATAGCTGAATTCATGACCATATTATTAGCTCTCCAAAAGTTACCCAGTTTAAATACAGTAGTAGTAATCGTCACTGACTCATTATCTGTGTGTTCTCTCTCTGCATCGGGTGAAACGCCTCTGGTAAAGTTTTCCAGAACACTAGTTTTCGCGTACCTGCAATGTCTTCACTTAATTTGGGTACCAGGACACAAGGTTTTGTTTTTAAACGAAAGCGCGGATTCTTTAGCAAAAGCGGTGCTTTCAATGCCAATCATTCTGTTTTTCGCACTGACAAAATACATTACAATTGCACGATTCCGCACCTTAACTTTCAAAAATACTTATCCGACGCTGTCTGGACAGCTTTTCCACAGTATAAGCACCTAATACTTCCCTAAAACTGTGAGTTATCGCGGTCGAGAACAATGGAATTGGCCATAACCAAACTTCGCTGCCGGGTTACCTCCCTCAACTTTTACCTGCATAGTGCAAGTCAAGCGTTGTCTCCTCTGTGTCTCTTCTTTAAGGAGGAGGAAATAATTAGTCATTACTTTCTATCCTGTCGCCCGTATACGTCATTGAGAAGATTCATAGCACCACATCTTCGAAACTTGGAACTGGAAATATCCGTATCAGTTGTGCTATCATTTGGCGCCTCTGCTCTGGGTTACAGTCACAGGGATGTTTACTATGCCATAAAGGAATTGATCAGTCAGACAAAAAAAAAAATATCGAGCTGAATTTTTGATCCTTTTAAACATTTTAATAATGATATTCAGTAATTATCTGTTGGGTTACCTGTCCCTTGCATATACGAGTAGCAATGCGAAAACACACAAAAAATCACCTAAAATTCGGTCAACCCCCTGCATTTGGTAAGAGCCACGAGAAGAGGAGAAGAAGAAGACGAAGAAGGAGATTATTCAAGGTAATGAATAGTTGTCTTATCTGCACGAGTGACAAGCCACTATTGCATTCCATTCATTCTGACTAGGGTGTCTTTATTTTTTTCATTCTTTTTTCTGGTGGGTGGTTTCGATATTAAAAAAAAAACTTACCTAATTAAGTCATCGATTCTTGGCCAATCCCCCTGAGTGGGTACGAGCCATGTCTGTGGATTCATCATCATCATCATCATCGATTGTTCTCGGCCTGGCACGACGCATTTCTAAAGACTTCTGAAACCCATCGCTACCCGGACACTCTATCGGCCCGAAAGCGCTGGCTTCATCGAAGACTGCGACCAGGTTGAACGCATCAGAGACAATGAACACGAGGTTGGTGCACTAATATGTCGTCACGTCGCTCACAATGTCAATCCCTGTAACCGTTACATAGGCAGGACTTTTTAAATGGTGGAGCGTAAATCTCGAACCGCAAATGAAGCCAGAACTCTGCCATTTTGTACCGTACGCAAGATATCCCGCAACGAATAAAAGGGAGCGATTACCGTTACACCCACTGTAAGTTTGAAACTAACGATTTTCTGGACAGACGCTTCTTAGTGTGTCCCTTTCACTTATGAAACAAAAGTCTTGACGACAAACTTGACGTTAACGGCCCTGATTCAAATGAGATTCTAATTTCGTCAGAAACAGTGACATTTTATTTTATAATGAGCATATAGTGTTCACGTAAACCAAACAGGAACGTTTTCTCCCTGATCGGGCATTTTACAACATGATTTTTCTTCCAGGAAACCATAAGTACTGGTGTCACACTTTCTGTTGGACAGTTCTTAGAACTCCCATTCTAGTGTTATCTTTGGAAACATTCTTGGACAAGACAATTTTTTCCAGATTTAGCAACCGTGCAGTCTTTTTTTTCCCAGACGTACAGATGCGTCAGTGAATATGGCAAAATTGCTAGCTCCAATCAGATTATATAACAAGATCCCATTAGCGTCGGCTGAAGCAGCATCGGGAGTGCCGTCTATAGGCACCACGCAGTTTTCCAATCTGACTCCAGTGCCAGAACGCAAAGCCTAGCGGATGAAAAAAAAAAAACATTGAGACGGTGTCCGCGAAAGTGTAACGTGACGCACGCGTATCCCACCCTGCACGAGTGGGCGGTCTGTTGCTAGGTTACACGGGGAACGTGTGCGCGCGTCTGTTTTACGCGTGCCCCTTACGGCCAATGTCAGCGAATTTGAGATGGGGCAGTGCAAGCAACGCAGCTCCCTCTGGTGAGTGTGCGGTACCTCAGATAGAGGAACTATTCTGGAACTGATAATCTAGCGTCATCACCATCATCATCACCAGCCTGACTACGTCCAATGCAGGAGAAAGGCCTCTCCCATGTTCCGCCAGTTAACCCGGTCCTGTGCTTGCTGCTACCAATTTATACCCGCAAACTTCTTAATCTCATCTGCCCACCTAACCTCCTGTCTCCCCCTAACCCGCTTCCCTTCTCTGTGAAACCAGTTAGTTACCCTTAATGACCAGCGGTTATCCTGTCTACGCGCTACATGCCCGGCCCATGTCCCTTTCCTCTTCTTTATTTCAACTATGATATCCTTAACCCCCGTTTGTCCCCTAATCCGCTCTGTTCTCTTCTTGTCTCTTAAGGTTACACCTACCATTTTTCTTTCCATTGCTCGCTGCGTCGTCCTCAATTCAAGCTGAACCCTCTTTGTAAGTCTTCAGGTTTCTGCTCCGTAGCTAAGTACCGGCAGGATAGAGCTGTTATATACCTTCCTCTTGAGGGATAGTGGCAATCTACCTGTCATAATTTGAGAGTGCTTGCCAAATTTGCTTTACCCCATTCTTATTCTTTTAGTTACTTCAATCTCGTGGTTAGGCTCTGCGGTTATTACCTGCCCTAAGTAGACATAGTCTTTTACAACTAGAAGTGCACTATTACCTATCTCGAAGCGCTGCTCTTTTCCGAGGTTGTTGTACATTACTTTAGTTTTCTGCAGATTCATTTTAAGATCTACCTTTCTGCTCTCCTTGTCTAACTCCGTAATCAGGAGTTGCAATTCGTCCCCTGAGTTACTCAGGAATGCAATGTAATCGGCGAAGCGCAGGTTACTAAGGTACTCTCCATTAACTCTTATCCCAACCTGTTTCCATTCTAGGTTTCTGAAAACCTCCTGTAAGCACGCGGTAAATAGCATTGGGGAGATTGTGTCCCCCTGCCTTACACCCTTCTTGATTGGTATTCTGTTGCTTTCTTTATGAAGCACTATAATAGCATTTGATCCCCTGTAGATATTTTCCAGGATGTTTATATAAGCGTCATCGATGCCCTGATTCCGCAGTGTCTGCATGACGGCTGGCAAGCAGCGATGGCGTAGTGGTTAGAGCATCCGCCTCGCATGCAAAAGGTCCGTGGCTCAAATCCCGGTGCCTTGCAGTTCCCAACCGGATAAAAAAAATCAGCGTGGTGTTGGAACTGCATTAAGAGGCCAGTGGTGCGGCCTCACCGGCAACCACCACCGGTAACGCACTCGCTCAACAGAGAAGGAATGGCCACCCTGGAGAAGTATCTGGTCACTACCTCCCACATGCATACGTCAACTAACTCACGGCCCTCAGTACCCAGCAGCTGCGAAGCAACTGACCACGGCGGCGGTCAGATCTGCAACGCAGCAGAGGGTGTTAAGAATCTCTGGATCCAGACAGGCCGCCAATGGAACCTGAACTTAGCAAAGTTTAATGCTAGAACCTTATCTAGTGAGGGAAGTCAAGCTGCATTATTCGAGGAACGAGAGGGTGTTAAATGGGATATAATATGGCTCAGTGCGGTTAGGAGGACGGAGGAGGCCTGTACGGTGTTGCAGAATGGGCACGTCCTTTGCTATCGGGGCTTCGCTGACAGAAGAGAACTGGGAGTGGGATTTGTAATTCACAGAAACATAGCTGGCAACATAGAGGAATACCATAGCCTTAATGGAAGGGTGGTAGGTATCGTAATTAAACTGAATAAGAGATACAAGATAAAGGTGGTACAGGCTTAGGCGCCTACATCCAGCCATGATGACGCTTCAGTTGAAAGCTTCTATGAAGACGTGGAATCGGCAATGAGTAAGGTAAAAACACGCTATACAATACTGGTGGGAGACTTCAATGCAAAGGTAGGGAAGAAGCAGGCTGGAGACCAGGCAGTAGGAGATTATGGCATCGGTACTAGAAACGCCAGAGGAGAGCTACTAGTAGAATTCGCAGAACGCAATAATTTACGGATTTTTAATACCTTCTACCGAAAACGAGGAAACCGCAAGTGGACATGGAGGAGCCCTAATGGCGAAAATAAGAACGAAATAGACTTTATAATGAATGCACACCCAGGCATCGTGCAGGATGTTGAAGTGGTTGGCAAGGTACGATGCAGTGACCATAGAATGGTACGGTCTCGAATTCACCTAGACTTGAGAAAGGAACGACAGAAACTGATACGCAAGAAGCCATGATGATTGATTTGTGGGGTTTAACGTCCCAAAACCACCATTTGATTATGAGAGACGCCGTAGTGGAGGACTCCGGAAATTTTGACCACCTGGGGTTCTTTAACGTGCACCCAAATCTGAGTACACGGGCCTACAACATTTCCGCCTCCATCGGAAATGCAGCCGCCGCAGCCGGGAATCGAACCCGCGACCTGCGGGTCAGGACGCAAGAAGCCAATCAATGAGCTAGCACTAAGAGGGAAAGTACAGCAATTCAGAGTCTCGCTTCAAAACAGGTACTCGGCTCTTAGTGAGGAAACAACCTCAGCATAGATACAATGAATGATAATCTGACGAGTATCATTACGGAGTGTGCGGTGGAAATTGGAGGCAGGGTAGTTAGACAGGACACTGGCAAATTTTCCCAAGAAACGAAGAATCTCATTAAGGAGCGTCAAGTCATGAAAGTCTCAAGTACAACAGACAAAATAGAACTGGCAGAGCTTTCGAAGTTGATTAATAGGCGTAAGGTATCCGACGTAAGAAGGTATAACATGGAGAGAATTGAACACGCTGTGAAAAAAGGAGGAACCGTCAAAGCAGTGAAGAGGACACTTGGGATAGGCAAAAATTGGATGTATGCACTAAGGGACAAAGAAGGCAAAATAACTACCAATAAGGTTAGGATAGTTAAAATAGCGGAAGAGTTTTACAGAGATCTGTACAGTAGCCGGGACAACCACGACTTTAATACTATAAGAACTAGCAGTAACCCAGATGACACCCCACCAGTAATGATAGAAGTAGTCAGAAAATCTTTGGAGAGCATGCAAAGAGGCAAAGCTGCTGGTGAGGATCAGGTAACATCAGATCTGCTGAAAGATGGAGGACAGATTGTGTTAGAAAAACTAGCCACCCTGTTTACGAGGTGTCTCCTGACGGGAAGAGTACCAGAGTCTTGGAAGAACGCTAACATCATCTTAATACATAAGAAAGGATATGACAAGGACTTGAAGAATTACAGGCCGATTAGCTTGCTCTCTGTAGTATACAAGCTATTTACAAAAGTAATTGCTAACAGACTAAAGAAAACATTAGAATTCAATCAACCAAAGGAACAAGCAGGATTTCGAACAGGCTACTCAACAATCGACCACATTCATACTATCCATCAGATAATAGAGAAATACTCAGAATATAACCAACCATTACACATAGCCTTCATAGATTACGAGAAGGCGTTTGATTCATAATATAATCTAGCGTACGTGTCCACTTTGTCCTGGCGTCATGAGGGTGCGTTCAGTTTCTGCAAAAACACAAGCCATCACGTAAGTAATCACGCAGTTGCGTTCCTCAAAAGACCACGTTAAACCTATAGAATATGACAGGCAAGGCGTGATCACGGGATCAGAGTATATGTATTGCTATCACGCGTTGATGAGTGGATCTTGGGAGGCTCCTGAGTGGATCCTGATGCGGGAAGTTAGACGTGGCGTCGCATTTTCCTTTCCCGCGTTTTCTCACAAAACGAACGCGTCTGCTTACCAGCAAGCGTGGGGTTTCTGGCACGAAAGGGTAATTGACATAATTTTTTTTACACGAATGCACTTCTTAGTCGGGCATCCGTCGTTGTCCGCGGCGTCCTCGGCGTCGCTCTCTCCTCTCTCACTACCTCTCTTATAGCAACAGCTGCGGGCGTGCACGCTTATCCTCGCCCATAGCAACCGCAGCATGTGGTGCGAGAGAGGGTAGGAGAGGATTGGCGCAGCACTTCACCACTCCTTCTTTCGTCGTTAGCTCTATCTCTCCTCCCTGCGCCCCACTTTCCAGACCACTCGCGCCTCATTCTCGACCGTTTGCTGGATGGACGCCTTTCAAGAACATCCGCAAACTTGTGCCCGAGACGCCACTGTGAAACGCCAACGCCGAGCCGAGGACGCTGCTTGTTTTATTCGCTGCATGGTGTTTTTTTAAACCGTGCATGCTAGCTACTAGAGTTGGAAACGCATACCGCGTTTCTCGCGACAAAAAAAAAACGCCATGTGCGGTGAACGACGCTATTGGCTGCACGGTCTAAGAAAAAGAAAATAGCAGCATATCTACGGGGTGAATGATGGAGAGTGGGACGAAGCATCAGTCCGTCCATCTGTTCTTGCTTTTGTCCTTCATTGCGTCCGTCTGTGTGACCGTCCGTGTGTGCGTCTGTTCGTGCGTCCGCACGTCCACCCATGCGTCCGCCCTGCGTTCGTTCATGCATCCACCCCTGCTTCTGTCCATGCGTCCATCCGTCCGTACAGCCATCCGTGCTTCCGTTCATGTATCTGTCTGTGTGTTCGTTCCTCCATCTAGTCAACACTCCAAGTACCACCATATCGCATCTTTTCATCATATATTTCGCATATAGAAGCACCGCCATCCAGCGGAAAATCCAAGGACTACACGAGAGGTGGCACACGCACACTTTCTTACGGCTTGCGCTTTGTGTCTACTTCCCACCTTTAACCACCTCGAGTTCATTCATGGTATATACTAGTTCATTGCACTCATGGCACTGCGGCTGAACGCTCGGTAAACGTTTCTAAAACCAAGGAGGTTACGCCCAGTGAGTATACCGCAGCAACCCTTTCTTGCCAGATAGTGCTCAATGTACATGCCAATGGCTGCTAATGGGGAATGAGATACAGGAGAATTCGGCTTTTAGTTAACGCACACGCTGCGAATTTTTTATTGTTCAACAACGCACAGGAAAAATCTCCCACCAGCACCACCTTGCGCGTCAAAGCGTAAAAAAAATGTTACGTACTACGACGAGGGACTAACGGGTGCCACTTTAACGAGCTTCGCTCCTAAAGTGAAAACATTGTCAATTCTGAGGCTGGGTTCTTACGTGTGAAACGCCGTTATGAACGCTACGCAATGTATTCGTATTTCTTCCCGATTCTCTTCGGGGAGGTTGGGGCATTTTTATTTTCTACGATGTCTCTTCCCCACGTCCCGCCCTTGACTCCCCTCAGGCATTTCGCTTCCGGAGACGGTGCCGACGTCCGTCCACCGGACACTCGGCTCTCAACGCAGGGCGTCGAGTGCCGGCTCCCGGGCTGGATCTCGGAGCGGGATCTGCGTGAGGCCGGCTGCTCGAAGGGCACCCAGAGCAAGCCGAGTCCCGCCATCAAGTCCTGCCCCGGTTCCCGACCGTCCAAGACGGCTCGGCTGCAGCGCAAGGCGACCGCGGTGACGGCGACCGCCGAGGCGATGCCCCACCGACGCCGGTCGTACGAGGACAACATCGTGAACCGGCAGAGCATGCAGCTGGCCCGATTGAGCCTGTCCGAAGAACGGGACGAGGTCATCGTCTCCGCCACCAACGACGACGTGGAGGAGATGGACGCCGCGGATGAAGTCTCTTCGCGGAAGGCCACAGTCGTCCACGCCAATGGCGGCGGCGACGCGATGACAGTGGATCCCGTGTTGGACGAACAGCGACAGGAGACGTGCGTCAGCGCAGCGCGAGCCTTTAACCGCGTCTACCACCTCTTATAAAACAGACTGAGCTGAACGCCCGCAGCAGCTGAACGGACGCAGGCTTCCGGGCGTTTCCTGTGGATATGAAACTGGTACACAACCAACCGTACATAGCATGAATCCACAAGTTCAGCAGAACGGATTTATAAGAGAGAGAAGCTTCTGAGCTACATAAGAATTGGTTCTGGTGCTTGGATCGAACACGAAGTTAAGGCCCAAATTCACAAGCGAGCCGCATTTTTACCTCAAGCTTTCCTTACCGGTTTTACGCCTTCATTGCGCTTGATGAAAAGAAGTATGAACCATACTTGAACTTAGCTTTTATGCCATTACCCTTTTTGTGCCCTTATTATAACGCATGTAGATATCTGTATGCCACGCCCACTCGATAATCACTAGCGCGACCACGTTCATGGTCACATCAACATCGTACAGACACAAACATTCACATATACGTTGTTCAATCCAGTCACACTAACAAGACATACCTACGTGGAAATCAGCGTAACTGAGATCACCGTTTACCGTACTCACACGAAAGCAACTCGTAAAGGTGTTCGCCGCCCGCAGCACATAACTCTATTCACATGAGTGCGTACGCTCTTGAGACAAGCAGTAATAAGAAAATGCGAGAAAAAGAAAAGATAGCGAAATAAAACGTGTAGTAATAAATGACGCATAGAAATACCTGCTAATTTTGAGTAGCACTGCCTGAAATATTCTAGCTGTCTGATTAGAGTCGCATACAATAATGCAGGACAGCATCCCCACGCACACTTACCCCGCCACACAGGCAGAGGTGGTGCCAAGGTAGGGTCTAGCCACCCTAGCCAGGGGTGGGCACGGGGACGGGAGGAGGGGGGATGAAGTTTCTTCATAATTTACACTTGCCCCCTACCACCCAGTTGCCCTTCAAGAGGGAACATACCGATAACACAATGAATAAATTCTCCGCATCCCCCCCCGCCCCTCTAAATGAACTTGCTTATTGTGGGCGGTAAAATAATCTAGGCGCCACCCTGCGCACAGTCACACCCTGCCCAAATAACTATACTCCGTTTCACACATCATGTGCAACGTTGTGGAAGCTAGCGAGACTTCTTGCTGTCATTGCGCTCGCAATAAAAGTACTTTGACGTTCTTACTACAAAGAATTTAGTTTTTTTTTGTTATTACGGCGAGAAGTAGTTGAAGATATTACGTGCCTTACAAAGAACAACGCCGTTGAATGTCTGTCATTACGTTGCTGTATACGTTAGTTTTCTTGTGACGTCACACACAGGCTCTCTACTGTGGGTACGTCACGATGGCGGCCACCTGGACCTTCAGGGTCAGTGCAGAATAGGACACCACAGGGTCGTTCGGTACCCGCGTTCTTTTTGCGCTTACCCCGCTTTTTTTTTCTGTTCGCCAGTCGCACCAAAGCGACACACAAAGAAACGTGAGGGTGCACCGGCACTAATCGGATGTCACGCGAGTGACCACGAAATGCGCGGAGTTATACGTTTTGCCGGCCGAACTTCTTGCACAGCTTCCACAGTGTTGCACCTGATGTATGAAACGGAAAATATGGTCCCGCTCATGCACCGAGTGATATCCTTCCGCGGCGGGGTCACTGGCCATCCGGTTCACGACGTCAGCCTAGAAGGCACTCTCATTGGTTCATACTTGTGTGCGTCGGTTTTTGAGGTGGAAATAGCTATGCCTACTAAAGTTGTACCGTACCGGACCATAGCTTCAGATTCGTTATATCACGTTTGCCCTTCTCACAAAGAAAGGCGAAACAAAGTAGTCGTTGAATAGTGGTTACTGATTATACAAGTTGGCTATTGCTCTTCAAACAGCAACTTCGTCCTCATTTGAGCTGAATGCAATGATTTAATCGCACCGAAAACTTTTCTCTCCTCAACAGGTACAGCGGCAAAGAGCAAAGAGCGTGGCCACCAACATCCGGCCTGGTGCATTTCTACCTTGCAGAATTCTACAAACGATGGAATTATGCGAGTGTCAATTGCGATAAATAAAGCATGATTTCGAATGGATTCCGTGAGCTATACTTGCGTTGTAATTACGCACCTAAGGCCGACAGGAATCGAAGCGATGCGTGATTAACGTCATATGCTCGAGTTCAGGAACCGAGGCTGATGACGTCCTAACTGACGTCACCCGACAGAGGTGGTATCCCAATTGGCGTGTTAGCGTTGTCTTATATGGCTGAAGAAATGGTGATTTCGCACAACACCTGTGCTCCTGAATGATACTTTGCAAGAAGACTAAAAGAAGAAAAAAAAACGTCTAAGCGTCCTCTTTTTTTTACAGCTCCAAAAAAAATCTAAAAAAAAAGGAAGGAGAGGGAGCTGGAATCTTCATTAACTGGAATCCCATGTCTTCTTTTATTAGAATATTTTTAGAAATAATTACAAATAAAGTACTTTTCACAAATTATTTGTCATACTGCAATGTCCTGTATTACAATATTAAACGAGAACCCCTACGAGTATGACTGAGATGCTTAAGCACAAAAATTAAAAAAAAAGAAACCTGCTAAGAAACCTGCTAAGAAACCTGCTTGGCTGCTTGCCCCACCCCTTTTATGCATTTCTGCAGTTCGCATTCGAGAGTAGCGAAATATTCTCCGTACAAGTCCACGCAGTCTTTTTTCAAGCTTACCAATACACTACAGTTCATATTCCGAAATCAAAACAGTGATATAATTCACAGAGACTAGTATCAGTGACTTATTCTCCAATGAAATACGCCTTTAGTTCGAGGCTTACTAAAGAAAACTAGTAACACAAGGACGCACTTTGAGCATTATCTGATCCTAAAAGGTTGTCATGTCAAAGTTGTTGGGCGTGCGAGGAAAACGCTTCTTCTCAATCGCCGAACGTCAACAGCTCATTATGCCCCTAGTAAGATGGCTGCCGTAACCGCCATCTCACGGTTGGCACGGCTTCACTCGTGGGCAAGAATTTCCACAACAGCGCTTTTTAAAACCCTCTTGGTGTGAGCGTCTGTCTGAATGTTTGTCCGTCCGTTCGTCCGCCCATCTAGTGAACACTCAAAGTACCGCCATATCGCATATTTTCATCGTATATTCATCCCAAACAAGAAGCGCCATCCAGCGGACATTCGAAGCACTAAAACGAGAGGCGGCTACTACACACAGAAGACGCACAACCCACGCATTAAAAAGCGTTACCCCAAAAACGTTCACGATAGCGCCCAAGGATGTTTCTTTCGCACGTGATGACAGCAACATTACGAAATTCGGTATTTTGAGGTTATTTCTTGCCTTTTTTTATGGAGTTAGTCATTGGAGGAAATACGCATTGCTTAGTAGCGCTGATCTTTAACGTCACATTACAGCCGTTCACAAGAGTCCCCCCCCCCCCCTCCAAAAAAAAGGAAATACTGAAGAAAGAAACGAAAAATTGATGAGCGGCGATTATCGAGCTCATGCTTATCGAATGAGCCCACAGATTCGCTAATGTAACGTGATTATTGTGACCTAATATAGTAGCTTCAATTGCACTCTTTCATTTCTCTTATTGATCCCTTATCTTAAAAACCACAGCAGCTAAGAACGAAATACTTCGTAATGGTATTTAGCGCACATGGCCGAAAACCACGGAACGAGGAATTCCCGTTGACTTAAGCGTTACGGTTCCACCGTATGTTTAATGTCTGGAATTTGTAAAATTTTGGTATTGTCAGCATATTGTTCAGAAAAAAAAAGTTACTACGATATACCCACATTTTGATTCACTAATGACAGCGAAGATACAAGCAGCAGCCTTGTTAGATAGCTATAAAAAAGAAAGGGAAATTTTAAAAAGAGAAGGGCAGGTAGGATAGCTCAAAGAAGTTTTCTTGATCTAACATACACATAAATGTTTAGGGCGTATACATCGCGCGCATGACTTAAGAAACGTACAAACAAGGAAGTGAAACAAAACATTATTTTACAGGCTTTAGTATAATCAATCAATACTACAGAGCTACCTTGTCACTAATTTAACCATAACAGCTTCTTATCACAACAGCAAATGAACGTTAATGTTATAGCTGTTCGATTTGGAAAGAAAGAAAAGAAAGTAGGAAGGAAGAAAATAAAGAGAAAAAAACTAGAAATGAAAGAACAGAAAGAAATAATAAAGAAAGAAAGGCGAAAGAGAGAAAGTAAAAAGAAAGAAAGAAAGAAAGAAAGAAAGAAAGAAAGAAAGAAAGAAAGAAAGAAAGAAAGAAAGAAAGAAAGACTACACTGGTGGCAAGAGCAACAGGTGCCGAGCGCTCATCATGGCTCCTGCTTCTTTCACAGCAGCAGAGAACTGACTAAGCGCATCACAATAATAACTACTGGGGTTTAATGTCTCATAACAAGCATACCAATATGAAAGAGGCTGCAGTAGGGCTGCGGAAATTTCGACAGCGTGGGGCTCTTTAACATGCGCCTTAGTCTAAGCACGCAGGCCTCGATCGAGAATTTTCGCTTCCTTCGGAAGTGAAGCCGCCGCGGCCGGTATTCGATCCTACGACTTGCGGGTAGAAATGAAATATCGTTTTCTTGGCACATTTTAAACATTCTATACAGAAGAACAGCAATGACTGAACAACGCAATGACTGAAGACAATGCGAGATATTCGGTTACTTACGTTCGCTGAATGCAAGTACATCAATGCCCATTACATAGAAAATTCTATATCTGCATATTAACCGTACATCGCCAGCATATTTCATTTGGAATCTTAACAATGTGTGCGTGTTCGAACAATATGCCACTGTCTCATCGTGTTATGCTCGCTTTAAGGGTCACTGAAGTGACACAACGAATGAGTTTTGATTCATGACTTGTACTTCGACAGCTCTAATGACGTTAAATTCGCCCCCATAGATAGGATTATTGAAGTAGGAGAAAGCGAAGGTAAAGGCTTCATTTTTAAATTAAGCGCTGAAATGCCGTGAGTGACGTAATGGATTTCAAAAGTGCAGTATTTGTATTTTGGTGACATTGCTTCAATAAAATTTCATTTAAATTTACATGTTGAGTCACTACTTTATATAAGGATTTAATAATTGAAGTCTGTAGGTTTTGCGTAAAAGAAGCCACAAATATTTAAATTTAAGATAAGAAATCTTTGAGGCTACGCCTTTGGGGCACAAAATGCCAACACTAATCTCACAAACGCCATGCAGTAGACACCAAAGTTTATTACCAGACACTGCAATGCTAACGCTAAACGTTAAATTAAAAACAACTATTGAAGCAAAGACAGTTATGTTGTTGTATATCGCAGAATAATGGATGAAAAAAATGAAAGAAGTTGGCCTGTTGTACATCTATTTAGGCAACTGACATGTAGGTGGCGTCATCTACAAGAGTGTTGCCAAACTACAAGCCACGCTGTTCCTTCTTGTTATTGCTCTAGCTGCTTCTTTCTACTTTGCGCAGAGAACACCTACCACTTTCCGTGGACACCGTGGATTACGGCCGGCACGCTCGACGGATACGCTGCGTGTACAAGTACTACACCTTAACCTTGGGCGATTCGATCAAGTGCAGTGGCTGCAATCTTGCCGCGATAATCGCACCCTTTGCCCGAAGCACATCCGGAATCGCCGAAGGCAATCAAGTGTTGTGCACCGAGTAGGGATTTGCGGCCTCACCATGATCAACACGGGGTAAGTTGTAGCGTGCAGCGTGAATTTCGCGTGCGCACCTCGCCTCAAGCAAGCGCCGGTGAATTCTGTCAACGCCTTTGATGTCCCTGTTATTTTCCTTCTAGCTCGATCAGTCGGGATCGCTGACGTCGCGACCGCAACTGTTCTGAACTACGTAAAGCCAGCTAGTGTCAGCTCTGCAAAATTTGCCCATTGGTAAATTGTGCGTGCACTGGACAGGATAAATGCTTATAAGCCGTGCAACTTGTGTACAGGCGTAACTTTGGCGTTTTCTAAGTAGAGCCAGCACCAAAGATCTGCGCGTTGGAGTTTCTTTTTAATCGACAAACTCCGCAGAAGCTATACGAGGAAGTTGTCTTCCAAGGCTATCATGGTCAACGAACTTTTTTTTTTTATTCTGGACGCAAGCGCTCGGTTTTCGGCTTTTGTTATTCCTGTTCTTTTCGAAGCAGCAATCTGTGCTGTAGAGTGGGCCATCGCACCGGAAATCTGAAAGCATTTTTTTTTTTTTTAACAAGCACTTTGGAACCGTCGCGTTGGGCCGCAAGCTTTCGGTTCGTCGGTGATTAAATTCAACGTAGCTTGCCTCCAGGCAATCGATGGTTGTTTCGTACTTGCACGCCCTTGACCGAGCTCGCACATGCCGATACGGTTGAGGAAGCCGATAATGCAACTCTTGCACGCGGAAACTTTGCTCTGTGTGAAATGCGTTGCTGTTGGACTGTAGCCTGACGTTTCGAAGCACTCGAGAACGGTGCGCGACATCTAATCAACCTCGTCGGTAACGACAAAAAAAATGCATAAAACAAGAGAAGGAAAAATCGTTCGACCTTGAACGAAATATGAAGCAAAACGGATTAACGTCGCTAGCAGTCGGCAGATTTTACCGCTTGGTCAACAAGCTTGAATGTCGTCATTCGAATGTCTGGACGTGAGAGAAATAATTAAACGAAAAAAAATGAAGCGCGAAAGAGAATTGAAATGCTTCATTTCTCCGAAAAGAGCGAATATTTACATCTCCGAGTGTCTACATGTCGTAATTTTTGCGTTTAAGAGAAATAAAAAAAAGTTATAATTAGAGACCACTCTGACAGCTTGTCACGAGCTTGCCACATCTGTGGTAATATAGTTGTGGTGTTCAAAGATTGGTTGAAAACTCTGAATCCACTTCAGATTTTCAGTGTGAGGTAAGGATTGCAGACTCTAGTATTACCTTTTCTTTGCTTACAATAATGACCATTGAGTTATGGTTCATTAAACATCTATTTCCAACTTGATCAGTGCAAAATGCATAGTTCTTTGTATTCAGTTTGTACTCTTCATTACCTTTGTATACTTTAACCTTCATACAGCCCTGCATTTCAAGTCTATCTCAAGAGTGGGCTGACTGGTTGTGCTAATACAATAAAAGAAAGCAAACTGCATCTATATCTGACTGACAGCCAGCTCTGTCAGCCTGTGTTATCATTCACAATGATCTGTTTTCGCACCCACTCCTCACTTGACCAGCTGCATATCCTGAAAGCTAACACACTGCTTTTGTTTTTCTTCGAATTGTGAAAGCTAACACACTGTTTTTATTTTTCTTTGCATGTTAATTTACTGCATATTTGGTCTTGACAGCAGAACTGATTGATAAGGCAGCCTTTTTTTTTTTGCCGCCAGATACTAAGGGCACAGGTTGGGCCCTGTGCGGCCCAGTATTTTAAGGCTCCTTTAAACAATTTTCTTAGAAACTATTTTATGTAAACTATTTCAGGTTGTTTTATTTTATTCTACAGTCTCTCTTCTTGTGATGTAGCTAAATTACAATTTTATTTCCAGTGTTGACATTTTTGCAATATTTGACCAAAGCAACAAGTTTTTGTTATATCTTTTAAAACAAAACTGCCAACAAACTTGAATGAGAACTATTGTGTGCACATACGCGATTCTAGCTCAGTAGCCTTGTATTGGTGCTTAATAGTATAGTAAGAATATAGTAAAAAAATCTTCCTCATCTTTTCACGTTTTTATAATGGGCAACAAAAATATTTGATTTTGAGGCATTGAGAGTCAGAGACAAAAAAACAAGTTTACTTCATGTTCATTTTAAAGGGAACAGGTACTGAATACTTTGATTAAAGAGACTCTGCGATGCTTTTTCATCCTCATTCTGCAGTGCTGTAGTTCGTGCAGTGCTTGATTGATTAATATGTGGGGTTTAACGTCCCAAAACCACCCTATGATTATGAGAGATGCCGTAGTGGAGGGCTTCAGAAATTTCGACCACCTGGGGTTCTTTAACGTGCACCCAAATAGTTCGTGCAGTGCTAAATACCAAGATGAACATAAAAAAAAATTATTGAAAACGGTATGCTCTAATGGAAGTTATTAACCTTTAACCTTCAAAACACCAGCAGACGATGACAAGAAACATTCCCTTTCGCATTTCACTCTCCCAATCATGTCAAGGGTTCTCTCCAATCACCGCGCTCCTCTGAAAGACGCACCAGATGACTCGCCTTGTGGAAGGGTCATTTTGCGTTCATTCTCCCATTTTCATATTCAAAACAGAAATTCTTTGCATCAATTGAAGTATAAATAGTGCTCTAATAATTTTTGGCGCACAATAGAGTGGCCTATCTGGAACCATACGAATATCACGCGAGACTTGTTGCGTCGAACCATCAAAGCGAACAGCCTACGACGTCATTTCTATGTGGGGAAGCACTTCCAATCACAGAAATAGCCGTTGTGTGTCACCCTTGTCCAAAAAATGTGCGGTTTTTTCATAGAAATAAAATTAGAACCGGTTCCTTTATGGCATCGTCACTTGTGCAACGATATCGCTGCATTCCACAGTTTGAGAAGTGATGAAAACAACACGCTTTACTTGTGCCACAGGGCTTCTTTAATAGCGCCCAGCCGTGTGCTCATCACATGAATCAGTGTATTTGATACTTTCTTTCCTCTTGGCTTCCTGGCTTGTTTTTTTATATCTTTTTTCTCTCTGTCGGCAGAATACTGTCAAAGGCAGTCACTCTCACCCAGCTATATTACAGCCTTGGGCAATTGTGATATGCCAGATCAGAGCGTTTACTCTGGCAGTGCAGGCCTCGGTGAGAGAATAGTGTCAGAGGTCTCTGAAGGTTTACATTCTAAAGAACATGATCCACTTTGTTCTCTACGAGTGTCATGGTTCCATCACATTCTCTGCATACAGAGTATTTGTTATCATGCTCTGTACAAGCTTCACATTAATCAAAACGTAGCCATTGTCACTACAAGCAATATATATATTTTTTTGGCAATGGGGAATAAGGGCAAAAACACAACTTTATTGAAGTGATTGTGTGAGTGTTGCTAATCTCAATGAAGCTATTAGTATAGGCTTGCTGGTATGCAATTGCACGTCACTTTCTAAGCAGTTTTTTACACATTTTATTCATGATAAGTTTTTTTTTTGCAACTGTAACTAAGTTTATAATAAATTCACAGAATCGCAGCTGTCAAATAAGGGCAAAGATGCCGCCACACAGTTTACCTTGCGCTACTTGCACGTGACGAAAACTTGCGGGGAAGCTAGTGCTGAAGTGCTGATCAACGTCATCAACGTCGT
Organism: Rhipicephalus annulatus; assembly: GCA_013436015.1. Classification (NCBI taxonomy): domain Eukaryota; kingdom Metazoa; phylum Arthropoda; class Arachnida; order Ixodida; family Ixodidae; genus Rhipicephalus; species Rhipicephalus annulatus. The sequence goes on along the minus strand of WOVY01014727.1, from coordinate 653,754 downwards.
GCGGCACAGTGTCCAATCGAGTGAAGAAGTGCATCACTCTTCAACTAGTGCAGCAAGTGCAACCAAGTCGAGGAGACCATTTAGTTTCTGGCTAAAAAGGCAAAAGTAAAGCGCCACTGTGTTTAATAAAACTTGTTTTGGTATTCGAGGCCCGTGTGCTTAGATTGAGGTGCATTCAAAGAACTCCAAGTGGTCGAAATTTCTGGAACCCTCTACTACGGCATCGTGCATAATCATATGATCATTTCGGGACATCATGGCCCAGATATTCTTATTATCAAAACTTGTTTTGGTAATATGGTTTCAAAAATATAGTGACCACATGCAAAGGAAGGCATCTTGTTTAGCCACCTATCTAAAGCTTCCTCAGCAGTTTAAGAGATGGAAACACACAGCCACGTTTTCTGAAAATAAGCAGACAATTATTTTGTGTGCTACTCTCAGCAAGCTAGCTGGGAGGACACTCTTCATCACGGGCGCCAGCCGAGGGATCGGCAAGGAGATCGCCCTGAAGGCCGCCAAGGACGGTGCCAACGTGGTAATTGCTGCCAAGACGGCCGAGCCCCATCCTAGGCTTCCGGGCACCATCTATACAGCCGCCAAGGAAGGTAGGACTGCCACAATCTCAATTGATTAGCTCCTGTGTTACACCTAATATTTTTGTTGAATTCTATGCAGAATCCCATGTATCGATGAACATATGTAAATATTGCATGCGAATAGATGTGGATATTTTGTGGGAATGTATAGATGGGAATGCACGCAGATGTTGTCTATACACAGATGTGTGGATATAGAAGTGTGTGAATATGTATTGTATTTCCCTCCCCCCCCCTATATTTGTATACACGGCGTATACTTGTCACCAAACCAAGGGGGCGGGAACCTGTTTAAGCTGCTGTTTTGCAGCTTCTTGTTCTTCGCCATTGCATTTTCTTTCTGTGCTGTAAACAAAAGGAAATGTGAAGTAAATTTGAAACCTCTTCTATGTGCTTCTTTCTTGCTAATGTTTGTTCATACTGAATGTCATCTCGCTTCAGTGTGCCCTCCCTCTCACAGATCAGTGGATAAAGGATACTCCTTGATGTACGCTACCGTTGTGGTGGTGTAGTGGCTTCCGTGCTTGGCTTCTGACTTGAAAGTCACGGGTCCCATTCTGGCGACGGTGATCATATTTTGATCTAGGCAAAATGCTACAAGCCCATGTGCTTTGCATTGAGTGTACATTGAACACCAGATGGTCAAAATTTCCAGAACCTGCCACTATGACGTTGCTCATAATCGTATCATGGTTTTGGGGCAAAAACCCCCAGATATAATTGTTATTGTCATGTACACTAATAAGTTTAATTTGATTTGACTATCTCCATTTACCAATATATAATAGAAAATATTCTAGATGTGCCCCTAACATAAGAGCTGCCAAAAAGCAGCTTGATGGTGTTCAGGAGATCACTTACAATATGAAAAAAAAAAAGGGCTTACACGACATTTTTTTCATGCACTGTAACGTTCGTAGGCCTCACGGGCACATGACTAATTGGCTGATTGAGTCTGGATGCCCAACTTCGAATCAATCTTTAGGTAGACTCTTTGGTAGATTGCCTGCCTGTCAGTCAGTATTTATTATGTTTAATTACAAAGTGGGCTCTTCAGTTGCCAATGTGCTGCTTGTTATAGCTATCGTTAAATGCCTTAACGTACATAGTTACTGACTGGGACTTTAGCGATAACCGTGTTTGACTTTAACATTTTGTGCGCCAGTGCAGCGGAGGGTGGAGTGGGGATTGTAAAAAAAAAAAAAAAAAAGCTTACACACCAGGTGCAGACCTTGAGGCCACGACACATGCATGACGAGAAAACAGGATCATTTGATGCGTGACTGAGTTATGAAGTTTTCAGGAAATGCCTAGGCCGACTATGACAGTTACCACCATGGGTGCTTATGAGAATTTAAGCGCTGTCTGTAATAGAAAACCAGTATGGCGTCCGCAATGCAGAAATTCTTGTTTTTTTTGTTAGCCAATGCAATTCTTCGTGTGCTGCTGCAGCTGCTATAAAAAAGAACATTTCTTTGCTGTATGATAATACATGACTGAATGTAGATCGTGTGGCTGTAAAACAAAAGAAGAGCTTAGCAAAAAGTGCTACAGAATGACTGTCATTTGTTGTAACTGCGTGCGACTATAATGCCCTTTCATGTCTAGCATGTTGTTGAGGCGCTTTGTATTGTAGTTTCTTATTTCTCGGTTTTTTATTTGTAAACCACTCTTATACTTTTTACATTTTCAAAGCAAGCAATTCGATTTCAACTAGTTCCTAGGTTTTATGATTTATGGCAACGAAGTGTGTGAATACCGTATTTAAAAGTTTTAAATGAAAACATCAATATTCTAAGGGTCTGCCGGGCAGCATTTTGCGGTCCCTGGAACGACGTCAGAACTTCCCCTTGCGACTTCCTATTCAAAGGTCAACGTGGCAGTTCTGATGTCAGAGTTAGACAGGAACAAAGAAACATCGCTTTCAGTTGGGGTTGTCCCCCATCACCACACTTAGACAGTTTTGTACGTAATTCTTGATTCATAGATTTTTTTTCTCTGTGTATGCGAACACCTCCATTCCTCATAGGTTGGCAAACTCACTCATGGGTCGTCTCGCTTGGACACGCTCACACTCAGATTGAGCTGGGAGTCTGAGTCCGAGTGCATAGCAAGTCAGTAGCGCAATATGTGTTTATTCACCGAGTCTGAGTGAGTTCCACTTATTTTTTGCCGGCACATCGTCCTATCTACTCATCTTCAGCATTGGTATAAGCCTTACCTATACTCACATTTATACTCACGTATACTCACAGATATTCCGAAGCGGCGTCATTTGTCCACCATTTTCGTATTTAGTGATAGAGGCACGAATTGCAGGAAAGAATGCCTTGACCCATCCCCATCGCCAACCCTTCCAGATAATTTCTTCATAAATATCTCTTATGTAGTCATCTCTCTCTATAAAAAGTGATCTTACGGGTTAGCGAGCACTCGTAGCTCTCATTTAAAGGTACTATATCAAAATGCGCCACTAACAGCATTGACTACGTAAGATATTGGTGTTAAAGAGGATCGACACCATAGTTGAAAAAGATACCTATAGGCTAATGGACTCACGAGTTGGCTCACTCAAGCTCAGACTAAGCCAGGAGTGTGAGCGAGTCTGACTGAATAATGTTCCGGTGAGTCTGAGTCCGAGCGGGTCCACATCGCAAGATGTATTTCATGAAGGAAGCTGAGTGAGTTCCGCAAGTTTTGCCGACCTATGCCCCCCTCTTTTTTTTTTTTTTTCAACTCACACTCTGTTCCCTGCCCTGTTGGCTTCATGCAACTTGGCCCTTCTCTTCAAAAAGTTGCTTTTCTCAGGATAGTGCATATCGGGAATTTGGTGTATTTTTCTCATTTTCTTTTCTAGTAATAACTATCGATGAAAAACATTCGAAGAGACAAAATGTTAAAACAGAGAGGGATAACATTTGTTGTTTTAATCACTAAATCAACAAAATGCCCAAGGTTTTATGGGACTATCGACACTGTATGGAGAACAGGAACAATGTGCTTTTGCTTAAAGGAGCACTCACATCAAAATTTCTCATGCCAAGATTTTTGCATCAGTGAGTAGCTATAGACCACATAGCAGCGATTTGCGACCTAAAACGCAACTGAGGGATGAATAACCATCACTTTTATTGATTTATATTACTGGGATCTAGCACTATTCAAAGATGGCTGACAATCCCTCCATATTTAGCTCTGGGAGCACCAGCAGTGGCGCCACCTCGCGGTCACCTCCAGATCACACCACAGCTGACGACTTCTCCACAGCGAAGAATGACGTCAGGCTCAGCTGCTCCGCAAGCATTTCGTCTGCTAGGTGGACACATTCACTCATGCCTTGTCACCTGCATTGCTGTCGTCGCTGTACAAAGTGTCGACTCGGGTTCAATACAATAGTCTGGAGCTTGGAATCCCTGCGATTCGCGATGTCGTGAATTATTTTTGCTTCGATCGACCTTTTGCAGAACAGTGATTCTGAAATGGACGCCGTTCCAATCAGCACTGCAGAGGTGCCTGAGGGTGCACGCTTCAGCGATGTTCGCTCGTGTGTCTTGGCATGCAAAGCATTAAGATATATGCAGAGGGGTCAATGCAATATAGCTATGGCGAATGAGCATCGGCGGAGAAATAGAATACGTTTCCTGCTTGTCGGGTTCTTTTCTGCGCCTGCAGATGGCCCCACCTATCCAGCCTCTTGCGGTTGACACGGTATTACCACTTTTACGTGGACGCAAAGTCTACAGATGAACTAAAATTCAACTATACCTGCATATTACTTGTTAGTGATGATATCCGACTACACGCTCTTCCTCTTTTGATAGCTTGTGGTCGTGTTGATGTGTAACACATACGTTACATGTAAAGACACCCTCATTGCACTTTTTCTGTGCTTTGAACAACACCACTGCAACTCACCTGCAACTCACAACGATTCCCCGACATGCTGACCGACAAGCACACGTTTCTTTTCTTTCGCCATTCTTTTAAAGGTGGTTTTTGTCTTGATAATGTCATGAAATAATTCAAACCGGTGCGGTGAAGATCAGACGCGACGAGCCACGGCCGGGCTAGACTGCATCTGCGCTCGCTAGCCCGGCCCTAGCCCGGCCATTGACGAGCGAGTGCGTTTCTGCACTTCGGCACCTGTCGGCGCCATGATAAGAACACTCGGATCGTACACGTCATCGCTACTAGTGCATCGTCACTCAGGATGGTATTTGTGGAGTGTATCACTCCGAACACGTAGTACTTGTGTCGATGTCGCAGGGCAGTCTATTTTTCGTTTTTTCTCCTTGGGTTTTCTACGGTGTTTGACATCGAATATAAATATCTTTCACGCGATGCATTCTGTTGAAATTTGGCCAAGAAGACCTATGCATACCAAGCAATCGAATGATGGGCACATCTCGATCTTGAAATTTGATGTCAGTGCTCCTTTAAAGCTCCGGTGTCACCAAAGTGACAGTTATCAATTTGCTATATTCACAAATACATTCACGGCGATGTTTACCGATGAATGTTGTTTAGTCGTTACAGATGCATTAGTTTTCTTTGAAAAATATTAGCAAAGCACCACCTTGAATACTCTAGTCACTTCTGTATTTCAGCCTGGTCGTACAAAACATTTCTAAGGTCAGTTTTTCTGAAGCCGGTTGCTGCTGTATGCAAGCTTGTCTCAGTTTACAGAACCCTGGTTTTTTTTTTTTTTTGATCGTGAAAGATAATCATAATGTTTCTTTGTTAAAACCAGTGAGTAGTTGTTTCAATTAAAATATTCTGCAATTCCTGGGCTGTTTTGAAAATGGTTACATCATCATTGTAGGGCTGCTTTGAAAATGGCTGCTGTACTATTCAAAAACCATTCAAATAGTATTCGATTGGCATTCTTGTTCAAGGGTATTCGATTCAGCTCTAAAACTAAGTATTCTCACAGCTCCTAATGAAGACCTTGTACGCAATATTTTCATTCAACAGCATGATCCTTGTACCCGTGTCCTCAACGAGGCTCTGAATCCCATCAGTGCTAAAGCCCGAAAAATGTGTGATTGGTCGAGGAAAAGTTAACAAAAAGGTGTATCAATACTTACATAGTTTAAATAAAGAAGACTATGAATTGGCACAAAAAGACAGGTCCTTATACTCACTATGAGCAGCTGTAATTTTAATTCTTTAAATACAAGCATCTTAAATGAATATGAAGCTACATTATATTTGAGTTCACACTACTGATATGCCTTGAAACAATTACCTAACACCCTGTGACAATAGAGTAGTAGCAATCTGTAGTAGACATAACGAATCAGTGCTGTTTTCCATAATTAATTGTTGGCCTAAAGGAAAAATCGCACACAATTCTTGGCATCAATGCCCAAGGTCGCTAGTGTTATCCAACCGCAACAGCATCTGTTCAAATCATTATTCCACATTTGGCGAAGTGTTACTGCAAAAGAAATAACAGAAACCTCCCTTTCCCAATGGATTATGTACTTTTCATAGCTAAGAGAAAGCGGTAAGGCCCTTGCGTATTATGCATGCTTATTTACTAGTATCATGGGTAAGCGCAGCTTAGTCTTGGCTAGTGATGACTAATGTCTTTTATGTGTTCACCGTATGCTGACTAAATGATGTCAGGTGCTCGAAAGTGTTGCCTAGTTAATAACAGATCATCTAGGCTGTCCCTTATCATAATAGCGACATTGACCTAATTCAATCTAAACCTAATTAAAGAACCCCAGGTGGTCAAAATTTCCGGAGCCCTCCACTACGGCGTCTCTCATAATCATATAGTGGTTTTGGGACGTTAAACCCCACAAATCAATCAATCAATCAATCAACCTAATCATGTTATGCTCTCCTGTGTACTATGTACCAAAGTGCCCATGTTGGTTCTTCCCAAATTGATTTCTCTCTCTCTCTCTCTTTGTCTATCAGTGGAAGCTGTGGGAGGCAATTGCCTTCCCTGTGTACTCGACGTTCGCGATGAGGAACAGGTCAAGAGGGCCGTCGGGGACGCCGTTTCCAAGTTTGGCGGCATCGACATACTGGTCAACAACGCGAGTGCCATCAGTTTGACCCAGACGCAGGACACAGAGATGAAACGCTACGACCTAATGCACTCTGTGAACGTCCGCGGCACATTCCTCACGTAGGTTTTTCATCCAACTAGGGTGCCTGTTGTATAGACAAGCACCTGTTAGGTTGAGCTGGATTTCTGTGCTGACAAAGTCTGTAGAAAATTGTAGGCAGCCAAAATTTAGCTGTGAACCTAGTTTTAATTGTCAGCTCCATGCCCCGCTGCGGTGGTCTAATGACTAAGGTACTCTGCTGTTCACCCACAGGTTTTGGAATGAAATCCCGGCGGTGGCGACTGCATTTTCGATGGAGGCGAAAATGATGTAGGCCTCACGTGCTCCGATTTAAGTGCACGTTAAAGAAACCCAGGTGGTTGAAATTTTCGGAGCCCTCCTCTATGGCCTCTCTCATAATCATATGGTGGTTTTGGGACATGAAACCCCACATATCAATGAATCAATCAATCATGCTCAGCTCTAATGCGTTGGCAGTTGTTCGTTGCACTATGCTCCTGTGCGCAATAAGCTATTATGTTTTATGTTATCACGCCCACATGTCTGTACAAACTCATCAACAAATAACTCGTCTTGCTATTTATTGACGAAATTAGAGTCTCATTTCAAAGCTCCAAGATACCCGCTGATACATCACTATGGTCGTTTTGTCGCCATTTTCATTCCCAAGTTTCTAGCTGTTGGATCTTTGAGCACATACTTTAAACAAAATGCCACATTTGTAGGATTAATAGAAATAACCCTGGCCAGTTTTCTTCATTCTCCGTCATCAGGGAAGGCATTATAAAGCTGCTTTCGATTACTAGCTCCTAGCGAGTAGGATTGCGAGTTCAAGCCCAATGTTTTTGTTTTATTATGGTTTGCCGACTCTTCGGTAAGCTGAAGCAGTTTTTAGTAGTTGATCCAGGCCACTGTAGAGCTGCCACAGCCTTGTAAAGTTAGCCCTTCGTGTTGCACTTGACTGAATCAGCTTAAGTCTGATAATCACCTCTGTGTTTCAAGTGGGTGCTTGTAGCAGAGCTTTGTTTCTTTCGCCCGTGTTATAAATTAAAGATATTGGGGTGCATCAGGATCGATGAAGAGTGACCGTCACATAAATGGAGTGGGAGCGCTTACGGAATTGAAAGGTTGATGTCTCGTCTTTGTTCTCTTTTCTTGCTGCAGCTCCAAGTATTGCATTCCCCACCTGAAGAAGTCCAGCAACCCGCACATTCTCATGCTCAGCCCACCGCTCATTATGAAACCAATCTGGTTTCAGAACCACCTAGGTACCCGAGCCTTCTTTGCAAGTCATTTGTACAAGTGATTTGAGACTTCTAATACCTGTATGCACGCTATGTTTACTTCATTCTAACAAGCACTCAGTTGTAGTTCACAGACTTTCATGCTGATCAAGTGAGAAAATTCATGCACCCTCAGTAGCAGTCTGCACAGCATAACTTGTTTTTTCTGATCTTTAACATGTGTGGGAATTATTTCCGAAAATAATATTACTATCCTCTTACTCAGTTTTTTTCACCTGTATCGACATGTTTTGGATGCATGCTAGAGTATGCTGTCACTTTCCAGCAGAGACAAAATTATCGTACGCACGTGGAAACTTGCTTGCTAAATGTTTGACAAGTGCAAATTACAAGCACGTGCGAATGTTGGAGCAATTCGAATGTTTGAAAAAATGTTACAGTATTTGGATTTACTTCGACTTGAATTTAAAATATTTTAAATTTGGAAGAATTTCAAATGAACTAGTAGACATTACAAACCGCTTTAGCCCTCTTGCAAGGATTGTTCAATTGTAGTAGAACAACGCTGTACAGAGAAAACAACTATTCATGGGAGATCCGCATTGCGGTGAAGACTTAGTTTATGGTTCAGTGGGCATATTGCCGCGACATATTGCCTGCATTCAAACAACGTGCCCATCACCGCGCGCACAAAGACATACATGCGCGCCGTCTAGTGTTGCTTATAGACGATGATGATAGCATGAGAACCCAGCTGGCCCCGGCTGATGTGCGCCACGCGCTTGGGACTCCTCTGGAAGAAGTAGAAGAAGGAGACATCTTTGGTGTTCTGCTGTAACGTTCTACGACCATAGTCCCTTTGAGTTTTGGGCACAGGTTCGCCTTATAATAAATACGTTTTATTACACCCCGAGTCCTTCAACATCGCTACATTTCTGGTGAATGTGCTGGGTAATGAATCAAAGCCCTACGAACGCAAGACAGCGTAGCCCCGACCACCAGCGAGTTGATCCTGGGGAGCTGACACCTGCGCATCAGAGGACCAGTCGCCGTCTTCGAGGTGATTCACCAGAATTCAGTCCACTCCACTTCATGCCAAGGGGAACTCAGTCTATGGACGCCACCACCATGACAAGTCATGTAACACCGGCCCAAGTGGTGATAAATCAGCCTCACCAGCCACCAGTATTTCATGGCGACTCGTACGAAGACGCAGAAAATTGTCTGGACCTCTTTGAGACAGTGGCAAGTTTGAACAATCGGGACGAGATAGAGAAGCTCCGCTGCGTATACTTTGCTTTGTAGGACTTCGCAAAGACGTGGTATGAGAACCATGAAACCTCCTTTACGACCTGGGATGAATTTCGGCGACAAGCTCTGGCGACTTATGCCAGCGCGGATCGCAAAGAAAAGGCGCAGGCTGCGCTCGAATCCAGAAACCAACTTACCAACGAAAGTGTCGCAATGTATATCGATGACATGATCCGCCTGTTCAAGCACGCAGATTCCCATATGACTGAAGATAAGAAGTTACGCCACCTCATGCGTGGGGTGAAGCAAGAGCTATTCGCTGTTCTCGTCCGCAACCCACCACGAACAGTTGTGGAGTTTCATACGGAAGCGACAGCCATCGAGAAAACGCTAGAATAGCGGGCTCGACAGTACAATCGAGACATAAACTACGCACCTGCCAATGTCTTCTCTGGAGGCCAGCGAAGTGACATGGACGCCCTGCGAGAACTCATCAGGTCGGTGATCAGGGAAGAGCTGAGCAAGTTGCAAGCACCTCACACTACAGCAACACTGTCTGTCGTCGACGTAGTACGAGATGAACTGAGGCAGATGATACGTGAGCCGGAGTGTGCGCCGCAGCCGATCCAACGCATCCCAACGTACTCTGAAATACTCAGACAAGCCGCGGCGCACACCAATGCAGCAGTTGCGATGGCCTCTCCTTGCCCACAGACGGTACGCAGCACACCTCGTCCACTGGAACCGACGGCTACCTACCTGCCACAAGCCCGTGGTGTAGCTCGCTACGTGGGTCAAAGGCCCCGGAAAAGTGACATCTGGCATGACCATGAGCGCAGGCCTTTGTGTTTCCATTGCGGCGAAGCAAGTCACCTGTATAGGTTCTGCCCTTACCGACAGGCAGGATTAAGGGGCTTTCTGTTGTACGCACCATGCCCTCGAAACGGTGAACAGCCAACGGAGATCGAAGAGCACTTGTCCACGCGCCAGAGCCCATTCACTCCACGCCAACATCAGCTAAGATCACCGTTGCCCAGGCGTTACCGACCACCCAGCCCACGTGCTTCTTCCGCACGGTCTGGGCATCGTTCTACAAGCCCACACCCGGAAAACTGAAGCAAGCGACCTGTGGAGATGAGGCCGCTGATAACTACAGTTGCGAAGATCCTCCATCACGGTTTCAAGATGACAATGCTATGTTTACAGAGGATAAGTGCAGCAGTCCGAGGATTACTTCAGATTTGCAGTTGAAAATAGACGGATACGAGCTAAATGCTTTAGGTGACACCGGCGCTGATTATTCGGTAATGAGTCACAAATTGGCAAAGAAACTGAAAAAGGTTGTGACGAAATGGAGTGGGGCACAGATACGCACGGCAGGTGGCCACACTATTACGCCGCTTGGCAGATGCACCTCAAGGCTTGAAAGAAGAGGCTTTACTTACGTTGCTGACTTCATCGTACTGCCGGACTGTCCAAGGGAGCTTATACTAGGAATGGATTTTCTGCAAGCCAATGGAACCATAATTAATCTGCGCAGATCCAGTGTAACATTTTCGACCAAACAAGCTATGTCGGTGGAGGAATCGGAAAAGCGACGTCTTACTGCTATGCGCATTGTTGATGATGACGTCACAGTGCCACCACGCTGTAGTGCAATGGTGCTTGTTGAAAATAAGGCATTTTGTGACCACGAAGGATTAGCGGATGAAAACGTAGGGCTCTTTTTAAACAAAAGAATTTGCGTGGCGAGGGGTGTTGTTCCTTTAAAAAATGGCCGCTCAGTTGTCCTCCTTACGAATTTTGGGAATGAATGTCAGCGCATCGCGCAAGGTATGGCTATCGCCTATTTCCACGAGTACTGCATGACGACGGAACTATGAAGTTTAGCGACAACACCAACCACTCCACAAGAGACCTGCAACGTCGACGCATCAGTTAACGTCAATCATAGGCACCCAGAATATCATAAGAAACGATTGTTCGCCCTTATAAAAGAATTTTCGGACTGCTTTTCAACGTCCTCTAAGGTGCGATGCATGACTATTGCAAAACACAGGATTATAACAGAAGAAGCCACGAGACCGATTTACCAACACTCGTATCGAGTATCGCAAAAGGACAGAGACGTCATCAAGAAACAAATGGAGGAGATGGTTTCAGATGGCGTGATGCAGCAGTCTATGGGCGTCTCCCGTAGTGCTTGTTAAAAAGAAAGATAACAGCCTTCTATTCTGCGTCGACTATCGGAAACTGAACAGCATAACCGAACGGGATGTATACCCTCTGCCGCGTATCGATGATACACTCGATCGACTACGGAGTGCGAAATACTTCTCCTCCCTTGATCTCAAGAGCGGATATTGGCAAATTGAGGTGGATGAGCACGACCGTGAAAAGACGGCATTTATAACCCCAGACGGCCTCTACGAATTTGAAGCGCTTCCATTCCGCCTGTACAGCGCCAGCGACGTTTCAGAGAATGATGGACGCTGTCTTCGTGGGACTGAAATGGCAGTCCTGCTTGGTGTACTTGGATGACATTGTCCTATTTTCCGCTACATTCAACCAACATCTAGAGCGACTCCGCACAGTATTAGAAGCCATTCGTTCAGCAGACTTGACCATCAAGCCAGAAAAATGCCACTTCGCTTTTGAAGAGCTTCGATTCCTCGTACACGTCGTCAGCTCTGAAGGCGTTCGGCCAGATACCAAAAAGACAGCTGTCATCGCGAAGTTCCCGACACCCAAAGATAAGAAGTCAGTACTTCGCTTCCTGGGTTTATGAGTCTACTATCGGCAATTTGTGGAAAATTTTTCGAACATTGCTGAACCACTTACTAATCTAACAAAAGGCGAGGTGCCCTTTATGTGGGAAAGTGAACAACAGGAAGCATTTGATTAGTTAAGAACACACCTGCAAGCCTCTCCAATCTTCGCCCACTTCGATGAGACTGCCGAAACTGAAGGTCACACTGATACGAGTAACGTCGGCCTCGGAGCCATTCTAGTCCAGCGGCAAAACGGCGAAGATAAAGTGCTACCGTATGCCAGCTGCAAGCTTTTGAAAGCCTTGACAAATTACTCTGCAAACGAAAAAGAGTGTCTCGCGGTCATCTGGGCCATAAGTAAATTTTGGCCGTACCTCTACGGTAGACCATTCCGAGCAGTCAGTGACCACCATTGCCTGTGTTGGCTGGTGAATCTTAAGGATCCCTCTGGCCGACTAGCAAGATGGAGCCTTAGGCTACAAGAGTACGATGTAACTGTAGTATACAAATCTGGGAAAAAGCACAGCCGAGTGAGCCGGAGGAAGAAGACTTCTTGTTTCTTGGCATCGTCCAGGCATCAGAAATCGCTCAACAACAATAAAATGACCCCGATTTGCTGTCGCTTATACAGCGTCTCCAAGGACTCATTGTTAAAGTCCCGCGCACTTTATCTAGAGGGCTCCCTTCGTTCTGTCTTCGAGAAGGGGTCCTTTACAAAAGGAACTTCAAGCCTCATGGTGACAAGTTTTTACTTGTTGTACCTGCACCTTTACGAAACGAGATTCTGCACGCATGTCATGATGAGCCAACATCTGGACACATGGGTGTCAGTCGTACATTCGCCAGAATTCATCTAAAATACTACTGGCCAAAACTGTTCTCATCAGTTCAGTGCTATGTGAAAACTTGCCGTGAGTGCTAAGGACGCAAAACTCCATCCGTGAACCCTGCAGGCTTCCTCCAGCCAATATAACCGCCGCATGCCCCATTCCAACAAGTCGGTATGAATCTCCTAGGCCAGTTTCCGACATCGACTGCAAGCAAGGAGTGGATAGTCGTAGCCACGAACTATCTCACTCGTTACGCTGAGACTGACTTGTTGTACAGTGCAACAGCTCTTGAAGTTGCCAAGTTCTTCATCAACAACATAGTCCTCAGACATGGTGCACCCAGCGTCGCAATTACAGATTGTGGCCCAGCTTTTACTGCAAACCTAATGAAATGTCTGATGCGAATGACCCATACAGATCAGAGAAGAACTACAGCATACCATCCTCAAACAAATGGCCTAAGGGAGCGCCTGAACAGAACTCTGACTGATATGCTTTCAATGTATGTCGGCGTCGAACATAAACTGTGGGATGAAATATTGCCCTACATCACGTTCGCATATAATACAGCCGTTCAAGAAACAACGCGAGTGACACCATTTCAACTTGTATTTGGCCGTACAGTCACCACTCCACTGGATGCCATGTTACCACTGAATGATGAAAGCAGCAATCCACCTGGCCTAGACGACTTCCTGCAAAGAGACTAGGAAGCACGACAGATGGCGAGATACAGAATACGCCGCCAACAGCATATCGACTCTTATTAGTACAATCAGCGTCGTACCGAAGCGCATTTTCAATCAGGTGACAAGGTATGGATATGGACCCCAGTGCATCGCTGTGGACTTTCTGAAAAACTTCTTAGCCGCCACTTCGGGCATTACGAAGTACTCCATCCTGTAAGCGATGTAACGTACCAAGTCAGATGTGCTACACGAGAGCTCAAAACGCCGCAACCCTGCTGAGGTTGTACATGTAGTCCAGATGAAGCCTTACTATGTAAGAACATAGGAAAACCAGTGACGCCTACCACGAATCTATTGCCTGATGCATCAGGACGATGCGTATGAGGAGGGGGATTATGCCGTGACATATTGCCTGCATTCAAACAACGCGCCCATCACTGCGCGCACAGGGACATACATGCGTGCCGTCTAGTGTTGCGCATAGACGATGATGATAGCACGAGAACTCAGCTGGCACCGGCTGATGTGCGCCACGCGCTTGGGACTCCTCTGGAAGAAGTGGAAGAAGGAGATATCTTTGGTGCTCTGCTGTAACGTTCTACGACCATAGTCCCTTTGAGTTGTGGGCACAGGTTCGCACTTTAATCAATACGTTTTATTACACCCCGAGTCCTTCAACATCGTTACAATATTACGCTCACATCAGTTCATCTTTCTGAAGATTCAAAGCTTGTTTTACTGGCTTATGTGCTCCAAGCATAGTAAATTTTAAAATGTAAAAAAGTTTTGCAAGTTGTCCCTTGCATTCTGCCGAAAGTGTCATCTCGCTACTATTCAAAGTTGTTCCACTTTGCTTTGAGCCAAAAAGAATGGCAGTTTTACAGGCCATGTATCAGTCCTAAAAAGTATTGTACAGGTTAGTTTGATCGTGACGAATGTGCTCAAATTTAAATAATATATATGATGTATACTATTCAAATTCGAGATCATTTGAAAAACCACTATTTGCCTGAAATCTAAACTTTACCATATGCACAGGCCTAGCTAAATATTTCGAATTTTAGTCTGCAAGCTTCACAGGGAGATCTGCTACCGCTGGCAGTATGTTAACTGGCCACGCTAGCACTGCACCCAACTGTGCTGCAAGCAATCAATACAAAGTTCACCGAAACCACATCGTGCCACGCAGTGGATCTGTTGTAGAAGAGAGTAATATAACCGATAGTTGGGTACAATAGAGATCACCCTCTCACATTTGTGGACCTCTTTATAGAACACGTGGTGAGAGCATAACCACTAAACTTTTTTTTTCTTGGGTGCGTAATGGCTGCTAAATGTGCAAAACGTGAAGCATAAACATGTTATTTTTACAATATTGCATTTGAAATCGGTTCACAAACAGACGTCTCCTCACTGTTTAGTGTCCTGCTAAAGCATTTTGTTAGTCATTTTGATGGTTCCCTTAGGAAAGCACGAGCTTTTGCAGCATATGTGACGCATAACGGTTCTTTCACAGGGAAGAGCTGAGAGAGCTCAGTGTGTACTATTTTCTTTCTCTTCGAACAATTTGTTGATTGAGCACTTCACTACGAACTGAAGCATTCAGCACTTCCTAAGTGTTCAGCACTTCCATCTGTGGACTGAAGTGCACATCAGTCCGTGAGGTATTCAACATTTTTGAAATGCGCAGATAATGTGACTTTTTTCTTTTTGCCTTGCAGCTTACTCTATGTCCAAGTACGGAATGTCCATGTGTGTTTTGGGCTTGTCCGAGGAGCTGCGTGCAGATGGCATTGCCGTCAATGCTTTGTGGCCTAAGACAGGTGAGCTGTCTGTTCTTGAGGAAAACACGTAATACTTGCTAACACGAAGCTGTGTACAACATCGCTCCTTCTAGCAGTAACGTTTTACTCTGCCTTAGAAAATTGTTTATACAGAACACTCTTGTTGATTCGAAGTTCATTTAGAAAATCGGACAGTTCAGACAAATGTTTTCTGGTGATAGTGTGGAAGTAAACTTAACGGCAGTGCATGTTGTGGCCAGGCCCATACGGAATATGTGCTCTCAAGAACTTCTTCCCCTCTCTAGAACAATATTGTCAATTATATTGTGGCAACTCCCATGGATTTTCTGACAAGCCTTTGGTGCAGTTTTGTAAGTGCAACTCTTTGAAGGTTGGCCAAAATGATGATCATGTGTTGTGGTGACACCCGTACTTGTAATCGTGAAAAAATCTCCAAAAATTCATTTAGAGATCAGTCCTTCTTTCATCAGAATAATTAGAAGCACTGTATGAATTTTGGTGGTCATTTTGTAAAGAAAAAACTGAAGCTTCAACGGGACTTACTGTCTGCAATTTATTTATTTTACTTGGAATGTTGTAAGCCTGTATAGGCTGTTACAGATTGGTATTTGAACACGAAATACATTGAAATTTGTCACTGCAAATTGTAATGCTCCACAAGAGAAGAGTAAACACACAAGCAGAACTTGTTTTTATTCATAAGAAATACAACTTCAGGTTCGATTCAAAGGAAGCCAAGCTATTGATGCTATTGAAAACTTTCAGACCGAAACCATTCCATTCAGCTACAGTCAACGTCCGATATCCCGGAACCGCAAAGGACCGCGAAAACGTCAGAAAAATCTGGCAGTCTAGAAAAAGGAATGCAAGCAAAAACAAGCCTTTTCAATAGACATTTTTCGCTGACTGAGAGAGTCATGGAAGGAGGACAGGATTCTCATTGCAATTCAGCAAATGCCAGGTTTGGGTGGCTGTATTGACACGTGTGTATATGAAAAAGAACGATGATAGGAATGTTTTGTAGATTCCAGCTAGTGGGTCAGGCGGTTTTCGGGACGACAATGAAGCAGGCGTCTTGCTGTACAGCTGATCCTGAACACGCTCTTTTCGCTGCCGTAAGCTGCTGTCATCTTTTGTTCGCGTTGCACTGCGACACTGGTGGAGGTGCTGGGCTGCAACGCTGCCTGATGCTTCACACCCCTAGTGGGAGCCGTTCATCCAGCCCGGATGTGCCCTTTGCAACCCCTGTGCATCAATTCAGTCATCAGCTATGAGGTCTTCTTCCAGACTTCAACCCCTCACAGAAGCCCTCTACAAGACATCTAGAAATGGCTAACACCCGCCCCCAGCCTGTACTTCTCACCAGTCCTCCTGCTCCATGCCAGGTAACGTTTTTTCAATCGCTGGAGCCTGAACGCTTTGGCAGTGGCGCACACGAAGATTTAGAAGACTGGTTAGATTACTATGGACTGTGTTGCGAAGATCAACCAGTGGTCTGCTCAGGAAAAGCTCGGCCGGGCCTACTTCTATCTTGATGACAGCGCTCGTACTTGGTACGAGAACAGAGAAGGCAGCCTGTCCACATGGACCGACTTTCACCAGCAGATGGTTGAAACTTTTGCCAATATCGACAGACATGACCGCGCCCACCAACTACTAGAGCTAAGGGTCCAAAAAACCAATGAAACGGTCGCCATGTTCGCCGAAGACATGACACGTTTATTTCGGAGGGCTGACCCACAGATGACCGAAGATAGGAAGTTGCGCTACCTCATGCACGGCGTGAAAGAGCAGCTGTTCGCCGGACTTCTGTACAACCTGCCAAGCACTGTAGAGAACTTCGCCAAAGAAGCGTCAGCTATCGAGTAGGCCCTTCACCAAAGCTGCTGACAGTATGACCGCTTGTGCAGCAGCCCCCAAACTCAGGCCGCCGCTGTGACATTTGACAATCATAGCTCATTGCGTGACATGATTAGAGAGATTGTTTGTGAAGAACTGCAAAGGTTGCGGACTCCGGTAGTGGATACACCCAGGGCATCTGTCGCTCGAGTTGTCCGCGACGAGATCCGCCAAGCATTCTCAACAGCTGATCCTGCCCCCGAGCAACGTTCCATGAAGTACGCCGTCGACCTTCGAAGCTCCCCACCCGCTCCGCTTTCATACTACCCGCCACCTGCAACCGTTCCTTGGTCATTACCGCAGGGGGAGATATTGTTGCGCCCACCCATCCAACCCCCATACGACCAGTCGCCTTCTGGCCTGCCATGGCCTTTGTCACGTGAGGAGTCGTCATGGCATCCACAGCTTTGCCGAACAGACACCTGGCACACTGTCGACAGGAATCCACGCTGTTTCAACTGCGGAGGTGTGAGCCACATAGCCCACTATTGCTGGCACCGCTCCGATCTGTTTTGCCCTCTCAGGCCACAGTTTGACAATCAACATGCCAACGACTACGTGTCCCGCCGTGGTGATGTCGGTTCTCAAGGACCTCTGGTTCAACGCAAATCAAGAAGAATCAGTACCTAATCTTGACGTTGGTACTACGTTGTCAAGGGACGAGCGAACAAGACTTCTTGAGCTGCTAGTTGAATTCTAGGACTGCTTTTCATCGACATCACGGGTCGACTGAACGCCGCCAACAAAGCATTGAATAATTACCCACGACGCAGCAAGGCCTATACACCAGAATCCTTGTCGTGTGGCTCCAAAGGAACGGGAAGTGATACAGCAACAAGTCGCTAAAATGCTTGAAGATGATGTGATTCAGCCATCACAGAGCCCGTGGGCATCACCTGTAGTTCTAGTTAAGAAAAAGGGCGGTACCCTGTGTTTTTGCGTGGACTACAGGAAGCTGAATCAAGTGACTAAGAAAGATGTGTATCCGCTTCCATGTATTGATGACTCCCTCGATAGGCTTCGAAACGCTCGCTACTTTTCTTCAATGGACCTCAGAAGCGGATATTGGCAGATCGAGGTAGCCCCAAGAGATAGAGAAAAAACCGCTTTTGTGACGCCGGATGGTTTATATGAATTTAAAGTTCTGCCCTTTGGTGTGTGCTCAGTGCCCGCTACTTTTCAAAGGCTCATGGACACTGTACCTTCACGGTTAAAATGGAAGACCTGTTTAGTATATCTAGACGACGTCATAGTGTTTTGCCCAACTTTTGACGAGCATCTCAAAAGACTAGAAGTTGTTTTACGAGCCATACGCTTCGTGGGCCTCACATTGAAACCAGAGAAATGCCACTTTTGTTTTGAAGAACTGCTGTTTCTTGGTCATGTCGTCAGCTGCATCGGCGTTCAGCCTGATCCCGAAAAACTTGCGGCCATGGCACAGTTCCCAGTACCGTCCGATAAGAAAGCTGTCAGGCGCTTTCTGGGCCTATGCGCCTACTATCGCCTGTTTATCGCCGACTTCGCACGGATTGCGTCGCCGTTAACTCGCCTCACTAGAGACAATGCCACCTTTGAGTGGAACGACGAACAGCAAGCAGCGTTTAATGACCTCTGCCGTCTTCAAACACCTCCAGTGCTTGGCCACTTCGACGAGCAAGTGCCAACAATGCTTCACACTGATGCAAGCAATGTAGGCCTCAAAGCTGTGCTTGTGCAGTGGTAAGAAGACACAGAACGAGTGATCGCCTACCCAAGCAAGACGCTAACACGCACTGAGGCCAATTATTCAACAACTGAGAAAGAATGCCTCGCCGTGGTCTGGGCAGTTATGAAATTTCGCTCATATTTGTATGGCCGCCCCTTCAAAGTTATTAGTGACCATCATTCACTCTGTTGGTTGATTAATTTAAGAGATCCAACCGGCCAATTAGTGTGGTGGAGTCTGAAGCTATAAGAGTTCGATATGACGGTCATACTCAAGTCTGGGAAGCGACATACGGACGCCGGCTGCCTGTCTCAATCACCAGTACAGTAAGCCTCTCTTTCTGACGACGACGACAATGTGGCCTTCCTTGGTGTTCACGATTGCGTCCACGATTGCCCAACAACAACGAGGTGACCTTGAATTGCTTGATTTGATTAATTACGTGGATGGACGTTCTTCGAGGGCACCCGGAGTCTCTCCAAGGGCATTATCGACGTTTTGCTTACGCAATGGCGTCCTCTACAAAAGAAACTTTTGTAGAGGACGCCATCGGAGCTCCCTATTTGCTCGTTATTCCTGCACCCTTTTGTACTGAAGTGCTTCAAGCATGCCACAACGAGCTGACGTCTGGTCATTTAGGCTACACTCTCACATTGGCAAGAGTACAGCAGGGATACTACTGGCCACGACTCACAACGCCTGTCAAGCACCACATTCACACTTGCCTTGATTGCCAGCGACGCAAGTCACCTCCAAAAAAAACCCGCCGGTCAGCTGCAACCAGTTCAGGTTCCACGTACACCTTTCGACCAGATAGGAATGAATATTTTGAGACCCCTTCCTACTTCTACTGCAGGGAATCGCTGGGTTATAGTCGCAACAGACTACCTAACCAGGTATGCTAAAACAAAAGCTATCCAAAAGAGCACCGCAGCAGAAGTGGCGAGATTTTTCATAGAAAATATTGTGCTACGCCACGGTGCCCCGACTATCGTGATAACAGACCGCCGAAGAGCATTTACGGCAGCTCTTTTAGACCACATCCTGATGCTTAGTAGAACGACTCACCGTAAGACCACTGTGTACCACCCGCAAACGAATGGACTAACGGAGCACCTCAACAAGAGAATTGAAGACATGCTGTCCATGTACGTGGATGTCCAACATAAGAATTAGGACGAAATTTTACGCTATATCACATTTGCATACAATACGGCTCAACAAGAAATGACTCGCATGACTCCATTCAGCTTGGTTCATGGACGGGAGGTACGGACAATGCTGGATGCGATGTTGCCACATGAATGGGACAATACCGACACAGGCGCTGACGTATTCACTGAACGCGCGGAAGAAGCTAGGTAGCTCGCCCGCTTACGGATTCGCCAGCGACAAGACTACAACGCAGGCCGCTACAATGCTCGCCATAAAACAGTCTCGTACAAAATCGGTGACAGAGTGTGGGTTTGGACACCTGTACGAAAATGTGGACTGTCCGAGAAGCTGCTAAGGCGATATTTCGGGCCATACCGAGTATGTCGCCAGCTAAGTGACGTCACCTACAAGGTCCTCTCCGACAGTCCCCACTGCCCGAGGCGTCGCCAGCACCAGCCTGAACTTGTGCATGTAATACGTATAAAGCCGTATGAGAGCGACTGACTGCACGTAAAAAAAAAAAAAATACGGTGGGTCTCAATCAGCATCGGGGCGATGCTCTTATAAGGAGGGGCACGTGACACGTGTGTATATGAAAAAGAACGATGATTGGAATGCTTTGTAGATTCCAGCTAGGGGGTCAGGCGGTTTTCGGGACGACAAAGAAGCAGGCGTCTTGCTGTACAGCTGATCCTGAACACGCTCTTTTCGCTGCCGTAAGCTGCTGTCATCTTTTGTTCCCGTTGCACTGTGACAATATAAAATAAAATTAAAAAAAGAAAAAAGTTCCATGTGGCTGGCACTGCCCCATTTGTAAACACTTAGGTCCAAGAAAAAAAAGTCCCTTATTTTCGTTTGCAAGGCATTAAACTTGCCCGCGATGATGTATGCCTAAGTTAAAGGTAACGTCATGCTGTTACTTACACCGACAACAGTGCCATTGCTCGCGTGAACTTGAGTTCGTTGGTTGTGTAGGCGCCGCCTCTTCGATCTCGGTGTTGTATTTGTCGAAAACCTCCATAACTTGACGACTGATTTCGTCATCGGTCAATTCCGCACACAGCTCGAAGTCTCTGTCAGTGTGGGCGAAGCCCTAAAAGGTTATCTCGTCTGGAATCGAAACACCGGCAGCGTTCAGATCGTCGCAGGCAATGTCCCCATCTGGAAGTTGGTCACACACGATGTCCACTCCAGGCAAGATGGGCGTCTGGCCATGCAGTATGAAGCTCGCGTGGCGAAAACAGTTCCGGGGGGTCTGTTTTGTAACCGCCGTCCACGAGTCTGCAAGCGTACCGACAGCAGGCCGTAAGTGAATAGCATAGCTTTTCCAACTGTCGGAGAACAGGCAACGCAGCACCATGCGGCTGTAGCCACAGACTTGACCAAGGTACAGCTGGCAATGAATTGGTGTGCGCAGTATTGTGGCTTTTGCGGTTCCGAGAATAAGGTACCCACGATGCGGCGGTTTCGAGGGTACGAAAACAATCAAAATGGTGAGGTCGATAGTGACTTCGAGTCTGCGGTTAGCAGTAAAATGTTTGGAAAATCGAATGACAATATAGCTATAAAAGTCCGAAATTTCGGACTTATAATACGTTGACTTTATGGGCAACTTGACGGTGCCACAGATAAGTCCGGGGAATCGGGCCTCCAAGAAATCGGATGTTTACTGTATGTATGAACAAGAAATGTATATTTTTACATGTCAACTCGCGAGTTACAGGGCAAAAAAAATTGCCCACAGCTTCCCTCGGGGGAACACTGAGGAGGATGCGGAGCATATAATTGGTTAACGGGGTGTTAAAGTGCGACTTACTTGGGTCGATGGCTAAATTGGTTAACGTGGTTGTGAAATGGGGTGTTAAATTGCGACTTACTTGGGTCGATGGCTAAATTGGTTAACGCGGTTGTAGGAGGGGGTGTTAAATGAGTGAACACGTACACACGTATGCGAAAGGGCGGCGCTGGTCGAAGGGACGTCGATCATTGTGTTTGTGGATTCGTTGGCATTCATTTCACGGCGACTTCGGACGTCGACGCGCCGTACAAACCAACAGACGAGCGGCAACTGAGCGAGCGAGCGCCGACCTTGAGTATATATACAGCGCGACGGCGCATGCGCTGTCAGCTGTCGAATGTTCTCGAAGGAGAAGCGCGCGCGCGGCACAGATGGGGACGGCGCGACGGCGCATGCGCTGTCAGCTGTCGAATGTTCTCGAAGGAGAAGCGCGCGCGGCACAGATGGTGGGCGACGGCGCGACGGCGCATGCGCGCGCGTCAGCTGTCGAATGTTCGAGAAGCGGTGCGGACGGCGCACTACAAGGCGCGAGTATAAGATGCTTCCGCATCTAAAAGAGATCAGTTAGTGCGATGTGAAAATGTGCTCCGGGTGGGAGCATGTTGAATTTGCTGCCCAACATCTGATAAAAGAATTTCAGATGGACAGTTTAGTGTTCTTAGCCCTGCTCATGCTAGCAGGACTGTTGCATATTGCAATTGTCGATAAGACAAGTAAATAAATTTTGCTGTTCATTTTTGAACATGTTCCAGTTTATTGACATGGCATTGCTGGGTAGGATCTGAAGTTATCTAGCACATCTAGCAAACTTAAAACTTTCTGCGGTGACATTACCTTGTTTACTAGTGCGTGGTATCCGCCTTAGCCTCCCTTTATCAGGAAAACACAGGAGTGTGTTTTGTTGTTTTATTTGTGAATACATGCATGAAGTTTCCCCAACACGGGCTAATACAGTAGAATCCGGATTTTACGACTTTCTCGGGACTGCGCAAAATTGTCGTAAAATGCAGGCATTGTAAAATTCAAACATAAACATTTACACCCACAAAAAAAACGTTCAGCACGCGGCTTAGCGAGAAACTTCAACACGAACTACCAACAAACTCTACAGGGCTCTAAAATGAAGCGAAAAGAATACTGTCGCGCAGGTACTAGTTATGGTTCATTGAAACAAACCTGAGTGCGCCGCAATCCTCTGGCGCGATTCCCAATAGCCGTAGTGAAACATGTGTGAAGAAGAAGATCCTCTTCACACATGGAATACAGTGGACTCCCAATAAACGAAACTCGCTTAAACTAAAATGCCTCATTAACAGAACTAAACGGGCTCATATGGCTGGATTTCTATGTGTTGTGCAGTAAAATTCATTGGTCAATCGAAACAGTGCTTATTAGTCACCTACAGTTAAACGGCATAAACGTTAAACACACCATAGACTCGCTCATACCAAAGGTAGTCCCACAAACATGGCAACACCTTGAGATCGAGACAAGCCAATTCAGTAGCCATTCTCGCTTGTGGCTGTGGGAGCATAGTCGGTAGTCAATTGTGCCTTAGTCCTATTTGTGCGGGCAACTGCGGTGGATCACGGTGTTATTTTAGCCCGATGGAAAGGAAGCAGCCGCACCATGTACTCTCGCTTGAAAAAAAGCTGCAAATTCTTCAGGAGCTCGATCGGAGCGGCCTGCCCAAGGTAGAGGTGGTGAAAAAGTACATCTCGAAATCGACGCTGTCGAGAATATTGAAAGACAGTGAAATGATTGAAGACACTGTTAAGAACAGGGCCTTTACATCTCAATGGATGCGGATGTGGACGGTGCCTTATGAACAACTAGAAAAAGTTCTTTTTCTCTGGTTCAAGCGTGCACGGAGTTCTAAGTGCCCCACAAGCAGACCGATTCTCGAGCAGAAAGCTCGAGAGATCGCCATGCAAATGGGTGCTAAGAATTTTGTCCTAAGCGACAGATGGCTCAGCCGCTTCAAAACATGCCATGGCCTAGTTTTCAAAGCGATCTCGGGTGAGAGTGGGGTAGTCAGCAGAAACATTTCCATCGACTGCCAACAGGGGCGGCTTTAGGAAATTTTGATGAGCTTTGAGCTACGAGACGTCTTCACCGGCGATAAGATGGGTCTTTTTTATGAGGCGCTTTTATCAAAGACTCTCACCTTCAAAGGCGAAGCCTGTAGGGAAGCTGTTGGTAATAGGAAAATCAAAGCACCCACGTTGTTTCAAACGCGTTCGACACCTTCACGTTGCGTACCATGGGAACGGAAGAGCGTGGAAACCGTGGCCATTTTTCAAAACTGGCTTTGGGAGGAAGACGCAAGATTTACGAGGCTAGGCAGCAAGGTTGTCTTCATCGTGGATAATTGCCCAGCCCACGGTCAGGTTCAAGGACTCCAAGTCATCACTCTGGAGTTCTTGCCAGCCAATGCAATGACAGTGATCCAGCCGATGGATCAAGGGGTTATTCAAAACAATAAAGTTCATTACCGCAGACAATTGCTCTATCAAATGCTTAGAGCAGGCAGCGGCAAATTCTACAGCATAGATTTATTAGCAGCCATCCACATTTTGGCTTGTGCCTGGAAGCAAGTGAAGGCAACAACAACACAAAGATGTTTTCACCATGCTGGCTTTCAAGTGCAAGAAGCAGTACCTGATGAAGAAGAAAGCCCTGCTGATGCCAACATTGAGACAGTATTCAGTCAGGTCGTGCCCTCTGCCCTTTTCACGCTGCAGGACTACGAATCAATTGATGAAAATGTTCGTACCTGTCGTCAAAAGACTGTCGAGAAAATGGTTGCTGAAGTGCATGATGAGGATCAACGTTTCAGCGATGAATGTGATTATATGGCCAGTGCAGTGGTGCCACCTGACCGATCAGCTAAAAAGGCTGTTGAACTTTTGCAGCGCTATTTTGAGCATGAGACTTGTCCAAAATTCCAAAATTTCTAGCTAGTTTGACAGGCATGGGTGCATACCTTGGGAAAAAACAACTCAAGATTGCCAGACAAACCACACTTCACTCCTTTTTTTTTTCCACTCATCCTGATGAGTAAGGTGAGGTTTGCACAATTTGTATAAAGGACTTCGTTCACTAAGTTAGTGTACTTTGCCTAAATGAAACTTCTGATAAATGGAACAGTTTTATGGATCCCCTTCGAGTTCCGATTAAGGGGGGAAGAGGGTTTTAAATTTTTTTTTTATATTTCTTGACCAAATTCAATGAAAATTGTAACCCAGACAGAGTTTTTCAAGCTGATTTCAAAAATATAATTGCTTTTGAAATTGGTTGGCCAGTTGCAGAGATAATTAAAATTAATCCTATATTGTTTATCAGAACAATGGAAAGGCAATTATTGGCCAGAATATTAATATTGACATATGGCTAGATACTATGAAGTGTAATTAACACAAATGTAGGATTACTTTTTTAATATTACAAGTATTACCAATTTTATAGCAATTTGAAGTTTAATCTCCAGATATCTCTATCAAGCGATTAAATTAGTACCAAGAATAAAAATTTAGAAAGACTAGATTGAAAAATCTGTTCCTACATTTGTGTAGGAGACATATGTAGCTACATGCCACCACAAGAATTGTGGCTCTATGTGACCTCAAGACCAAGATATCGCTTTGGCAAGTTTCAAAAACATCGAAAATGACATTCTGAGAAAACGTCAAAAAACAAAATAGGCTCATATTTTAATACAGAAAATCACAAACTATTTACAATGTTCACAAATGGCCTAGCATCAGTACCCTCCAGGAACATAGTCTGTCTGTTTAGAGTCATTTCGGTGTTGTTTTCGTAGCACACGCTGCAAGTTTTCTGCAGAAGCATGCTTGCGTGCGCATGCTTCAGCACGGTGGCGATCTTTTTCACTCATGCGCTTGGTCAACTGTTGGCCAGGGTTTAGCTGAAGTTCTTGAAGTATGGCTGTAGAAGCTTTTTCATACCCAGAATTGAACTTCATTACAGCCTCTGCCACAGCAGCTTGCACAGCAAACAATGATGCATGTTTCTCCTTCGGCGCCAGTGCCCAAATAATTGAGTGGAGACACTCGTTATTTTGGGTCTTCCCTCTTAGGCATCGCCGAAGAAGCGATTCATCAGACAAACGTCTGTAAACTGGAAGAAGCGCCTCACATACATGGGGTGGCAGATTGTGGCGGTGTTTTGGAGCAGGCTCACCTTTGGCCTTTGCTGCGTTTTGGCGGCACCATGAATCTGGGCCCTCTGGACAGAGAGTGTGGTTAGAAGTGACATCGTTTGAGGTGATGTGGTAGTATGTGGCCATGACTGCTTTATGCATGGCCTTGACATCACCTTTGTGCGATTTCAAGGCCCAGCCATAGTAGCTGCTGAGCTTGGTGATAAGCTCACCAGTCAGCTTTCCTTTCCCACCGAGACTCTCTGTACCAGAGGACTTCTGCTTGGAAACTAGATTTCGCAGTGCTGTGCCCATTCTCTTGTGAATGTGGTTAACACAATCTTCCTTGTCCACGGGTATGTATCCATAGACTTTCGCATCTTGAAGAGCAAGGTAAGCGCGGCTGTCACCATCCGACAACAAGGTCGTGTACCGCAGCTTATGCTTCTGCAGCGATCTTTGGAAGAGGATCAGTGCCGCTTCCACCTCCATCTCCCCAGCTTTTTTGTCCGTGTTTTTCTGGCATGCGTGTGCCTCCTTCCAAGCCTGGTAGGCAGGGTCAACTTCTTTTGGTGCCCGTGCGCACCCAGCACAGAAATTGCTGAGCACTACATAATCGAGCACAAATCCTGTGTAGAGCTCAATTACGGTGCCGACGCCGATATGAGACGAGTGGCCGCGCGTCATCCATGTGCCATCGAACGATATAGCGATGTTGTCCGGGCTGTTTATATTTAGGTCACGGTACAAATCGCGCACTAATTGTGCACATGTCCCCATCAACTTTTCTGCCCCATCGGTTGCCGCGGGGACGAGTTTCGTTTTCAAGTGTCCCTGCCATGTTTTATTGTGCATTCCTCTCTCCGAAATGTTCATCGCCGCAAAAATGTCGTTCATTGCGGTTTGCCCGTTTCCGGTGCTCTGCATTGCACGCTCCGCAAGGATGTTTATGACAAAAGGCCTGAGCTTTGCTTTGCCGCTCACGCGCGGCGAGCTCCATCCCTGCACATTATCGCCGCAGATCGCACATTCGGCAACAAACTTCACAGCAAGGCCAAAATCCCGCTCACCTTTTCGCACCGTGAGGTTACCACCACAAATTGTACACTTGCAACTGGTAGACGCCAGCAGCGCGTTCATCGAGTCGTAACTAGCGATGAAAAAACTTGTAGCGAGATCGTTGCTAGCTTGTGTGGCAGCGTCATCACGATCCAAAAAGTCAGATTTTCGGGCAGTAGCAGGAGTTGAAGCAAGTACATTAAGTTTTTCTTGAGCTTCACTCTCTATACGCCGCAAATCTTCTGGCTGCAACATTGCAGTGTCGTGCCGAAACGACGACGAAGACCCGCGGCGGTTGTCAAGAGCGCTTTGGGGGACTAGGCCTAACACGCCCGCATCGGCGCCGCTCGACTCGGGAAGCACGCCGTTCTCCGCATGGTCAGGAACTGGTGGTGGCACAGCAGCGCATTTCTGGAAGTTGTACGGAGTCTTCCTCTTCCTTTTTGTTCCGAATTTGTACTTCGTAGCGAACTTCGGCGACGGCGTCGACATCGTTGCTCACGTGCGAAAACCAGTTGACGCGTACGGTGTGCGCACAGTCGCCGCGGAGTGATGCAGACGATGCCTGTCAGGCCAATGGCGTGACCCGCTGCGGGTCACGTGCCGTAACTGGCCAATTACTGCGCGTGTTGGGACTTCTTTTTGAATCGGGATATCTTCACAGCCAACGCGCGCTCGGAGCCGAAAATGGCGCGAAAATCAAGACGAGAGGCTGCGCTTTCAAACGATATATGATTCGCGGCTGTCGGACAAATATGACGGCCGTCGCGTGTCACGGAAAAGGCGCTTTATTTACCAAATTCTTGGCTCATATTTAGCTGGCACTGGTGCTAAAATTGATATTACGGCTAAGATATCGTTTCAAACTGCATAAAACTTGGCGAAATGGTAGAATATTGGATGGAAATAGCAAAACTGCCATTTCCAAAAAATCAACTTTTTGACGATTTTTCGGCTTTTAAAACCCGTGTCCCCCCTTAAGAAGAGTCGGCTCTACACCTAAAGCATATCTGTGAGATTCTTCTGCACTTTTTTTGAGCCCATTCGCAAAAGCTTCCCCTCAAGATTTAAAATGTCTAAAGGCACGTCCTCCGTGGCATTCGTGTGCGCTGTGTGCCTTGGCGCCGCACACGGCGGAAAGAAGGCGCCGTGGGTCGCCGTCAGCACAGGCGGGCCGGCGCCGCCCCATTCCCCAGTCTCCGCTGCCTCTCGGAGTGCGTTCGTGTTTGACGGTTCTGTGTTCAAGAAAGCGCACGCATCTTCGATAGTGGGTACGGCATACTATACGCGGAGGTAACGTGCTCGAGAAGACGCTCATGGAGTTGCATCCGCAGGTTGTGGATGCACTACTGCGAGTGCGGACCATTATGCGCATTGTTGTACAAGCTCCTGTAAGCGGAGTGATGCATTCATTTCTCAAGAGTGACTGTTGATAGCAGATGGCAGCTGCACTGCTGAAAGTACGTGACATCATTTTGAGATGCGCTTTCGTGCAAGTCATAGTAATGCAGCATTACATCACATTACATCCTAATCATGCCCTCCGCCCTCTTAACTAAGATGCTACACAGGTTAGCCTTCCCTAGACAAAATTCTTCGGATGCCTTTGTGTAACGAAACCAGGAGAGAGATGGTCGTACAAAAATGGTGAAAAGAATGGGGAAAGCCGCAACCGCGCCCCATTACGCCACTTTCACAGCCTCTAAGAGGGTGAAAGTAAGACGAACGAACGGCAGCTGAAAGCCGAATTGAACTGTTTTACCGAGCGCTCGACATGCGAAGGGTTCCTCCTGCTGGGCTGGCAAAAGACACCCGCGACACTTCCCTTTTGTTCGTCATTTGGTCCCTTCGCTTCGCGTGGATCGTCGTGAAACACAAGTTCGGCGTAAAATGGCGTTGGATAATTGAGGTCTTTAATGCATTGCGTCTATGAGGCTTTCACCGGAATGGGACAAATCAGTCATAAATTGCGGGTCGTCTTGAAACAGGGAGACATAAAACCGGGATTCTACTGTACAGAAAAAAAAAATTCTATCTATTCAGGGTTTTTTGTTTGTTTGTTTTTCAAATGCGTACTTGGCGTGCTCTTCTAGCATAAATGAAATTGCTTCTCCCCCTCTTTTTTTTTCGTCTCAGCTATTCACACAGCAGCCATTGAGATGCTCATGGGTGCCGAGCACGGTCAAAGCTCAAGCCGCAAGCCAACCATCATGGCCGATGCTGCATATGCCATCCTGACCAAGCCCAGCCGGTCTTTCACTGGCAACTTCTGCATCGACGAACGGTTGCTGAAAGAGGAAGGGGTCAAGGACTTCGAACAGTATTCGTGTGTGCCTGGTGAGTGAAGTTTGTCTTACATTTCAACAGATACTGAGAGAGAGCCCGACTATAGAGAGCATTTATTGCAACAGCAAATATATGAATGCTCTTGGCAGGTTTTTGCTGTCGCTGTTGCCGTTGGCACCATTGTGCCTTTCATATATATGTACACTGGACTTTCATGAAACGGAACCTGAAGGGACCAGGAACATGTGTTCCATTTAACAGGAGCTTCGTTTATTGAGAGGTGAACTTGGCTGCAGTATTCAAGTATGAAACCAATCGTATCAGAGGCAACCATTTCATTGAAGCGGCAGTTTTGTTTAAGAGATTTCTATTTACCGAGAGTTTACTGTACTGTAACCTTTCTTGTAACAAAATTGGTTTTCTTGAAATATCGCTTTAATCCAAATTTATTTTGGTTCCGAGCCAAACACATCGTATTAAGCTCTATTACTCAAAGCACATGAAGAGCGTGACCCTAAATTGAAGCAGTGGTTGGAGGTGTCGCTGAGCGATAGTGACCTTTCTGTGCATGCAGTGTCAAATTAATGCGACAAACGAACTACTGTATTTACTCACGTAATTTTCACACTCTTATAATTCTCACATTCCCGCATTGCCCAAGAAAAATTTTTTTTTCATGAGTTATAATCGCACTCCCAAAAATTGCTCCAATAATGTTGTCTGCTTCCAACAACTGATGATAGCATGCGACAGCCTAGCATTGTTTCTTAATTAAGCATCATGCTTACTGCCATTGAACAGAGCTCTAATCTAATCCAAACGAAGCCACAATTACTAAGTACACGTTTTGGCCTGTAATGACTGCGTGTGACTTCCTTCTGCAACTACGCTATGGATCGGTACGAAGGCTATGCGGCGGCCTTCAAGTTGAAGGTGATCGACTATGCACTAGAAAATGGCAACAGGGCCGCCGGCAGGCACTTCAGAGTTGATGAATTTTGTGTCCTGTAATGGCGACGGCAGCTCTGACAGCTGAAGCCCACCAACAAGACACATCGGGCTTTCCGTGGGCCTAACACTGGACAATATCCGCAGGTAGAGGCGGCACTTCTCCTACATCAAGGGTCACCGTGTGGACGGGTGTGCCGTATCCATCATGTTAAAAACCAGGTGTGCATAATTTCCAGGAAGGAGGGCGTTCGGCGCAAAATTTCCGCGCAAGAAATGGATGGGCCGCACACTTTATGTGACGAAGTGAACTGTCACTTAGAAGACGGACGACTTTGTGTCAGCAGCTACCTCGGCATATGAAAATAAGATTGTCGTTTTTTCAGCAATTTGTGATACGGATTCGGCAGGAAAAGAACTTTTTGCTCTCGCAAATTCCAAATGCGGATCAAACGCCGCTCAATTTTTAACATGCCGCACGACACAACAGTCGAAGAAAAAAGTGTGCAAAGTGCGCACTTTCGAACAAGGTGCAGAAAAGTAGAGGTGCACAGTCATGCTCGCCGTTTGCCGTTTCAGCGAACGGATGAAAGCAGCCATCTGTAGGGCATGTACGCCTGTTTTCACGTGTTCCGTTTCGTCACAGTGCTTGCGTCAAAGACCTAGACTGCGTAAAGGTGCATTTGCTTGATGGTGCAGCGGTGTTTTCTAAATGTGTGAGCCTTTTCTTGTGCGACATTCCGATTTGTCGCTATCAAATTCATTCCTTCACCTTTAGGGCAAAACTGAGACTTTTTAAAACCAAGTTTTTACGCATAAAAAAATCCAGTCAAACCCCGCTACAACGAACGCCGCTTCAACGAAATTTTTCCGCTACAACGAAAAATTCACAATTCCCCGTCAGCAGTCCATAGGAGTCAATGCCTAAATATTGTCGCCACAACGAACACTTTTTTTTCTACTCTCCCGCTTCAACAAAATTTCACGATGCGATTCCAGACTCAGATATTTATTGTTCTACACTAAACCCAATATCTTTAACATTTTGATGCATTTTCAGAACTTGAAAATACGTCGACGAAGTCTAAAACACGCATTGGCACCACCAGAAACCTCTGCTGTTCAGCAAGCGTGGGTGCCACCATTGCTCGATAACGATGGCAATGAGGCTGCCCTGCTTTTGCCACTGGCTTGCTTTTGGGCCGCAGACGCTCCAAAGCTGAAGCTCAGTCTCTCAGTTCATGGTTTTCTTCCCGCAGCTGCCCCAGCTGCTCGGTGCAACCGCGGAAGGATGCCTTTTTTTATTCCAATGCTTGCTTATAATTTTATTCGCGCTCAACAAAATCAACAAAATCAGCGAGCCGCAAGATATGAATGATAAGAATGGCATAGAATAAAGGAAAAGTCACCGCTCCACGATACCCTGCCTCTATCTCGGCGTTGTCGGATACACTTTGACAGTGGACAGCTGCTGGTGTTAACGTGTTAATGAAACTGTTTGGTATGTTCATGAAAGCGGTTGTAGGCGTTGTTTCAGCGTGCTTTTCACCATGACCTCGCTATTGATGACTAAATGAACACTTTTCAATTTTGAGAATAAATGTTTCTTTGTTTTGCTAGCTCATATTAGGTATATTTTCGGATTTCACTACAACGAAATTTTCACTTCAATAAAATATTTTCCGGGCTCCATGAGTTTCTTTGTAGCAGGGTTCAACTGTACACTACAGTGGAAGAACATTGCCATTCCCTCTCGTCCGTCACAATACAGGCTCCAAGCTACAGCCAGACTTCTTCATTCCGGATGACGTCCTCGCCGAGTTTGACCAGCAGCAGGTGTCGTCGCTGGGCATTGGCGGTACCAGCGCAGCAGCGTCACCACCGTCTTCCGCATCTGATAGTCCTGCTGCCAATGATGGAGTTGATGGAATCGTGCAGAAGATCAACCAAAAGTTGAGCCCCGAGCTGGTTGCCTCTACCAAAGGGCTGTTTTTGTTCCAAGTTAAAGGTTAGCATGCTGCTTTCCCTCTGAGAAGGCTGTAAAATTAGTGTTATAACAGAAGGGCTTCTTTGACAGGGTTATAGAAATTTTTCATTGCTCAAGTAGAAGTCGTGGCTACATAATATGGCACAACCACTCCAATAGAGCACTTTTTCATTACTTATTCTGTTGTTCACGTCACCACAGCCGGTATGCCGCTTAAATTTATGGTAAGGTAGGATGGCTTCTTGATGCCTGGTATTCCACGATATATATATGTATTTGTACATGGCTGGCAAGAAATATTTTCTAGTAGCTTTTGCATGAAGTATGCTATTGCTCATTCTATGAAAGTTCGACTGGCAACTTTTTTATCCCACCACCACATCCGACTTTACGCTGGCGATAAAAAGCTGTTTAGCAAGTTTGATATTGAAACTGGCTATTTGTGATGTGCAAGCCAGGTGGTGCAGATAGTATCTCCAAGGTATTTGACTGTATGTGCACGACTGTAGAAAGTGAGCCGATTTAAGTGGGCAAGCAACTACAGCAGTGTTTTATAAAAGGCATGCAGGGCGAGATTCCGATAATGCGACACTTTTGTGAGCATGCTGACGATTGAAGAAATGCTTGTATCAAAACAACAGACCAGAACTCTACAGATGTGTCTTCGCAAGCAATCGAAACATACGATCCTAGTGCTAGTGGTTTTTAAAATTTTTTTTACTTGTGCGTTCTTTATTTCAGTGCTGCCTGGACTTAACAGATAATTATAGATGAATTTGTGACTGTAGTTAGAAAAACAGGGCACATTTTTGCTTCGCTCTGTGGGTTCCTCACGGTCCACTGCCGCAGGGATCAAATGGCAGAGCATCCACCTTCAGTGTGGGAGGTACTGGATTTGATTTCTCTTGTCACCGCACCCTCCAGTCTTTCGGAAGTTGTGAGAGGTAGCAGACTAGCCACATGACAGCCTATGGGTATCTTAGAAAAAGGTGGCCTTTCCTTTTTGCCCTTTTTTTTCATTCACTCAGTTTTCTTTGCTCACAATGTTGCCGCTTTTCCTCATCGTGGGTTTCAGGAATCGGCAACCTTCCTAACCACAACTGTCTTAACATGTTGCAAGCTATTACAGTAAAAGCTCGTTTATATAGACCTCGTTAACCCAGAAATTCGTTTAACTTGGACTCGCGGTGCGATCCCAGCAAAACTGTGTATATTTCAATGAAGTCAATTGCTCAATAATTTGGAAAGATTTAGCCGCGCACAGGTTATTTCAGACAACTCCTGAGAGGGCTATCAGGACTCCAGAGTCGCGCGATCTCAGTGGCTTGGAGGCTCAAGCACCGCTTGCCGTAACCAACGGCAGAACTGGAGTTTTGGAGAAACCGAAACCGAGCGAACTGCAGCAGAATATGACCATTATGGTAGTGAATGAGGGGGAAGTGGCTAGGTGGCACTAGTCACCACCTGGCGGAAGGGCTTGGGTCACCGCGCATCCAGTGTCTACTAACATCTGCTCGCTACGCACATGCTACGCCTACTGGTGTACTTCGTGTCTTGGTTCTTTGTGTTGTGACTTCGCGTGTTGCGGCTGTGTTTGTGCGCGTTGCTGCTGCCGTCGCGCTTCATGGCGACCGTCACCGGAGTTAAGCGGCCACAGCAGCCAGAAAATGATCTTGAAAGAAAGGTTATGATATTGAAAGACGTGGACGCAGGTGTTTCTTGACAGGAGATAATGAAAAAGTATGATGTTAAGAGAAGCACCTTAAGCGACTACGTAAAGAACAAAGAAAAAATTTTCGAGGCGTTTGACAGAGCCAAATTCACCGGAAAACGAAAACGACTAAGGATGGCAGCACACCCGAAGCTGGAAGACGCACTGCTGCGGTGGATAACAGACATGCGGAACAGCCAGCTTTCCTTGAGTGGACCGTTGATCTGTCAGCAAGCTGAAAGGTACACACTGAGAATGAACATCAAATCTTTCAGTGCGTCTGAAGGCTGGTTTGCCCGCTTTAGAGAAAGGCTCGGGTCGGTCTTTCGAAACGTGTGCGGGGAAAAAGGAGCAGTGGAAGAACGGCGTATTGCTGACTGGAAGACAACTGAGCTTCCCCAGTACCTGGCTCGTTATGAGCCTGCCAATGTCATCAATGCCGATGAAACGGCTCTCTTTTTTAAAGCCTTGCCGGACAAAACAATCACGTTCAAGGGCGACCCGTGCGTTGGAGGGAAGAGGAGCGAAGAAAGGATCACTGTGCTTGTCGCTTCAAATATGTCGGGCACCGAGCGCCTGCCACTGCTAGTCATCGGGAGGCATGTAACCCAAGGTGTTTTAAGAACATTCACCACTTTCCTGTGCAATATCGCGCCAACAAAAAGGCCTGGATGACCTCGGATATTTTCCAAGCTTGGCTGCGCCAACTCGACCGCCGCTTCTCCGCTAACAAGCATAAGGTTTTACGTCTAGTTGACAACTGCAGTGCTCATACCAGAGTGTCAGGGCTAGAGTGCATCGAACTTGTATTTCTACCTGCAAACACGACGGCTGCTCTGCAACCGCTGGATCATGGATAATTTAGTACGTAAAAAGCAGGTACAGAAAGTATGTGCTGGAACGGATCCTGCTGTGCAAGGAAGCAGGGCGAGAATGTGACGTGACTCTCCTGACAGCAATTCACATTTTGGCTCATGTCTGGAGTGAGACGCCGTCCACGGTCATTGCAAATTCTTTCCGGCACAGCGGCTTTGTCCGCCCTGACGACTCGAATATTCCTCCAGAGGACAACCGCGAGCCCACTGAAAATATAGACAAGGTGAATGACACGCGTTTTCACTCTCCCCTTCCTAGTGGCGTCCAGATTTTAGACTACGTCGCTACAGACTATCATGTTGCCGCTGCTGGTCCGCTGACTGACGATGATATATTATCGGAAGTGCTTGAGGAGGACCAAAATCACTGTTCTGATGATGACGGCCAGGATGAGCTGACGCGACGTCAATGCACCGTGCAGGAGGCCGCCGAAGCCCTCGCTGTCCTCGAGGAGTTCTGCGTTTGGTCTCGCGACAGTGAACTTGCCCACCACCACCTGATGGAATTAAAGAAGATTGTTTTGTCAGAAATTCCGATGGGGAAGCAAGCAAAATGTTATGTCCGGTGTTGTCGTTTAAGTCATATACAACGGCGTTTAAGTCATATAGTGCCGATGACGTTTGTGCTGTTCGGCTTGTATCTTGCGTCTGGCCCTCCTGTGCGTCGACATTGTTGTTCCATTGCACTGAAGTCTTCGGTCCGAGCTGTTTGCGCTTCGAGATGCATGCCCTTTCAATGTGTCCCAGTTTTTGGCAAAAATTGCAGGTCGCTGTCTTGTATCGACATACCTGGGGATCGTGCATGTCGTCGCATCGCCAACAGCGCTGTGTCTTCCTGCTTGATTTCGCCTTAGACGTGGAATGGCCTGACTGCTGACTGGTGTGATGCACCGGCTCGACGTTCTGTCGAATATCCCTCTGCTGGTGACCGGCGCTCTCCGCTCGTTGGGTGATGTCGTAGGCTTTGGAGAAGGTGAGACCCGTCTCCGCGAACAGGCGTTGTTGTAGGCCTGCGTCACGCAGTCCGCACACAAAACGGTCACGCAACATAACGTCCAAGGGGAGCATAGTGGTGTTAGCAGGTGTGGCAGTCGATCCTCCCTCTTGCGCAGTAGCTGCAGCTGTCGCGGTCAACGTCCCGAAATGGCAGTCAGCAGCGAGCTTTTTGAGAGCCGCTACGTATTCGGCCACTTTTTCGCCTTCCAGTTGGTCTCGCGGTTGGAAGCGGGCTCGACAGTAGACCTCCGATGGCCTTGGGTCATACTGCTCTTGTAGCGCTGCTACGATGTCGTCGTAGTCAACGGCTGCTGGAGTGCGTGGCTGAATCAGGGCACAGACTGTGTCGTATGTCTGCTCCCCCCCACACAGCATTAGCAGGTTGGCCCTCTTCATTGCTGCATCAGTGATGTTGTTAGCCTCGAAGTAAAATTGCAGGCGTCCAAACCACGATGACCATGATGAGCCGTTGAATTCGGGTAGCCGATTTGGGAGCCCGTGCGTAGCCATAGCCTGTAGCTTGTCAATATCATTGCGTAGCGTTGGTCCAAATCCAGTTCCTCGTCGCCACTGTTATGTCTGGTGTTGTCGTCGGCCCATAGACGTACGCGTTGGTCGCGGTAGTCCAAAAAGCTCAGACAGCCTCGAACGGTTAAAAACAAGTTTATTCCTATTCGAATGGAGGCGGCGGCCTAACTGCCGGGGGAATGACGGTGGCTCGTTTGCCCCGAGCCGGGGAAGGGGAGGAGTCAACATCTGGAAGTAGTTTCAGCAACTGGTCCTTCGTGGGTTCGGAGCTCGCTCGTGGCACAGGGGTGCTTGGAACACAACATCTCCTCCCTCCTTAGCTTGTCGCTTGGAAGCGATCTGGGGGGCGCGTGCACGCTCTGGACGCACTAGGAAGAGAAGCCTCGGCTCGCTGGGTGTCGTTTCTCTTGTGTTCAGGGCCGGCGGGCGGCGGCGCCGATTCATCTGGTGCGAGATGCCAGGCTAAGTGGAACGAAGCTTCCGTCGATGTGGCTGCTTGAATGGGAGGTTCCCTTGGCAAATTACCTGAACGGCGTAGCTGATTAAGGTGGCGGCGTGTGGCTTTTCCACCAATGTCGACGAGCCATGACCGCAAACCTATGCGTTTGAGTGCCGTTGCTTCAACCCAGCCGGGCTTTCTGTGGAACTGGCGGGCGTATATGCGCTGTCCACTTTCAATTCTCCTGCTATGCGGGAGCTTTTCTTCCTCCGACGGTGCATTTGCTGAGGGCTCCGGGACAATTGCTGTCAGCTGGGTTCTCATTTCTCGTCTGAACATCAATTTCGCTGGCGTTTGTTCAGTAGTGCTTTGAACAGTGTTGTGCTGTCTGAAGAGAAAGCGCGTGATGCGGCGTTGCATTGTCCCAGTCTGGTCTTTAGTAAGGGCGCGCTTTAGCTCAGCCACGTAGCGCTCGGCTTGTCCGTTCGTAGCCGGGTGGTAAGGAGCTGATGTAAAAGACGAGACGCCGTTGTCGCTGTAAAACTTGAGAATCTCCGTGGACAAAAACGGAGTGCGGTTGTCCGAGACCACCTTGCGCGGTAGGCCAAACGTTGCAAACAACGACCGCAGAGTGTTGATAACTGCTGCCGATGTCGTTGTAGCTATTTGTTTTACCTCCAGCCACTTGGTGTATGCGTCTACAACCACCAGGAACGAACACCCTTCGATAGGTTCAGCAAAATCAATGTGCAGGGTGTGCCAAGGCGTGTCTGGTCTTTCCCATTCAGGAATAGGGCTCTTGGCGGGCTTCTGTGGTTGCCTTGGCAAGGCTGGCAATCGTGAACTGTTAATTCTATATCATGGTCGATACCAGCCCACCACATATAACTTCTGGCGCACTTTTTCATGGCAACAATGCCTCGATGACCTGCGTGGACAAGCGACACGGCCTGTTCACGAAGTGCCGCTGGAATTACAACTCGCGATCCCAAGGTGACGCAACCGCGATGAGTGCTCAACTCCGCAGCTCGCTTGCGGTAAGCGTTGAAGTGTTCACCCTTCAGCTTCTGCACGTTGCCTTCTTGTATAGCTGCGTAGACTTCCTTCAAGACAGTGCACATCCTGCGTTGATGCTGCTACCGTGTCAGCTGTTAGCGAAGGGTTCGGCAGCGCCTCGAACATGAGTATATCACCCAGCGGGGGTGGTTCATCTATTGTGGTGTCTAGCGGCAGGCGGCTTAGTGCGTCGGCGTTCTGGTGTTTGTTCCCCGTGCGATGTACGAGTTCATAAGCGTACGCCGACATCTTGATGCACCATCGTGTCATTCGTGGCGACAATGTCTGTGGCATTGGCTTCTGGGGACCCATAATACCCAATAAGGGCCGGTGATCTGTTATGAAAGTCACTTTCCTGCCGGTAATGTACTGCCGAAAGTGATCTGCTGCGTAGACGATGGCAAGTCCCTCTTTATCTAGCTGGGAATAATTCCTTCTCTGCCTGCGATAGGGTGCGCCAAGCAAAAGCAATCGGGGCTTCCCGTTCCTGGTCGTCAACTTGGGAGAGGAGTGCTCCCACTCCGTATGGTGATGCGTCACAGGCTAGCAGTAGGGGTCTCCTTTCGTCGTAGTGTCGCAGAACAGTAGACTTGCGAAGTAGTTGCTTAAGGGCAACAAATGACTCTTGGTGGCGTGGCGACCAAGTCCATGGGACTTCTTTCTGCAGGAGCTGATATAGATCGTTGGCCACTGTAGCTCGATGTTCTAAGAACCGGTCGTTGAACGTCAATAGCCCCAAAAATGACTGCAGTTCTTACTTGTTAGTAGGCGCTCGTGCTTCGGTGATTGCACACACTTTGGCTTCAGTGGTATGGATACCCTGCGCGTCCATTTGATGCCCAAGAAACTTCACTTCAGGCACCGCAAAAACACATTTTTCTTTACTGATGCGCAAATTAGCATTTGCTAGCCTTTCCAAAATGAGCTCTAAGCGTTCTGTGTGCTCTTCATTGGAGGCGCCACCGACAATAACATCGTCCAAGTAGACGCAAACACCTGGGATCCCAGCTAAGTGTAGACTCCATAAATTTCTGGAATATTGCTGGCGCTGCAGATATTCCGAATGGTGGCCTTTTAACTTTGTAAAGACCCTTAATAGTGTTTATTGTGAGCAGTTCAGACGTTGATTCACTCACCTTCAGCTGCTGGTAGGCTTGTGTCAAGTCCAAGGTGCTGAAGATTTTTCCACCACGAAGCGTGCTAAAAACCGTCTTCCGGTGTCGGCAGTGGGTAGGAAGATGCTTTTGTCGTCAGGTTGACAGTGCTCCGGTAGTCTCCGCAGAGGCGTAGGGTACCGTTCTTCTTTCGGACGACAACGAGTGGTGTCGCCTATTCCGAATGTTGTGTCGGTTCGATGATCCCTTGTTCCTGCAGTCGGTCAAGCTCATTCTCGACTGACGTTCGTAGGGCGAAAGGCACCGGCCTAGCTTTCAAAAATTTCGGCGTCGCATCCTCCCGCAGCTCCAGTGTGACTGGAGGTCCGTTGTTCCCTGGTATTTCTTCGGAGAAAAGCGCTTTGTACTTATCTTGAAGCTGCTCCACTGACGGATAACTGAGTGTGTGGTGAACTCCGCCAATGACCACTCCAAGGGGGGTGAACCAATTTCATCCTAAAAGGCTTGATCCAGAACCGTGGACGACTAGCAAGGGGAGCTGATGGGTCTGCCCGTTGTAGTACACGTCTACGTTGGCACAGCCCAGCAGTGGAAGGGAATGTCCGTACCACGTTCTCAGCTGCGTGTCGTCTTGCTGGAGAGCTGGCGCATTCTCACGCCAAGTAGCGCGAAATGTGTCCTCGCTGATGAGCGTACATGCTGCTCCGGAATCCACCTCAAACCTGATAGGGCGCTGGTGTACCATAATTTCAGTTGTAATCTTCGGTCTCGTTCCGAGGTTCACAATGGCGTTTAAGTCATATAGTGCCGATGACGTTTGTGCTGTTCGGCTTGTATCTTGCGTCTGGCCCTCCTGTGCGTCGACATTGTTGTTCCGTTGCACTGAAGTCTTCGGTCCGAGCTGTTTGCGCTTCGAGATGCATGCCCTTTCAATGTGTCCCAGTTTTGGGCAAAAATTGCAGGTTGCTGTCTTGTATCGACATACCTGGGGATCGTGCATGTCGTCGCATCGCCAACAGCGCTGTGTCTTCCTGCTTGATTTCGCCTTAGACGTGGAATGGCCTGACTGCTGACTGGTGTGATGCACCGGCTCGAGGTTCCGTCGAATATCCCTCTGCTGGTGACCGGCGCTCTCCGCTCGTTGGGCGATGTCGTAGGCTTCGGAGAAGGTGAGACCCGTCTCCGCGAACAGGCGTTGTTGTCGGCCTGCGTCACGCAGTCCGCACACAAAACGGTCACGCAACATAACGTCCAAGGGGAGCATAGTGGTGTTAGCAGGTGTGGCAGTCGATCCTCCCTGCTGCGCAGTAGCTGCAGCTGTCGCGGTCAACGTCCCGAAATGGCAGTCAGCAGCGAGCTTTTTGAGAGCCGCTACGTATTCGGCCACTTTTTCGCCTTCCAGTTGGTCTCGCCGTTGGAAGCGGGCTTGACAGTAGACCTCCGATGGCCTTGGGTCACAGTGCTCTTGTAGCGCTGCTACGATGTCGTCGTAGTCAACGGCTGCTGGAGTGCGTGGCTGAATCAGGGCACAGACTGTGTCGTATGTCTGCTCCCCCCCACACAGCATTAGCAGGTTGGCCCTCTTCATTGCTGCATCAGTGATGTTGTTAGCCTCGAAGTAAAATTGCAGGCGTCCAAACCACGATGACCATGATGAGCCGTTGAATTCGGGTAGCCGATTTGGGAGCCCGTGCGTAGCCATAGCTTGTAGCTTGTCAATATCGTTGCGTAGCGTTGGTCCAAATCCACTTCCTCGTCGCCACTGTTATGTCTGGTGTTGTCGTCGGCCCATAGACGTACGCGTTGGTCGCGGTAGTCCAAAAAGCTCAGACAGCCTTGAACGGTTAAAAACAAGTTTATTCCTATTCGGATGGAGGCGGCGGCCTAACTGCCGGGGGAACGACGGTGGCTCGTTTGCGCCGAGCGGGGAAAGGGGAGGAGTCAACATCTGGAAGTAGTTTCAGCAACCGGTCCTTCGCGGGTTCGGAGCTCGCTCGTGACACAGGGGTGCTTGGAACACAACACAAGAATAACGCACTTTTTTAAGAAATAAAGGTTTGTCTGTGCCATGTACGTTTTCCTTTTGTTTTCATGGTCCATTCGATAATTCGGAATTCGGTTAACTCGGACATTTCTCCGGTCCCGTGAGGTCTGAGTTAATGAGCTTTTACTGTATATGCATCTTGGGTTGTCATGAGGGATCGTAGTTAGTGCTCTACAAGTTCACAATGGTGGCTGATTGGGTGACATTGTGAGGTTCCAACCTCGTCTTCTTTGCAGTGGCATTCTCTCTCTTATCTTTCCTGTTAACCTCTTCTTGTGCCTTTTCACGCAGTTTGTTTAAAGTACGTGTCATCTACATGATGCTTTACAAGGGCCGCTTCTCAAACGTTTGGCCGGCTGATAAAACTGTCTCCTTTTATCTCCACAGGTGGTGATGACTTCTTCGTAGACCTCCGAACGGAAGGGGGTAGCGTTGGCAAAGGCCAGCCGGCAGAAGGCAACTCGCCTGACGTCGTATTTACCATGGACGCCGACAGCTTGCTCAAGATGTTTGCAGGCAGTCTGAAGCCGACGGCAGCCTTTATGAGCGGCAAAATGAAAATCAAGGGCGACATGGGGAAGGCCATGAAACTCGAAAAGCTTATGGGCAGCCTCCGAGCCAAACTCTAGGGACCAACCGAGCCTTATGCTTTTTGTTTAGCAACTACTTCGGCATGTTTCACCGACTCCGGTCTGTGCAGCCAAGCAGAAGGAAGATCACAGAAGCTAGACATCAACAGCGCCACCCCGCTTCACGAATGTGGCTGGTCAACCGGATTTTTCAGCTTACCTCAACAGAGAGACTGTGCCAACATTTGCTGGATCAAATGTAGTGCGTGATCTCGCATTTCGTTCAACTCCAGCGCGTTTGGTGCTTCCAGTGACCTCAATAAGCATCGGCAAGACAACATAATTATGTGCAGTGGCTCGAGTCGTATCTCGAACTTCCTAGTGTGGAAGCTTTTTGATCAATTCATTTTATGATCGTGTCCAACTCATCGGGAACATGGCAATTTGGAAGTTTATTAGTGTTACAAAAGGCGTGGTGAAGACAGCGCCTTATGAATAAGGTTAATTTTCCTTTTTCTTGGTTTCGGTTCTTCAGATGTCTAGAGTGTCACTGATGGTTATATCTTATCGCTTGACGAGATGCGATTTTAATGGAAATGTGGCATTCATTCGCATGATGGAGCATGGAGCAACTGTCTGGAATAGGAACAAGTGTTACTTTATACATTTTGAAATGTTTACCTTGCTCACTATAATGGACATTATATCTGCACTGATGGCATTGATTGCATTAATTTTTGATGTTAATTAAGAAATATTTTTACACTGGAAAATGAATTCTGTCAGTTTTTAGTTGTGTTGTTGCAACACTCTTCTTAGCATCTAGGCTATCTTTATTTTTTTTTTGATACCTGGGCCTAATATTTTACTTTATGTAAAAGATCTTATGCGGCTTTTACATATGTAGCTGTATGCTTGTATGCATAGAAAAAATGTGAGTAATTTTGTTTTCAATGCTGAATCTGTTACTGTATATAACACACTCGTGTGCCTTATAAAAACTGTTATGCTTTTTAGAACCATTCTGCTGTGCAATATGAATAGCTAAAGGATTTCGTATAACCTCTAACTGATGTTGATTGTTTGCAATGTGTAATGAACTGGAGTGTCTTACAGTGATAGCATGTATTGTCAAACTGTTGCGCAGTGGAAAATTAAAGCTTGAAATCTTTTATGCGGTGGCACACTGGTGGAGAGATGCCGCAAGCAAATGCTCACATTAATACGCATCTGTGGTGGTACGTACGGCTGCACCGGTCCTAGGCTAGTCCATAACGATGGTGAAACAGTACTTGCAGTTAATGTGCGGTCTCCGTTTTAAAAAGACTGAAAAACACTTTTCTAAATAGTCCTCAAGTGGCTTCACTAATAAAAGAGCATGTCGCCTCACGTATTGGCTGCCCCCGAAAATTTTTAGAACCCATCAAGTACTAATCGAGTTACAGAAACTTGTTGCATTCTTCAAGCGCTCTCCTTCTTGTCTTCGTACTAATGAGCTCTCTGAAAGCTTGCAAGAAATATGTGTCTCTTCATGGCTTACTTTAAGTTTAATCGCGACCAGGCACGTAGAACCATCCCGTGGCGACCACGGTCACTATGCAGCTCTCAATGCTCAATTGAGCCAATAGCTATAAACTGAGTTATGTGGCGTCATGTATTCAGAAAGGAGGGAGTGGTTTCCGAATGGGAGAATCAATTTTTCATTGCAGGCCTTATGCTGCACTGATGTTTGGCTCGTATATTCTCAGAGGCGTCGACTAACAATCAGCAGCATTTTCTGACCATGCTCAGAAAGTGTTGCATGGCCCCTTATATTAGCGAAGATTACAGGCAGAGTTTGAAAGGGGGCAGTAGTATACTTCGTACGCCAATAGACTGCGAGATTGCCTCGCCATCTAGCGTTTCTTGGCAAGCAACAACTACAGTTCCGAAAGCTGTATTTTTTTGACGTGAAGTAAAATTGTTGCCTCTTCATCGGCCTCTACAATGTGTACCACTGGTCGTGCTCTGTGCGCATTTACTTACTAGGCACAAAACGCGAAGCGGTAGAAGAATAGGGAAGTGATGGCCATTTACAATTGAGAATAATAAAGTGCATTAAATGTGCTTATAATATAAGTGCACATTTGGGGGTGGTGCATGCTAAGTGGATCGGCTCGGTATGAGATGTTTGTGCATCCAAAGGGCATTCTTTTTTGCGTGCAAGGCACAGTCCTGCTCGGTTCTTGCATTTGTTGCATGCGTGCACGTTCAGGTGAAGGTTACCTAATCTTTGCCTCATTAA
Source organism: Rhipicephalus annulatus (assembly GCA_013436015.1). Lineage (NCBI taxonomy): Eukaryota > Metazoa > Arthropoda > Arachnida > Ixodida > Ixodidae > Rhipicephalus > Rhipicephalus annulatus. The sequence goes on along the minus strand of WOVY01014727.1, from coordinate 609,863 downwards.
CAATGCTTCCACTGAACTCTGTTCTAAATCACAAGCCAACTGACTCAAGATTGTCCTTGAATTCCTATGCCATGGCACTTTGTGCAGCTTCGGGACAGAATATATGTATTGCGATACAGTGTGGTCAATGTTGGTTCTTTGTGCTCGGCATGTCAAGCTGACATTGTGTTGAAACAATGCTCACGGGCCCTGAGCGTAAGCAAATGAGCTATCGCTGAATGAAGCAATCAATGGTCAAGTCATTTCATTATTTTTTGGTGAAATTTTTGAAGATGCCTGCAGAAGATTGCTTTCTTTGCACTAAACTTAATTTGACTCAAGAGCTAGTGTTATCAACATGCTTTGCTTTTTAACATAAGAATATCCTGCATTACAGCAGACATTCATTGCATCCACTTTGTTAGATTCTATGTATAATGGACAGATGTGTTTGTTCCTTCAACATTGTACACATGGGGAAGGTAACTTGCATTACAGGGAGTATCATGAGATTATAATTGTTTGAGGGTGATGTCGTTAGCATCTGAAAGTGCCTCTGTTGACATCAGCTATGTTATTGTACATGTTGTGGTGAACCGAGATATTATGTCGGTATTACTGCTCAAGCTGACACTGGGAACAAAAATTTTCACGAAGCAGATATTTCGGGCAGCATAAGAAGTGCAAAGATATATTTCTATTTCCCTTTACCTTTGAGCATGTGAAAGGTACTAACAATTCTTCTGATGTAGAATAATGGTTCAATAAATCTTGGCTGTACAAATGTACCATCTGTTTGCTTCCTCACATGAACCATATACAGTAAGTAATATATATGTCTAGGAAGAGAAGAATGGTATGCAGGAGAGGTAATTAAAGTTAATTTATTTGAAGAATACTGAGAAAGGTTCGAAGGTGAGAGAGCTTGTGGAATATATTTGTGTGGACACACACATCATAACAAAACATAAATAGAAAATGTAGCGTGAAATACACTTATAATCAGTTTTAATGGAATGCTAGGGGTAAATATTAAGGCACGGTTGATTGCTGAATTAGTCCAGAAACCTCATAGTGGTACTTTTGTGTAAGGAAGTGCTTAAATTGAAAAGGACGAAGATCGCGATGTGGTTGATATCTGCGCCGTCAGGTGCTGGCGCCGTGCCAGTTGATCTCCCAAGAATTCCACAGCTGATCCGATAAGGAGCCTGGGTGACGTCGGGCTACCAGAGAATTTCGTATTGTGAATGGGTGGTTGCAAACGCGTTTCGCTGAGTTGTAGGGGTCTCCAGTGATTCGCATATTTAAAGCGTTGTAATAAATTACACAGTTTACACCAGGGGCGGATTCAGCCACTCGGGGGGGGAGGGGAAGGGGGGGAGAGTCGCCTAAAGTAACACAAAATGTTTAGGCGTGGTCATGGCTTTTTGTTTTTACTAGCAGAAAAACCCTTTCGCAGCATAAATACTGCAAATGTGTGCTCACAGCGGTTTCACTCATTTGTCCTAATTCGTGATGTGGAGGTGGACTGCGGCTTTAAATTGAGGGAAGGGGGGGGATTACTGACAGAAAGTTTGGGGGAGGCTGATCTCCCCTACTGCCTTTTCTCCCCTCTGGATCCGCCACTGATTTCAGAGAGCTTAAATCGTTCTGTAAATGATCCTTTAGGACTTGGTCTACCGGCACAATGTGTTTGTAACAAAATAATCACAGCGTATCCACGGAGTGAATGATGATGAGTAGGGTGAAGCGTCTGTTCGTCTGTGCATCCATTCGTACGTCTGGCCGTCCGTGCGTCCATCCATCTGTCTGTCCATCCATCATCTGCTTGTCTGTCCATCCGTGTGTCCACTCATCCGTCTATGTAGTGAACACTCCAAGTACCACCACCTCGCATCTTTTCGTCATCATTATTAACATCAGCCTGACTACGTCCACTGCAGGACAAAGGACTCTCCCATGTTCCGTCAGTCCTCATATTGCCACGCCCGAAACAAATAACGAAGACGATGTGCGCGCCAGCAGCCTCGTGAAAAGGGAGACTGAAGAAGACGATGTGCTTTTGTTTTGCTCTCCTGCTCTTGGCTCCTGCATAAAAACACACGCCGTCGGTTCTCGGACTCAATATCTTGGTGCACTGCTTATGTTGAACCGCGACACTGGTGGAGGCGCTGGGTTGCAAGCCTGCCGATGCTCAACAACCCATCTGGGAGCCGTTCACCAAGTACCGACATGCAGCCACCTGTTACGACACCAGTGCACCGCTTCAGTCGGTGGTTGCTAGGCCTATCTCCTGACCTGACCTCCTTCGACTAACATTCTACCAGGCATTACGTACCTCTACCAATGGCCTCCGCCAGCCAGCCACAGTTGGTCCAAGGGATACAAGGCAGCCCCGTTTCCAATCCAGCCCAGGTAATACTTCTTTAGCCGCTTGTGCCTGATCGCTTCAGTGGTGCCCCACATGAAGATGTTGAAGATTGGCTTGAGCATTACGGATGCGTTGCCGACATCAACCAGTGGAATGCTCAACAGAAGCTCGCCCTCATGTACTTCACTCTCGATGACAGCGCTCACACGTGGCTGGAGAATCGAGATGGCCGTATATCCACATGGGATGAGTTTCGTAAGCAGCTGATTGACACCTTTGCTAGCGTCGACCGTCGAGAGCGGGCTCAGCAGTTGCTCGAGTTAAGGCTTCAAAAACCTAACGAAACTGTGGCAATGTTTGCTGAAGACGTAACGCACCTATGTCGTCGGGCTAATCTCAATATGTCCGAGGAAAAGAAGTTGCGCTACCTTACGCATGGCGTGAAAGAACAACTGTTCGCTGGACTTGTGCGCATTGCCCCAACTACTGTGGCCGATTTTATAAGAGAAGCCACTGCCATTGAACGTGCTCTGCACCAAAGATCGAGGCAATATGATCGCTCGTCCACTACCACCCCAATCAACGCCGCTTCAGTGACTCTGGACAAGCAGGGCTTCCTACGTGACCTGATCAGAGATATTGTCCGAGAAGAAATTCAGAAGCTTTGGACTCCTCCAGTGGATACAACAGTGACCGCTGTTGCTGCAGTCGTTCGTGACGAACTTGGGCACGCTTTTCCAGCAGCTGATCTCAGTCGCGATCAGCGTCAACTGAGTTACGCCGATGCTGTCCGCCGTGCACCACTCGTCCCGCCTATTACATCGTACTACCAGCCACCTACGGCCGCACCTTCGTCGCAACCATTGGAGGAGGCTTTCAGACGTCGGCCCATGTCTCCGATGTCTCCATGCCACCAGCAACCACTTGCCGCGCCTTACTCACCCCCACGAGAGGACATAGGACGCCCACAATTTCGCAGAACGGGCACTTGGCGCGCCGTCGATCGGCGCCCTCTCTGCTTCAGCTGTGGTGGTGCCGGCCATATAGTTCGCTATTGTTGGTACCGCGACACATCGCTTCGCCTGTCTCTGCCAGGGTACGACGGTCGCCGTGCCAACAGCCGACTACATTAATCGCCATGACGACCCTGGTTTTCGAGGACCTTCAACAACGTGGTCTCCCTATCACGAGTCGGTTCCTAATCGCCAGCCCAATTCCGCCCACAGGTCACGCTCTCCATGCCCTGCTCAGACATCGTCACCGAATCGACGTACTTTTGCTGACCTTCGGGGAACATGGTCGCCCTGCCCTTACCAGGGAAACTAAAGGCGGCGACCTCTCGGGGTAAGGTCCTGGGGTTTATTGTCTTGTGGTCGGGGTAAGCCCGACCACAAGACAATAAAAAGTCCCTAGTACTGGCACTACAGAATGACTCGACGCAGACGAATATTAACAACGATGAAATGGTGAGCGCCAACCTCAATGTAATTATTGATAGAGAGCAAGTGCCGGCCTTAGTCGATACGGGTGCTGAGTTTTCCATAATACCGTAAGTCACAAGCTGGCTGATCATTTTAGAAAAGTAAAAATGCCATGGACAGGACCACATATAAGAACAGCAGGTGGTCAATTGCTGCTCCCTACGAAAGATGCACAGCAAGAATCGGCATAGGAGATTCTTCTTTCGTCGCGACTTTCATTGTTCTCCCAGAGTGCTGCAAAGATTTAATTATAGGAATGAACTTTCTCAGGGAGCATGGCACAATAATCAACATACCAATAAATACAATACAATAAACAACAGACCTATATCTATCCTACCTTTGTTTTCTAAACTGTTAGAATACTTGATAAAAGATAGACTATGTAAATTTTTTGACAGTAAACAATCCTTGTGCAAGACCAGTTCGGGTTTCGTCAAGGGAAGTGAACGGAGATGGCACTACTCAGCGTAAAAGAAAAAATACTTTCTAATATACGTAGATGAAAAGCGATTCACTGTGGGACTTTTTTAGATTTCAATAAAGCATTTGATTCTATTAAACACAATATTTTATTTCATAAGCTACCGTTTTATGGCATTCGAGGAGTAGCCTTAAAATTAATTCGCAGTTATTTTTCGCATAGACTGCAGTACACGTGTTATAACGGCTACCCATCACAGTTGAAAGAATTATTATATGGCATACCGCAAGATCTATTTTAGGTGCAATGTTCTTTATTATCTATATCAATGAAATTATAGCCATCCCAAGAACTCCTGCAATCACTCTGTACGCAGATGATACTAGTGTGTTTTTCTCTGGCATGCAACTCGATAAAATAGGCTAATGCATGGTTAAAGCTAATGCGTTCAAGCTAATGCATGGTTAAAATAATTAGCATTATGGTTACATATAAATAAACTTAACCTGAATGTTAGTAAAACAAAAGTTATTGTATTTAAAGCACGTAACAAACCAGATAATTTCGAACTTCAGCTTGCATTTGAAAATAGTGTAATTGAACGTGTTTCTTCCTACAAGTTTTTAGGTGTCTTTTTTGAAGAACACTTATATTGGTCCCATCACATTAATAAAATTCATGCCAAGATATCAAGGTCCCTCGCTGTACTCCACAAGCTTAGAGACCTTGTTCCAAAATCTTTAATGTGGCAGCTATATTACACCCTAATTCATTCACACCTTCACTACTGCATAATGATTTGGGGGTCTACATCTAAAACTAATCTTGTTAGGCTAATAAGATTGCAGAAGAAAGCATTATGATATGTAGAAAACCTATCATACAAAGATCACACAGGTTCATACTTTTTAGAACTCTGTGTTTTAAAGGTGAATCAACTAGATGAGTTTCATTTACTCTGTTATGTTTTTAACGAACTTAAGCTTAATCCTTCTAGATATATTGAACTGCTATCTAGTAGCTATGTGCCTTACGAATTAAGATACGACCATTATAGAATTCCACTTGTCCGAACCACCTATGGAACCCAAGCACTTACATATTTAATTCCCAGTCTTCGAAACAAACATACTCAGGTTATAGAAATCGTGCAGAAATCTTTGTCTCTGAAATCTTTTAAAAAATATATCAAAGCTTACCTTCTATCCTGTCCTCAAGATTGATAAGTTCTGTATATAGCGGTCATATGTTTCTCTGGTTTCGTTATTTGTAGTGTTATGAATCTTTTTTATTACTGTACAAGTATGTTATCCATTTACTCTGTACAAAAACAATGTTACGCATGCATTATTAGAGTGTTATATTGCATTTTTTTATATTGTATGCTCTGAGTGGCGCTTCCTGGTACTTGGGTCCCGTCAGGCAGAGGACATCTGCCTTTTGCCCTTGTATCCGAGACATACATTTGTCTGAAATAAAGACAACAACAATATCCCGGACCGCGTGGTTTCATTTTACGAGAGTGCTCGTCTGACTGATCCTACATCACCAGAGCACAAATCCTTTCGTCTTAAAGACCACAATATAGTCGTGCCACCTCAATCACGTATCCTCGTTTCAGTAGCATGTGACGTACCGATCGACAGTGAAGGAGTCGCCGACCAACTAACTAACCTCGCTGCTTTTCACTCACGGGATTTCCAGTAGCACGAGGAATAGTCAATGTCACCGACGGCCGAACGAACTTGCTGTTGACCAATTTCACCTCCGAGCGAGGGCACCTTCCAAAAGGCACAACATTGGCACATTTCGACGAGATCGCAGATGTTTGTGACTGCTTTTCAGCAGTCGAAGCAACACCTGCACAAGACCCGCATGACTTAGCACCTAACCTTGACGTCAGCCCTACCTTAACTCAGCAACAGCGGGAACGCCTGCTTGTGCTGCTAGCCGAGTTCCAAGACTGTTTTGCGTCGACCTCGAAAGTTGGCCGGACGTCCTTGACCAAGCACTGAATCATCACAGAGGACACGACTAGACCAATTCATCAAAATCCGTACCGTGTGGCTTCAAAAGAACGAGAAGCGATAGAACAGCAAGGAACAAAAATGCTTGAAGACGACGTCATTTCAACCGTCGAAAGGCCCTGGGCATCACCTGTTGTTCTAGTGAAGGAGAAGGACGACAGCCTGGGTTTCTCTGTGGACTATCGAAAGCTAAATCAGGTTACAAAAAAAGACGTGTACCCGCTTCCCCGCATAGATGACTCAATCGACAGGCTTCGAAACGCACATTATTTCTTTTCCATGGACTTAAAGAGCAGATTTGGCAAATCGAAATGGACCCCAGAGATTGTGAAAAAACCGCTTTCGTGACGCCAGGCGGACTGTACGAATTTAAGGTTTTACCATTTGGCTTGTGCTCCGCGCCTGCTACTTTCCAGCATCTCATGGATACCGTTCTGTCTGGGCTTAAATGGAGAACCTGCCTAGTATACCTTGACGACGTCATTGTGTTTTCTACATTGTTTGACGAACACCTTGAACGATTGCAAATGGTTTTGTAGGCCATACGGGCCACAGGCCTGACGCACAAGCCGGAGAAATGTCACTTCTTCTTTGAGGGACTGCAGTTTCTTGGACATGTCGTCAGTTACGCAGCAGTTCGTCCAGACCCCGAGAAAGTTGCCGCCGTCTCACATTTTCCAACACCATCAGATAAAAAGGCAGTCAGGCATTTTCTGGGTCTCTGTGCATATTGACACGTGTGCATATCGGCGGTTTATTCCAGATTTTGCGCGCATTGCGTCACCTTTAACTCGTCTCACGAGGGATGACGTTGCATTTGTTTGGGGCGACGAACAAGAAGCTGCTTTCAATGACTTGCGGCAAAGTCTACAGACGACCCCCGTGCTTGCTCATTTTGATGAGACAGCCCCTACAGTGCTCCATACTGACGCCAGCAATGTTGGCCTCGGAACTGTGCTTGTGCAGCGCCAGGACGACGAGGAAAGAGTGATCGCTTACGCAAGCAGAACTCCGTCACGCACTGAAGCAAATTACTCGACCACTGAAAAGGAATGCCTCGCTGTGGTGTCGGCAGTTATGAAATTCGGCCCATTCAAGATTATCAGTGACCACCAATCGTTGTGTTGGTTAACAAGTCTGAAAGATCCTTCCTGGCGATTGGCACGCTAGAGCCTTAGACTACAAGAGTTTGATATAACAATGGTGTATAAGTCGGGAAAACTACACATGGACACCGACTGCCTATCGCGATCACCAATAGAGTCTGCTGCTTCTTTTGATGAAGAGACAGCGTTCCTCGGAATCCTCGACACGTCAACCATCGCAGATCACCAGCATGACGATCCTGAGCTACTTGGCTTGATTAATTATTTAGAAGGACGAAGCCAGAATGCGCCCAAAGCCTTTACAAGAGGACTATCGTCGTTCTGTCGGCGAAAAAATGTCCTTTACAAAATGAACTTCTCGTCAGAAGGGTTCATCTACCTGCTTGTCGTCCCTACCACTCTTCGTTCTGAGGTGTTGCAAGCGTGCCACAACGAGGTAACATCTGGACATTTAGGCTACACGCGCACACTGAGCAGAGTTCGAGGGACATATTACTGGCCTAGACTCACCGCTGCCGTGAAGCATTATGTTCGGACCTGCCTCGATTGCCAGCGGCGCAGGTCACCCTTAACGAAACGAGCCGGTTTGCTACACCCTGTCCAGATTCCAACAACGCCATTTGATCAGATCGGAATGGACCTTTTGGGCCCACTTCCCACCTCTAGGGTTGGTAACCGCTGGGTTATAGTGGCGACCGACTACTTTACTCGCTACGCCGAGACAAAAGCCATCCAGAGAGGCACAGCAGAGGAGGTGGCCCGGTTTTTCGTAGAGAACTGTGCTGAGACACGGTGTGCCATCGATCGTTATAACAGATTGCGGAACCGCATTCACGGCCGCGCTTTTAGATCATGTGTTGGTGCTCAGCGGTACTATTCATCGCAAGTCGACAGCTTACCATCCACAAACCAACGGGTTGACCGAGCGACTTAACAAAACTCTGGAAGACATGCTTTCAATGTATGTGGACATCGAACACAAAAACTGGGACGAGATTCTCCCTTACATAACGTTCGCATACAATACTGAGAAACAAGAAACCACACTGGTGACTCCATTCAAGCTTGTTCACGGACGAGAAGTAAGAACGATGTTGGACGCGATGCTGCCCCACGAATATGATGACAACGAAACGAGTGCTGACGCGTTTACTGAACGCGCAGAGGAAGCCAGGCAGCTCGCACGTCTGCGAACATACCAACAGCAAGAGTACGACGCGGGCCGCTGTAACCTACGTCATACACCTGTAACGTACGAAACCGGGGACAGGGTATGGGTGTGGACGCCTGTACGAAGACGGGGACTATCCGAAAAGTTCCTCAGAAGGTACTTCGGAAATTATCGAGTGCTGCGACGACTAAGTGACGTTACCTATGATGTCATCCCGGATAGCCCAAACTGTACAAGGCGTCGCCAGCACCGACCTGAGCTTGTGCACGTAGTGCGCATTAAGCCATATGTCAGCGAGCGACTATGCGAGGCACCGTCGCTTCTACAAAGTGACTTGGCCTGGTTCCTTTTGGCGTTGCATAAATGGTTGCCAGACTGAAAGGGTCAGTGTTGCCAAATTGTCGCTAAATTTGACTGCAAATGTTTTTTTTTCTAGTTGTGGCTTTTCTGTGAGAATTTGGTGCCATCCGTGGTGCATTTCGCGAACGAGCGACGCTGGCCGTTTTAACTAACGGAATGAACCGCGCCTAGCAGAAGTCGAGCGCGGCGATGCTGCGCAATTAAGAGGCCAATTTTTTCGACTTCTGTAACGCGCGGTTTATTTCGTAAATAAAACAAATTCTTTGACGCGCGGTTCATTCCGTTAATTAAAACGAATTCGACTTCTGCTAGGCGTGGTAAATTTCGTTAATTGAATTGGCCTCCTAATTGCATGGCAGCGCCACGCTCGACTTCTGCTAGGCTCGGTTCATTCCTTTAATTAAAACGAATTCTGTAATGCGCGGTTCATTCCGTTAATTAAAAGAGCCAGCGTTGCTCATGCACTCGCGAAATGCACCGCGGATGGCACCAAAGTCTAACAAAAAAACCACTACTGCAAAAAAAAAACTTTTCGGCCAAATTTAGCGGCAGTCTGTCAACAACTACTTTAAATTTTGGCAACGCCTTCTTTAGGAAGATGTCTGCCGCATGAGAAAAAAAAACAGCTGCCACACCCTTTCTCTTCTTCACTTTGAAAATGTTCTCGGTCACTAACGTCACCTGTGGTGGACGGTGCAACAACGCAACACTTTGCATAGCCTCCGAAAGAGTGGTGCACAGTTGCAGGTCTTGAACAACTCTCGACTGACGCGCCCCTATGGGCCGCAGAATCAAAAACGCTTAGCTGGTACCTGGTTGTACCTGGTACCGCCCGTCGCAGTGATAATAGATGGATGGAAGGATGGATATGGCTGTACCCTTTAGATCGGGCGGTGGCTAGCGCCACCAAGCCGTAATACTTAATGTACCAAAAACTACATTTTTTTCCTTAAAAAGTGAGTTTGAGGATTCGTACTTTGCAGTGAAGAGTTTAATTTTCACTCGTGCCTTGTCTTTAGCCACCAATCACATAACCTCCTTCTAGTTAAGTCTACCCGCTTAAAGTTTATTTTGCCCTCCCGGTCCCTAAACCCCAGTGCTTTGAAAAACTCTGCGCCATCATCCTGAACTATAGGGTGAAGCCCTTTACAGAACATTATCAAGTGTTCGGCAGTTTTTCTTCCTCTCCACACGCACTGCATACTGTGTCTACCCCTTCGTATTTGGCCCGATATGTCTTGGTTCGCAGTACTCCCGTCCTAGCCTCAAACAGTAGAGAACTACCCCCAGTATTATCATAGATCCTTTCCTTGGCAATTTTCTGCTTAAAAGTTCGATAGATCTCTAGTGCGGACTTCTTAATCATGCCCATTCTCCACATGTCAGTCTCCGTTTCCTTCACTTTCTTCTTAACCGATAGTTCTTTTTGGTTTGGCCACCTGCAGTTTTCTAAGTATTTACCAGTCAACTTCCTGGTTCGCTTCCTCCATTTTGTATCGACATTCTTCATGTACAATTAGCTGAATACCTTCCTAGCCCAACGCTCCTCCCCCATTTTTCTCAATCGCTTCTTAAACTTTATCTTGCTGCTAGCTTCCCTGCCCTCAAATGATGTCCATCCCATATCACCTTATACTCCCTGATTTGGTGTATTCCCGTGAGCTCCTAAAGCAAGCCTACCTATTCCACGTTGCTTAATTTCTAATCTTGCTTGAACTTCTGATCTCATGCACAAGACCGAATTGCCGAACGTCAGCCCAGGAACCATGACCCCTTTCCATATTCCTCTCAACACATCATACCTATCGTAATTCCACAGTGCCCTATTTTTCATCACTGCTGCATTCCTGTTACCTTTAGTCGTCACGTATATTTCGTGTTCCCTCAGGTACTCGGTCCCAATGCTTATCCATACACCCAGATATTTGTATTTATCTGTTATCTCTAGCGTGACCTCCTGTATTCTAAGCTCACTACTTTCGTTGTGTTTGAAAATCCTGACTGCTGATTTTTCCTTACTGCATCTAAAATCTAACCTATCTCCCTCAATACCGCAGATGTCCATCAATCTCTGCAAATCTTCCTTGTTGTTGGCCATTAGCTCTATATCATCTGCGTACATTAATGCTGTTAGTGCCTGATCAATAAGTTTCCTTGTTTGACTAAAGAGAGGTTGAAGCCCAGTCCTCTTCCCTCTAATTTTGTTTCTAATCCTTGTAGGTACATCATGAATAATGAAGGTGACAGGGGGCACCCCTGCCTAAGCCCCCGTTTTACCTCTGAAGGCTTGGATACCTGTTTTTCCCACTTTATAACTACCTTGTTACCTTCACAGATGCCCTTTAAAAGATTAGTGACTACATGTTCCACGCCTAGTGTGTCCAGTATTCCCCACAATTCCTCTTGAACCACGCTATCGTACCCTCCCTTGATATCCAAAAATGCTAGCCACAGGGGCCTGTGTCCCTCTTCTGCTATTTCGATGCACTGCGTCAGTGAGAACAGATTGTCTTCCAACCTCCTGTGTTTCCGAAACCCATTCTGCAGTTCCCCCAGCACCCGGTCATCCTCTATCCATGCCTGCAGTCTTTCGTTTATAATCTGCATCGCCAGCCTGTAGACCACTGATGTCACTGTTATAGGACGGTAGTTATTTATGTCAGCTTTGTCCCCCTTTCCTTTATAGATCATGCTCATCCTGCTAAGTTTTCATACATCGGGGACTTCACCATCGATTATTATTTTGCTCACTGCCTCTCTCAAAGCCTGCTTAGACTTCGGACCCAATGTCTTTATCAGCATAACTAAAATGCCATCTGGGCCTGTTGATGTACTACTAGGAACCCTCTTCTCAGCCCTTTCCCACTCTCATTTTGAAATTGTAGCCATCGCGCCACTTGATCCATCCTTGTCTATTGTGGTGCATAAGGCACTTCTTTGTTGAAAGTTTTCTGTCACTCTTGTTCTTATATATTGAATAGCTTCGCCCCCTTCTAGACTAGCACCTTGAGCTGTAGTTATAAAGCTCTGCTCTAGGCTTGTTTCATTTCTTAGGGAGTTTAGATGGTTCCAAAATTTCGCAGCTGCCTTTCTATCTTTTTGATGTACTTCTGCCAGCCACTGAGCTCCCTTTCTTCTAATCTTTTCATTGATCAGAAGGGATGCATCCCTTCTACAGCTTAGAAAGGTTTCTTATTTTCTTTCAACATCATCTGTCGGTTCACCCCACTGCTTAGCATGTCTGTGTTCCCTAGAGGCTTCCTGACGTTTTGCTATGGCTCTCTTAACTTCCTCATCCCACCAACTTTTGGGTTTGTGTTTTCTTTTCCGGGGTGACTTGTCACGCGTCTTAGCAAGCTCTAGCTCAAAGAGTCTAATTAGATTCGTGTAGGTCCACACTGTCTTATTCTCCTCCGTGATTACTTTCTCAATTTGTTTAGTGGCTATTTCAATTGGCCTTTCTGGATAAAAATTCTCCTGTAGTTGCTCATCTTGTCTCCTTCCCACTTTCACTGCTCTTCCAAAACTTAGCTTGATACGTTTGTGATCACTACCCAGACTTCTGGAGCCACCTTCATCTATGGGCATTCCCCTGAGCTTATCATACATCCTATGTGACATCAGTGCGTAATCTATCGTCGACTGCAGCCTTTCTACCTCCCATGTTATTTGCCCTTCACACTTCTCGGTACTGTTGCAAATGATCAAATCAAGCCTTTCACACATATCCATGATCATTTTGCCTGTCGGGTCGGTATACCCATCTATATTTTCTATTTGCGCATTCATGTCTCCTAGTATAATTATCTCGCACTCTCTTCCTAACTCCTGAATGCCCTTTGATATACACTCTACCATTGCCTGGTTTCCTCTCTGGCCTTTGCTCCCGTCCACAAGTACACGAAACCAAGGAGTGTCATTTGACCTGCCACTTTCCCTTTTAGCCATAAATGTTCCTTGCACTCCTGCCTGACCCTTTGCCAGTCTGTACTTTTATGAATGAATGCCCCAATACCACCCCCCTCTCTGCTGCCTTCTGTTCCATTACAATATTCCCACGCGTAGTCCGGATTGTTCGGAGGTTGTTCCATGTCCCTGAGATGTGTTTTTACAAAACCATATACCATCGGCCTCTCTTCCCTTAGCTGTTCTTCTATCTCTTCCCACTTCAGCCTGTTCCTACCACCCTGCATGTTAATATACCCTATGTCTGAATTGGCTCGGCGCTTGTGGCTACGTCTATTTATGCCCCGGACTCTACCTATCTTAGATGTTGGTGCCACTTTGGAATCGTATCTGCCCATACCACCTGTCTAAGAGATCTCCCTGGTTGTTTTCCTCGTTAATAGCTATCCTGCACTCCGAAGGGCTCGCTTGCCCCCCAAAAAAGCTACTGCGCGTCCTGCAAGTCGCCAACCCAGCTCATGACCTAGCCGTCCATCGAAGTGAATTCTGTCTTGTTGAAAACCACCCCACTTATGCACCTCTCTGTTTATTTCCACCACTTCAAAGCCTTTCTCTCGACTCATCCGCCATATCTCTTGGTTTGCGTTGACAACCGCTCTTTGCAGGTTGCTATCACGCACCGGTACTTCCGGTATCGTGCATATTGATACGTGTATGGAACTGTCGCCCCGACACAGCTGAATCGGCACCCAAATGAAGAAGACGACAACGTGGTTGTAGTGGGTTGGACTCTCGAGCTTCTCCCGTTGGCCTGCATGACTGTGCGCTCTTTAAGCTGTTAGCAAGACCAGCTCTCGGGGAATAAATCTTCCCCGTAACATCTTTTGGTGGAAGGTGCGGGGTCTTCACACAACCCGGCTCTGGAACTCCGCAGTGGACGTCAGCTTTGTCCAGCTGCGGTGCCTGAAACTGGCACTCAGGCCTCGCCATCCGCGCCGGCTCCATCACCTGTGATTCCCCCCATCTTCTCGACCCTGGCACGTTTTCCAGGACAGACAGCACGGACGTTGAAGAATGGCTCGCATTATTCGAGCGCGTCAGCAAGCACTACAGGTGGGACGAAACACTTATGCTGGCAAGAGAGAGAGAGAGATAACGATGCAAGGAAAGGCAGGGAGGTTAACCAGACGCACATCCGGTTTGCTACCCTGCACTGGGGAAGGGATAAAGGGGAGAAAAGAGGTTGCAGAAAGATGAGAAGGTACACACAATCACGAGCACACTCGGGGAGCACACACAGTTTACAGGCGGTCACTCAGGTTTGTTGACCTAAGGTAAAGTAGCAGTGCTTTAGTTGCTTTCTGCGCAACTGAGGCAGATGCCCAAGGTCCTAGTATCTTCTGCACACAGAATGGTCCGGGGTCAAGTCGATTCAAAACCATCCGTAGCTGGCATCGCTGTGTGTCGGCAAATATTCTATTCTACCTACGGGGTACGGCACGCGCCTGGTATGAGACGCATGAAGAAGAATTAACCAGCTGGGACACATGCAAGCAAAAGTTTCGCGATTTGTTCGGTCGGTCCGTTGCTCGTCAGATGGCAGCCAGACAGGAACTCGCGTCGCGTGTTCAATCATCGACGGAGTCGTACGTCACGTACATCCAAGATGTACTGGCACTGTGCCGGAAGACTGACAAAAACATGTCTGAGGCGGACAAGATCAGCAACGTGTTGAAAGGCATTGCTGATGATGCTTTCAACATACTAATGTGCAAGAACTGCACCACTGTCGACTCCATCATATCTGAATGCCGACGATTTGAACAAGCTAAAAGCAGGCGAATCACCCACCACATCGCGAGACTGCCAAACACTGCAGCGATTTTGACTTGCGATGATTCTGCAGCGCCCCGTTCACTTGCGCCTCCTGCCAATATCGCAAGGATTGTTCGACAGGAGCTGGAAGCCATGGCACCCGCTTCCTATCAGCCCCCTGCGCAAGACAACTGGGCAACAGTCTCGCTTATTCAAGCCGTCGTACGCCAGGAGTTTGCTAACCTGGGCGTCCAGGTTCCCCAGCCCGCCAGACTTATGCCGCAGCCCATGAGCACTCCTGTCCACAACGCTGACCACCACTCTGCTCCACTTGTCGCTGCGGCAGCTTCGACTCCTCGGTTTCCACCACGCTACCGAAATCCATGTGAATGGCGCACGCACGATGATCGACCCATCTGCTTTTCTTGCTCTCGAGTTGGACACAGCTCCCGCCATTGCCGCAACAGGTCGTATTTCCAGCCAAGCTTTCGTAATGTCGACCGCCGTCAGGACCGTGGACACTATTCGCAACCCGGTTTTCCGGATGACCATATTCAGGACCCTTCAGCTCGCCGTTCATCTCCACGCTCCGAACCGTCCTACGCTTACGTCGTCGCCCAAAGAAACTGGTCTAGCCGCTCGCCGTCACCTCAGGGTCGGCCGTCACGCTCCCCTCAACGCCGCCGCTCTCCGTCACCGGCTTATTCTGGCCATTCCCCGGGAAACTGACGAGTGCAGCTCCTGGAGGTGGCGCTGCGTTGACGGCTCGGAACGAAAACCCTCAACCGGCTACAAATTCAAGACGCAATTTACTTCGGGTGTTCGTTGATGGCCACGCCGTTACTGCTCTAATTGACACTGGTGCCCAAGTATCTGTTATGAGTTCTACACTTCGATCTCGCCTGAAAAAAGTTCTCACAGCAGCTATGTTCTCTACTGTTCGAGTTGCCAACGGAAGTCGAACATCGGTGCTTGGTATGTGCACTGCCCGTGTTACTGTTGCTGGCCACCACACTTCCGTTCTCTTCGCAGTCCTCGATGCTTGCCCACACGACGTCATCCTTGGAATTGACTTCTTAACCGCCCACTCCGCCCTCATCGATTGTTCTACCGGTATCTCACGGCTCGAATTGCCTTTGTGCTCCGATTTCACTCCTCCAAGTCGCACTCGGCTACGATCCGTGGAGTCTCTACGGCTACCGCCCCAGGCTGCTATGTACGTTCCTTTGTCGCCCTTCCCGTCCGTTCCTGATGGAGACTATCTGGTAGCTCCCCTCATTGATTTGACCCTTACGCACCACATCGCACTACCACATACTATAGTGGTTGTTGCTAACAACACGGTGCTACTTCCAGTTCTGAACTTCTCTACGTCGACCCAAGTTCTTCCCCAAGGCATCACTTTAGCCGATCTTTCCACCCTTGATGAATTTTCGATTTGTTCTTTTACACCTGACACTAAAACCATGGCGAAACCAGTCATCACGTCGCAAAATAAGGCGTTCCTCGACAAAATGATATCCAGCGACCTCTTACCTTCCCAAGTTGCGCCGCTCCGGGGTGTTCTCTTTTCTTACCTGGATATCTTTGACGTCGACGACCGTCCCCTGGGCCACACAAGTGCCGTAACCTACCGCATCGACACCGGCGACGCCAGTCCACTCCACAAACGCCCTTATCGCGTGTCACATGCTGAGCGCCAAGTTATACAGACGGAGGTTGAGAAAATGCTGAGTAAAGACGTCATTGAGCCTTCATCAAGTCCTTGGGCCTCCCCTGTGGTCTTAGTTAAAAAGAAGGACAACACCTGGCGCTTTTGCGTCGACTATCGCCACCTGAATCGGATCACCAAGAAGGACGTTTATCCTTTGCCCCGAATCGATAATGCGCTCGACTGCCTCCACGGCGCCAACTATTTCTCGACCCTTGACCTTCGATCCGGATACTGGCAAATTTCGGTCGACGACCGCGACCGCGAGAAGACAGCATTCATCACACCCGACGGCCTTTACCAATTCAAGGTCATGCTTTTTGGGTTGTGCAATGCCCCGGCTACTTTTGAACGTATGATGGACTCTCTTTTTCGCGGTTTCAAATGGTCGACCTGCCTTTGCTATCTGGATGATGTAATAGTTTTCTCGCCCTCCTTCGAAAGCCACCTGTCTCGTCTCTCGGCAATTCTTGACGTTTTTCGTTGCGCTGGTCTCCAGCTGAATTCGTCGAAATGCTCATTTGGACGTCGGCAGATTAAACTACTCGGCCACCTTTTTGACGCCACTGGTGTTCAACCCGACACTGACAAGGTCCGTGCCGTCCGAGAATTCCCGGTTCCGCGTTCCACGCAAGAAGTTAGCAGTTTTATTGGGCTCTGCTCATACTTCCGCCGCTTTGTCTTCAACTTCGCGGATATTGCTAGGCCTTCACGGATCTTCTCATAAAAAATTTGGCCTTTTCTTGGGGAAGGGACCAGGAACATTCCTCACATCACCATCTGTGTTGGCTCATTTTGATCCAATGGCTCGAACAGAGCTTCGCACCGATGCAAGCAGCCATGGAATTGGTGCTATACTCGCTCAGATACAGAATGGCACCAACCGTGTGATAGCCTACGCTAGCCGCCTTTTGTCGCAAACGGAACAAAATTATTCTATCACTGAGCGGGAATGCTTAGCTCTCGTTTGGGCTATTGCGAAATTCCGTCCGTACTTATACGGACGTCCATTCACAGTCATCACGGACCATCATGCGCTTTGCTGGCTGTCGACGCTTAAGGACCCTACAGGAAGACTCGGCCGATAGGCACTTCGATTACAGGTGTACACGTTCTCGGTTATTTACAAATCTGGAAAGCTGCACAACGATGCTGACTGCTTATCCCGGCACACCGTTGATCAACCTAGTTCCACTGATTTGGAATCCGATGCCTGCGTTTTAGCCATCACTGACTTTTTGAACGTGGCTGACGAACAGCGCCGAGATCCATCGCTGCTCACCATCATTGACCGCCTTCAATCGCGTTATGCTGACCCTTCTCTTAGCAGATACCTGCTTCAAGACAACGTTTTGTACCGCCGCAACTTACAACCCGACGGCGCGGAACTTTTACTCGTCGTACCGCATCACCTGCGAAAGGATGTTCTGCGACAATTCCACGACGCTCCAACTTCTGGACATCTAGGAGTCTCCAGAACTTACGACCACATTCGACGACGAGTATTCTGGAAGGGTTTGTACCGCTCTGTTCGCCGTTACGTCGCATCTTGCGACCTCTGCCAGCGCCGAAAGAAGCCTACGACTCCCCCTGCCGGTCTTCTTCAACCTATTGAAGTTCCAGCCGAGCCATTTTATTGAGTGGGGTTGGACTTGCTAGGTCCCTTTCCTACTTCTACAAGTGGAAATAAATGGATTGCAGTGGCCACAGACTATGCCACTCGGTATGCAATCACTCGAGCGCTACCAACCAGCTGCGCAACCGACGTTGCCGACTTCCTGCTGTACGACATTATTCTCCAGCATGGCGCTCCGACTCACCTGCTCACAGAGCGTGGTCGCTACTTTCTATCTCGTGTTGTTGATGATCTACTCCGATCTTGTGCTACCCGTCACAACTTCACCACATCTTACCACCCTGAGACTAATGGCCTTACGGAGCGCCTAAACAGCACATTGACGGACATGCTTTCCATGTACGTATCTACCGACCACACTGATTGGGACATAGCTCTTCCGTTCGTAACCTTCGCCTATAACTCGTCGCGTCATGAAACAGCGGTCTACTCCCCTTTTTATATACTCTTCTGGCGTCATCCTTTACTGCCCTTCGACACACTGCTTTTATCAGACCACCCATCCTCCTCTTCGTACGCTGAGGATGCGATCACCCGTGCTCTCACAGCACGCGCGGCAGCGCGTGCTCGGTTGTCGTCGCAGACAGCACAGAAGTCTATGACCGTCAACATAGAGATGCCGTTTTTTCTGCGGAATCTCTCGTTATTTTGTGGCTCCCATCTCGACGTGTTGGCTTCTGCGAGAAACTACTATCGCGATATGCTGGACCCTATCGAGTCATTTGTCAGGTCACACCTGTGACCTACGAGATTACTGCTACCACAAACTCATCAGCTGTTGCACCCAGAACGGAAGTAGTCCACGTTTCTCGTCTCAAGCCCTACAACGCCGACTCACTCATTTAACAGGCACCGAGACGGTGCCTTACGGGCCGGGGTGATGATACGTGTATAGAACTGTCGCCCCGACACAGCTGAATTGGCACCCAAATGAAGAAGACGACAACGTGGTTGTAGTGGGTTGGACTCTCGAGCTTCTCCCGTTGGTCTGCATGACTGTGCGCTCTTTAAGCCGTTAGCAAGACCAGCTCTCGGTGAATAAATCTTCCCCGTAACAATATCACTACCTGTACCTTAGGAGATGATTGATTGATATGTGGGGTTTAACGTCCCAAAACCACTGATGATTATGAGAGACGCCGTAGTGGAGGGCTCCGGAAATTTCGACCACCTGGGGTTCTTTAACGTGCACCTAAATCTGAGTACACGGGCCTACAACATTTCCGCCTCCATCGGAAATGCAGCCGCCGCAGCCGGGATATGAACCCGCGACCTGCGGGTCAGCAGCCGAGTACCTTAGCCACTAGACCACCGCGGCGGGGCTACCTTAGGAGAGGTGGCGCGCATGTCATCGACACCTTTCGCCAGTGTGGCTGCTAGTCCTGCTGTATCTTCATTTAATACATCGTTTAGACCGCCTGAAATTATCACGAGGTTTCGTCTATCAGCTGTAGTTTTGAGTTTTGTGCTCGCTTGCCTCATGACTGCTTCCACCTTGCGTCCTGGGAACGTCCCTACTGCAACCCTCTTGTCACCTCTTACACTCTCTTTTATTGCTTCTGCGCATCGATTTAAATTCGAGTCCCCGGCGATTATTACATGCTGTGACGTTTCAGCGAGAGCGCCTGCACTTAGGGGTTACTTGCACATGTGACGCTGGCTGCTTTGTCCTCTCCCAGCCCCACCACTACTTCACTGAAGCTGGGCCTTGCGACAATTGAACCGGCTGAACCTGGTTTTTGAAACTTGCTTGCTCTTTCTTCTCCGCCGTCCTGGTTGCCAGTGCCCTACGGTTCTCTCCGTCGGCCGCTCCTTTGTTCACCTTGGCTAGTGGTTTTTCACGGACTTCAGCTTTTCTTCCATTGCCCTCGTTTTTTCTTGATTTGTCGCCAATGAAGTCTCTAGCTCGGTGATTCTCAACAGCAGCTCACTCTGTGCAACCGTCGTTTCTTTTATTTTTTTCCTTGAACTCACATTGCCTACACTTCGCGTCAGCTTCCTCTCGATTTGCTTCTGCACTTGGGTTCATTTTCAAACCCACCCCGCATTCTGAACACTTTACAGCCTGTTTAACCATGTCTTTATGATACCAATTGTCCTTACGACTTGTCTCACTCGATAATTACAAAACACGATCCCTGCCCTACGAAAAAAGAGAAAGTCTAAGCTCTACTACAAAAATTTGCATATTCAATGTACGTGAACCTCCCCCATGGGGTGGCAAGAGAAAAAAAATCACTAAGAAACAAACACCCCCACACACGCACAAACTAGTAAATACCTGGTGGCTGACCCCCGGAAAAGCCATACAATGTATTAAGTGCTACAAAGATTTTAACTGCTGCCTTAATAATTATAAAGGCAACCTCAAAACATGCAAAACCACTTATCTGCGCAGTCGATCGGGAGCGCTCAAAAAACACGTCCATCCACCGTGCCAGTCCGAACTCAACCGTTGCGTGTGCTGCGTGAAATATTCATCTATATACGAATACCGCCATCAAGCGGAAATACCAATAACTAAACGAGAGGTAGCATGACTGGGCTAGACTGCACCTGAGCGCGCGCGCGCAGGTGTAGTCTAGCCTTGCTGTGGAGGTGGCTACATAAAATGACGGCGACGACTTCTACTACTACTACTACATACATCGAGGACGCAAGACCTACGGCTTAAGAAGCTTCGCCCCTAAAAAGTCAAAACCGTTTCCGGATTGAATGTCGCGTTACGGCACGAGAAATGTGTATTTTTTGTTTTCGTTTAAACAAGCAACCACCACCAGCACAAGCAACCACCACCAGCAATTGAGTCCTGCCTAGCTGGGCGCTCAATAAAAGCAAAACTGTGACTGAGCGCTACAAAAGCGTTTCCAAATGATTACCCGTTGCGCGGTATAGAGAAAATGAGCTTTCCAGCCGAGAGAATTAAATTAGGTCGTTAGACGCCACCTATTGCAACTGAGAAAGCAAGATGCAATTTTTTTTTGTCAGTGCTGCTTTCATAGATCAGGTGGCATCAACGACACATTGTCTATAATTTTTTACCTTCGGTCCATTAACTTAGTGTGTTATACAGTTATAGAGGAATTTCTCTTGTTGCCATCGTTTGTGGTCGTTTTTTGTGCAGTGTTTAATGACCGTTGAACTTGGGAAGCTCACTGCGGTTTCGGAAAACGTTGCTGAAGTAGAGACTGTACTAACTTCAAATCGAGAGCATTTGCGAGCTATAATGGGCAGGTACATTGACTCAAATAGTGTACCACCACCCACTGTTCAATTGAGTAGGCCATCGCGAAAAAAAAAGTCTCTACTCAGAGGAAACCTGCCTGGCAAAAGCCACCGAGTGTAATGAACTTATATGGTGTGGCATGATGCTATAGCCTTTCGTGAGAATCTCATATTAAGATTCTGTCCAGCACAGCGCTAGTCCGGTTCGTTTTCGCTACCCCCTCGTGTGTAGGTGTGTCAGACTTCGTTAGTAAGGAAAGAGATGACTAAAATATAAAAAAGCAGTACCTTGAGTAACGTCATGGCTGTGACGCTGTGTTTAGCCATACTGCGTGAAAGTAGGGTTTTTATGTGACACAAACACACGTGGGCAGCGAGTATCCGCTACAGGTGATTGACAGTGCATATCTACCCGTAACGATGAGACGGAACATTGGTAATATAAATTCGAGCGCGTCAATAAAACCAGACTACGGCAGCGTTGACCCAACGAGTACGAATAAAAATCTGGATCCCAGCAGGAATCGAACGAATTTGCGTTGCTGTCAGGTATTGTACCACATTGGCAGGAGTAAAATGTCAGTGCAATGCTAGTTGTGGTCGCAATGCCATCTAACGGATTTTACAAAAATTATTTTTTGACAAGGTGCCTTGATGAGCGCGCACGCATTTAGAAGGCGCACAACTTTCGTGAGAAAGTCCGAATGAACTCGATCTTTTTTTTTTAACCGACGCTATGCCTTCCCACCACGTGCTTCGCACTATTCCCACGGTACGTGGGATCTGCGAAATTTTTTGCCTACACTAACTACAGAAACTTCTGACACTCGCGCATATATTCGCACTCTTGGCCGTTCACCGCGAGAGGGGTATAGAAGTCTCCTCTAGGTATCATCATCAGCCGTAATGGGCACGTGCACGCATGAGAAGAAGACATCAGCGCTGTCAGCAGGAATATCACTTAATACTCCCAATATTTTATCTTTTGGGGCCACTTCATTGGGACGCAGCGACAGGAACATCTGCGGGGCTATCTGCGAATTCATATATAACACAAAAAGATAACCTTGCTGAGTCAGCGATCAGCTCTCGAATTTTACTATAGCCACACTACCACTTATTATTTAGCTGATACACTGCAATGATTCAACTTTCAAGAGAATTTCATATAACGATTCCACCTCAGATATTCAACAAATTCTCTTATTTCTCTCCCCCCTTTCTCCTTTCTTTTACTATGCACCAAATTAATTTCACAGTCAAAACACAGTAATCATATTCCCCTAGTCTAAAAAACCTAAAGGTATTGACTTGCATTAACCACCGACTTCTTGGCCAATCCCCCTTTGTGAGTGAGAGCCACAAAAGAAAGGAACAAGCTAGCAAGCAAGCAAGCAGTTCCATCTTTTCTCATTGACTGGTAAGCTGCCAGCCACGCAGGTTCCTCTCTTTTAGTCTTGCCCCGCCGTGGTGGTCTAGTGGCTAAGGTACTTGGCTGCTGACCCGCAGGTCGCGTGTTCGCATCCCGGCTGCATTTCTGATGGAGGCGGAAACGTTGTAGGCCCGTGTGCTCAGATCTGGGCGCACGGTAAAGAATCTCAGGTGGTCGAAATTTCCGGAGCACTCCACTACGGCGTCTCTCATAATCCACGCTGGTTCCTGGTGGTTTTGGGACGTTAAACTCCACATATCATCATCATCATCTCTTTTAGTCTTACGAACGCACAACAACGTACGAGCTGCAAGAGGGTCTGATGTACGAGATTGCATTACAATTGCGTTGTGAGCAGCACGCAGCAAGCACACTGGGCTCAGGCTGCCACACTTCCGGTACACGTAAGCGCCGCACGAGCCAAATTTGTGTTTGAAGCAAGGCGAGCTTGAATTAAATAGGTGGAATGACGGTGTAAGAAGACGAAGACACGTTTGCCCACTTGAGAGGAGGGAACTGTCCATGCAGAATTACTGTTTGAGTAATGTCGACAACCGATATACACCGACAACCGATATAAATGTTCATAAAAATTTCTCCCGGCAGTCGCCTCCCATTGGCTCTCATATGTCACGTGAGTAACTGCCGGGCGAAACTTTCTTGTAATATTCTCCCGGCTACCGGGAGAAATTGACCTACCCTAACCTAACACACGCTAGGCCACATCTGTACAGTCTGTACCACAGCTGCCCGTTTTTTCTCCCCCCCCAGCAGTTAGTCACGTGACATATGAGAGCCAGTGGGAGGCGACTGCCGTGAGAATTTTTATGAACAATCATCCCGTTGGGCCGAGAGAATAGACACTGCGTTAATTATCTTCAAGAACCAGTACGCGTTTGTTTCGTACCCTGCAACTTCTGCTCCGCCCTTTGACACTTTTCGCTGCTCTTATTTAGTCAAGTGTCTAAAAATAAAGAACACCACGCAACAGCTATAGTCACGTTACCATGACATGAAGTAACAAGTAGTCACGGGACTCATAGTGTGGGGGATTGACCGGAAACCAGAGAATAGCTAACTCTAGCCATACTTAGTGGTATTATATCTTCTTTTCTAGTACGAGCTCATAACGTAGACAAGGATTAACTATGACGCGGAGAAGTACACCCTGCTTAAAGTTGAATAGGAAAGCTGTGACAAATGTATATTGACCAATAAAAGTTCCGCAAGCACATAATAGCACACACAATAAATAATACCAATAAAAATATCACTGCCCCATCTTGCCAAAGCCCGCTTTGCCTTGCAGCTGTTTTTTTGCGTGTGTGTGTGGAATGCTCTTGTGTGCGCATACGAAACTGTTATCCGTCGCTGTATATTTGTCACAGTTATTCGATTCAATTTTCAGCCGGTATATAGTACCCACTTGTCCGTGTTAGTTCTGGTCTACGTTACGCTCTCGTATACTTTAAAGTAATCAGGAATCACAAACTATTCCAATCAGCCATTTTTACAAGTAATTTACCAATACAAGAAAAATCGTTTATCTCTTTAGTGTCCCTTCAAATCACGCAGGTGTAGTCACACATGGACCCGAAACCCTCTTCTTCGTTGACGAACGTCGAGCCCAAGCTGTCGCGACACTCGCCCCAAAGCTCCGGCTCTGCTCTCGGTTTAAGCTCTGGCGCGGGCAGCAAGACCACGTCTCAGATAGGCGAAGTGACGCCTGGAAAAAAACACTATTCGAAGCACGCGCAACTGGAGACACCTTCCCAGACCCCATTCTCGGTCCGGGCCCTATGCGAGCACGCCCAGGTCACCGCTGGCCACGTCGCAGTCGTCCACGTCAGCGCCGGGGATGGTGCAGACTCTGCCGTCCTAGAAGAAGGTCGAACGTGCCGGAAAATCGACGCCCAGTCGCTCCAGCCTTAGCAGTACAATAAGACATGTCGGCGCTGTCGTTTATTAGAAGCGCGTAGGCGACGTCGCATTCGTGTATGTTGTATTTGGTGAGGCGTGTGAGGAAGCATGAAGGAAGTAGAAAGAAAAAAGGGAGCATGACGTCATGGAGTCAGCCTTTGCAAGCCAGCAATGTCAGCCCAACACGTGACCTTTTGCGTCAAGATCCCCCAAGCAACGACACTTGCCGAGACTTCAAAGTGTGGTATTACAGTGTCTAGAAATATATTTCAAGACATTGCAGTGGCATGACAGTGGTAGCTTTTATCTGAAACACGCTTTTCAGCGCAGACCGGCCGGCTCACGCCGGAGGTTCAAAAACGGAACGCCACGGCGATTACTAAAAGCTATACTGCACGGACTGACGTTTGGTCACGCAATCGGGCCGACACGCTGGGCTTCACTCGTACGCAATGCTCCCTCCTTTTTGTTTTTCCTAGCTCCATGCAGAGAAGCATACCACAGCGTGTGTCGGTATGTGAACGTGCATGTGAAGTATACCATTGTCAGACACAGCTTTGGAAGTCCCAAGAGGTCCTGTCCAGATGTCAGAAGCGTGCCAGCTGATCGCCTAAGCGTCTCAAGTACTAGTGCCGCTGATGCACTTGGTGATGTTCCGAGTGCGGGTCACTGTAGGGGCCGCCTTGTCTGTGTACGTCATGTGGCGCTATGACGCTCGCAATAAATCACTCAATGCAGGTCATGACAAATGCAGCAGTTCCCAAAAGCAAATTTAAATGAACGAACAACTTTTCAAATGATACAATTAATATAAAACACCGAGACGTAATCGCTGTAATTAAATAAAAGTCGCCTAAAGCGTTTCAGAAACGTACGGCAGACTCCGAGGCCGTGTACGAGACACCACTACCATTTCGCGGAGCTACCAAGTGCCCCTTCCCCGGCTGAGAAAAATCGTTGCAGGCGAGGCGTATTTAACTGCCGGAACAAGTTGGAAGTCGACAAAACGCCGCAAAAAATAATTATAAAATAAATAAGAGTAATAGCGCACATGTCGCCACCGAGTTTGCGAATCTCCCTAACAAGACTCTTACCCGTGCCGGAGAAATATTACATGCTCACTTCAAACACACGCATCATCGAACGCAACAGTGGGAACTACAAACTGGAATAGCCATGACTGCCCGTGCACGTGCTTCCACAGAGTTCACGGTAGCGGAGCAGCCGTGCTTCTTAAAGATGATTGTCTTTCTTGAGATCATCATCAGCATCATCATCAGCCTGACTACGTCCACTTCAGGACAAAGGCCTCTCCCATGTTCCGCCAGTTAACCCGGTCCTGTGCTTGCTGCTGCCAATTTATACCCGCAAACTTCTTAATCTCATCTGCCCACCTAACCTTCTGTCTCCTCCTAACCCGCTTCCCTTCTCTGGGAATCCAGTTAGTTACCCTTAATGACCAGGGGTTATCCTGTCTACGCGCTACATGCCCGGCCCATGTCCATTTCCTCTTCTTTATTTCAACTATGATATCCTTAACCCCCGTTTGTCCCCTAATCCACTCTGCTCTCTTCTTGTCTCTTAAGGTTACACCTACCATTTTTCTTTCCATTGCTCGCTGCATCGTCCTCAATTTAAGCTGAACCCTCTTTGTAAGTCTTCAGGTTTCTGCTCCGTAGCTAAGTACCGGCAAGATACAGCTGTTATATACCTTCCTCTTGAGAGATAGTGGCAATATACCAGTCATAATTTGAGAGTGCTTGCCGAATGTGCTCCACCCCATTCTTATTCTTCTAGTTACTTCAATCTCGTGGTTCGGCTCTGCAGTTATTACCTGCCCTAAGTAGACATAGTCTTTTACAACTTCAAGTGCACTATTACCTATCTCGAAGTGCTGCTCCTTTCCGAGGTTGTTGTACATTACTTTCGTTTTCTGCAGATTAACTTTAAGACCCACCTTTGTGCTCTCCTTGTCTAACTCCGTAATCATGAGTTGCAATTCGTCTCCCGAGTTACTCAGCAATGCAATATCATCGGCGAAGCGCAGGTTACTAAGGTATTCTCCATTAACTCTTATCCCTAACTGTTCCCATTTTAGGCTTCCGAAATCCTCCTGTAAGCACGCGGTAAATAGCATTGGGGAGATTGTGTCCCCTGCCTTACACCCTTCTTGATTTGTATTCTGTTGCTTTCTTTATGAAGCACTATGGTAGCAGTTGATCCCCTGTAGATTTCTTCCAGAATGTTTATATATACTTCATCTACGCCCTGATTCCGCAGTGTCTGCATGACGGCTGATATTTCTACTGAATCAAACGCCTTCTCGTAATCTATGATGGCTATGTATAGTGGTTGGTTATACTCTGAGCATTTCTCTATTACCTGATTGATAGTATGAATGTGGTCGATTGTTGAGTAGCCTGTTCGAAATTCTGCTTGTTCCTTTGGTTGATTGAATTCTAATGTTTTCTTTACTCTGTTAGCAATTACCTTTGTAAATAGCTTGTATACTACAGAGAGCAAGCTGATCGGCCTGTAATTCTTCAAGTCCTTGTCATCTCCTTTCTTATGAATTAAGATGATGTTAGCGTTCTTCCAAGACTTTGGTACTGTTCCCGTCAGAAGACACCTCGTAAACAGGGTGGCTAGTTTTTCTAACACAATCTGTCCTCCATCTTTCAGCAGATCTGATGTTACCTGATCCTCACCAGCAGCTTTGCCTCTTTGCATGCTCTCCAAAGCTTGTCTGACTTCTTCTATCATTACTCGTGGGGTGTCATCTGGGTTACTACTAGTTCTTATAGTATTAAGGTCGGTGTTGTCTCGGCTACTGTACAGATCTCTGTAAAACTCTTCCGCTATTTTAACTATCCTATCCATATCGGTAGTTATTTTGCCCTCTTTGTCCCTTAGTGCATACATCCGACTTTTGCCTATCCCAAGTTTCCTCTTCACTGCTTTGACGCTTCCTCCGTTTTTCAGAGCGTGTTCAATTCTCTCCATGTTATACCTTCTTACATCGCATAACTTGCGTCTATTAATCAACTTCGAAAGCTCTGCCCGTTCTATTTTGTCTGTTGTACTTGACATTTTCATGATTTGACGCTTCTTAATTAGGTTCTTCGTTTCCTGGGAAAGCTTGCCAGTGTCCTAACTACTCTGCCTCGAACTTCCATTGCACACTCCTTAATGATACTCGTCAGATTATCATCCATTGTATCTACGCTAAGGTTGGTTTCCTCACTAAGAGCCGAGTACTTGTTCTGCAGCGACACTCTGAATTCCTGTACTTTCCCTCTCAGTGCTAGCTCATTGATTGGCTTCTTGCGTATCAGTTTCTGTCGTTCCTTCTTTAAGTCTAGGCGAATTCAAGACCGTACCAATTTATGGTCACTGCGTCGTACTTTGCCAACCACTTCCATATCCTGCACGATGTCTGGGTGGGCACTCATTATAAAGTTTATTTCGTTCTTATTTTTGCCATTAGGGCTCCTCCATGTCCACTTGCGGTTTTCTCGTTTTCGGTAGAAGGTAATCAAAATCCGTAAATTATTGCGTTCTGCGAATTCTACTAGTAGCTTTCCTCTGGCGTTTCTAGTACCGATGCCGTAATCTCCTACTGCCTGGTCTCCAGCCTGCTTCTTTCCTATCTTTGCATTAAAGTCGCCCATCACTATAGTATACTGTGTTTTTACCGTACTCATTGCCGATTCCACGTCTTCATAGAAGCTTTCAACTGAAGCGTCATCATGGCTGGAGCATCATCACGCATCTAATGATTATCATGTTTGCACCAGTCACATATCTTCGTTATTCATTGAAGTCCCGTAATACCGAATTTGGCATATGTGAAGCTAGCAAAACAGCCGTGAGCGCATCACCAGTGTGGCATGTAGTCATGTTGTTACATGACACATGTCGTGATTATCATGTTTGGATGTGTCATACCTATGTCGTCCGTTTGCGTCACGTAATATCGAGTCTGTTACAAGTGAAGCTAGTGAAACGGCCGCGAGCGCGTCATGAGCGTAGCATGTAGTCATGTTGTTACATGACCCGCATCTCTTGTTTATCATGTTTGTACCACTATCATACCTTCGTCATCCATTCGTGTCCCGTAATACCAAATTTGGTGTAAGTGAAGCTAGCGAAACAGCTGCCAGTGCATCATGAGCGTGGCATCGAGTCATGTTGTTACATGACACGCATCTCATGATTATCATCTTTGCACCAATCACATACCTTCCTCATTCATTCACGCACTGTAATACCAAATTTGGTATATGTGACGCTAGCGAAACGACCGCGAGCGCATCATGACCGTGGCATGTAGTCATGTTGTTATATGACATGCATGTCAACACTTTCATGTTGGGGTCTATCGCTTGTGTTCGCCATGCAGTCATGTGATACCATATGAGTTTTCAACATGTCATGTGAACGAAATCACCACAAGAGCGGCCGGATCATGAAATGTAAATCATGACATACGTGTCATGATTTTCATGTTATGACAAGTCAAATATGTTCCTAATACAGTCACGTTATGTCATACCAAGTTTGGTATCGATGCCATTGTCGAAACGGCCAGGAGAGCTAAAAGTCGTAGGCTGATAGACAGATAGATAAATAGATAAATAGATATGTAAATAGATAGATAGATAAATAAATAGATAGATAGATAGGCCTCACCGCGGGGGTCTAGTGGCTAAGGTACTCGGCTGCTGACCCGCACGTCGATGGTTCGAATCCCGGCTGCGGCGGCTGCATTTCCGATGGAGGCGGAAATGTTGTAGGCCCGTGTGCTCAGATTTGGGTGCACGTTAAAGAACCCCAGGTGGTCAAAATTTCCGGAGCCCTCCATTACGGCGTCTCTCATAATCATATGGCGGTTTTGGGACGTTCAACACCACATATCATAGATAGATTTGCTTAAAAGGCCACTCACCGGGCCCCATACCAAATTTTAGTTAGACATTGCAAGTTGATGGGTGTCCGTTGAGGAACGTTTTGCCACAAAAATTTTTCGAATTGGTTGATTACGAGCGGTTAGAACAGGTTTTTGATGCGGAGCGAAAGGAGGGTGAGAGGAGGCGAGCTCGAAACCCTTGCCGCTCCTCCGCGTAGCCTTCGCAAGCCAAACCTCTTCCCCACCCTCTCCAGCATCCGAGCTAGAGGTGACGATCGCATGACGTGCCCGAACAAGCCCAGCCCACGTGCACCCGAGCGGCGTTGCTTTGTTGACCAGCGTTATTTCGTGATCTTCTGCCTGTTTCTGCGGGATTGTTTGGAAACGCTGGCTTAGAAGCGGTAGACTAGATGAGCACATTGAGTGCGCGAACGCGTAGGAGCGTTCCACGCCAGTCGTCTGCTCAATGCGCTGACCGCGGGGACCCGAACGCATGCGAAACGCTGGCACATTAGCCCCGCATCTCGTAGCATTTCACGAAAAGAAAAAAAAATGTAAGAAAAATGCGCACAATTTTTTATTGCGTCTCATTATTTATTTCAAGTTTTGTTCATCTCTTAAAGCAACAAATACATACACTGCGCATGTTATGGTAAATAATTTTTGCTATGTCACGTGCTACACTGTTGACAACGTCATAGCAGAGTCGTCTACGTAGAGGACCAACGTCACTGCATTGCCGTGTACGTAGGTCCAATCCTACGCCCACGTCATGCCCTCATTCTCTACGCGTGCGCCGGCAGAGGGGAAGGGGAGCAGCTTTGATCTTGAAATTTCACCCATTTCCGCGGCGCGTTGGGTTGCAAATTTTGGCAGACGTGATCATGAACGCCTCGTCTACGCATTGCGCTTGTCGGCTCAAAATTGTCAAACATGGTGAGTGGCCCTTTAAAGACGCCGAAGTTCGCCAAGAAATGCTTCGCATCTAAAAGCGGACGTTTTCTGTGTGTACACTTCGCTAAAAAATTCGCGGGATTTAACTGGATGGATGGATGGATGGATTGATTGATATGGCTGTACCCTTTAGATCGGGTGGTGGCTAACGCCACCAAGCCTTAATACTTAGTGAACCAAAAACTAAATTCATTTATTTTTCCCTTTAAGTAGTGAGGTTCAGGACTCGTACTTTGTAGTCAAGGGTTTAAATTTCCCTCGTGCCTTGACTTTAGCCACCAATCAGATAACCCCTTCTAGTTAATTCTACCCGCCTAAACTCTATTTCGCCCTCCCTGTCCCTAAACCACGGTGCTCTGAAAAACTGCGCCATCATTCTGAACTATAGAGTGAAGCCCTTTACAAAACATTATCAAGTGTTCGGCAGTTTCCTCCTCCTCTCCACACGCACTGCATACCGTGTCTACACCTTCGTATTTGGCCCGATATGTCTTGGTTAGCAATACTCCCGTGCTGGCCTCAAACAGTAGAGAACTACCCCGAGCATTATCATAGATCTTTTCCTTGGCAATTTCCTGCTTAAATGTTTGATAGATCTCTCGTGCGGTCTTCTCAATCATGTCAATACTCCACATATTGGTGTCAGCTTCCTTCACCATCTTCTTTTACCAACAATTCTTTTTGGTTTGGCCTTCTGCTGTTTTCTAAGTAAATACCAGTCAATTTTCTGGTTCGCTTACTCCATTTTGTATCGACATTCTTCATGTACAAGTAGCTGAAAACCTTTCTAGTCCACCGCTCCTCTCCCATATCTCTCATTCGCTTCTCAAATTTTATCTTGCTGCTAGCTTCCCTGCCCTCAAATGATGTCCATCCTATATCACCTTGTACTCCCTGATTTGGTGTATTCCCGTGAGCTCCTAAGACAAGCCTACCTATTCCACGTTGCTTAATTTCTAATCTTGCTTAAACTTCTGATCTCATTCACAAGACCACATTGCCGAACGTTAGACCACAAACCATGACCCCTTTCCATATTCCACTCACAACATCATACCTATTGTAATTCCACAGTGCCCTATTTTTTATCACTGCTGCATTCCTGTTACCTTTAGACGTCACGTATATTTTGTGTTCCCTTAGGTACTCGGTCCCATTGCTTATCCATACGCCCAGATATTTGTATTTATCTATTATCTCTAGCGTGACCTCCTGTATTCTACGCTGACTGCCTTCATTATCATTAAACATCATGAATGCTGATTTTTTCTACTGAATCATGAAACCAAAACGACGGGGTGCTGCCACCTACCAGTGACTCTGCTTAAAAAAAACTCATTTATTCACAACACTGCTAGATAGCGCCATATATCACACCGTGCCTCCAGAGGGAACCTTTTTCGAAGGAGGGACCATCGGCCGTGCGGCCCAGAACGTCAGTCAGAAGAATACGCCCATTGGTGCAGGCCTCTGGGCTTCCGCATTAAGGGGGATTTTTGTAGTTGTATACAACTGTAGAAACGTAGAGAGCGGAGTTACTACCACGAGTTGCGACGAAACGAGCTTACGAGCCAGGATTTGGCTTGCTCGCGTAGAAGCCAAGCAACGCGATGTTTTTGTACTCGGTCCAAAAATAGGAAGCGTCAGAATTGCCCGACAGGCAGCATCGGCCGCACATTGCCATTCGACGTCATGGCGTGCCACGGTGCATGGCTGCATTAAGAGCAAACATCATAAGCTCGAAAATGCACACGACACCGACGAGCGATGCTAAGAGCGACGAAACAGGGCGTTCGCGCGACCTGTAGCGGGATAGTTTTCGCGCGATCGCTCGGTTCTCCAGATTTGCAAACCATCGCTCATCGCCCGGAAGTGCTGGGCTCAAGCAGCCAATAGCGAAAAACCGGAAAAGACAAAGTCTACATAGGTGCACGTGACCCTGCCCTAGTCACGTATGCGCAACGAGAAATAACGCAATGTTTACGCAAGTGCATATGAAAAAAAAGTGTTGCAAGGCATTCATAAACACTTTCCGTTTCATTACACAACAATATATCTTATTTTTAAATTGCATACCACTCACTACGTGGTTTTCTTGGTGCGAGTAGACGGCCTCATGCCAGCAACAGTGAAGTTCGCTCGCCGAAGCCGTCGCGTGAATGAGGTTTGCCTACGCTAGCGACTGATCGCGCGAAGACGATCTACGTCGCATCGCTCGTCGCTGTCGCGTGCATTTTCGCGCTTATGAGGTTCGGCCCTTAATCGAGCAGTTCATTAAATTGCGCGCACATGCAATTCAACACTCCTCATTGCGCTGTCGTTGGGTGTGGCGAAGTGTGTGCAGCTGTGCGTCCTTAGAAAGTACGAGTAGCCTAGCCTTATATCTCGTTTTGAAGTGCTGAAAAGGACCAGATTAATATGGCGATTACTGGATAATTTGCTCTCATTTACAAACGAGGATTAGTATATGATGGCTTTACCGTACCGCGAAAAGACGCGTGGCACGAAGAAACACACACAGCGTTCATTAGTGCGACTGGAGCGCCTCGACCCATGCGCGCGTGCGTTTGAACACCATAGATGTACTACGTTGAATGTGATTTCTCTGTGCGAAAGGGGGCAAGCGAAGCTCAAAGGAATTGATTGCCGAGATTTATTTCTTAGGAAAGTGCCAAAATACTGTTTACTTAGGCTTAATTCTTCGTTAAGGAACTGTAGCTGGTAAAAATTAAACTGGGGCCCCATTGTACTGCCCCGGTATCATTACAGGCATTTGGCTAGTAAACCGTTGAAATTTGTTGATTAGAAAATGCTATACAAAAAAAAAAAACTAGCGCTGGCTTAGCTCGGCTATGCCAGGATATACGTAGGTAGTGGCACTCAACTCGACGTTTGCTCAGCTGTGGTGGTCTAGTGGCTAAGGTACGCGGCTGCTGACTCGCAGATCGCGGAATCGGATCCCGGCTGCGGCGGCTGCACTTTCCGATGGAGGCGAAAATACTGCAGGTCCGTGTGCTCAGATTTGGGTGCGCGTTAAAGAATCTCATTTTCGAAGCCCTCCACTACGACGTCTCTCATTATCATATTACGGTTTTAAGACGTTAAACCCCATATATTAATCAATCATTATTGATTGATATATAGATACTATGAAACTATATATGAAACTTAGCGTTTCATTCATGAAACTACTTACTGGCGTCGAGTCTTTGATGTGCCATTCTTTCACAGGCGTCGCAGACATATCCACACAGGTTGTTTTCGAAGTTCGTTTCGAAGGTCTTAGTCGCACTGGCACTTTCACCAAGTTTCACCGAATAGTCAGTCCGTCAGGGTGCCTTGACGTCATCGACGGCTTCTTGTTGTTGATGCTGCGGAGACGGTCAGACACGTCGCTAGTCCTCCTGCGGACGCCTCTTCGCTAGGCCTTGCTCCCATTGCTCCGGTGTTTCCGCAGCACGTTTAGCCTTCTTTCGTTCTTGCTACGCTCAACGGCCGATTTCCAGGCAACTACTTCAGGATCCGATGAGTTAAGCTTCTCCGCTCTTCTGCGCCGTTGAGTAGCAATGTCGCCTTCACTCTTCATGGCAATACCGTAGTGGCAAACGCGCCGCTATATCTACGGAGTGGCGTGGCACACGTGACCAAAGAAGAGAGCAGTGCGGCTCGAGGTGGCATCAGCATGCGTTTGCCGCGGCTATGACGTCACTCCTCTGGAATGCGCAGACCGGCCAGGCTCGTGCAGTCGCTGCTCCACGCGCATGCACGCCACGGCTCACCGCAATCCACGCAAAACTGACTTCAGTGAGAACAGCTCATGCTTCTAAAGTGTATACGCGTAATGCCATGGTCATGTCGTTGTCGGAGGCAGCGGTCGGCGTGTCTGAGATGAATTTATTTGGCGGAATTTGTGGCCGGGAAACGGAGGATCAAACTGCAGCTTGCCCCGCCGTGGTGGTCTAGTAGCTAAGGTACTCGGCTGCTGACCCGCAGGTTGCGCGATTGAATCCCGGCTGCGGCGGCTGCATATCCGATGGAGGTGGAAATGTTGTAGGACCGTGTGCTCAGACTTGGGTGCTCGTTAAAGAACTCCAAGTGGTCAAAATTTCCGGAGCCCTCCACTGCGGCGTCTCTCAATCATATCGTGGTTTTTCGGACGTTAAACTCCACAAATCAATCAAATCAAACTGCATCTTTATGCACACTGGGCAACGATAGCGGCGAACTGAGCGTCGGCCGTCGACAATCAGATCCGCGGCACGGTGTGATGGCTTCTAGGCGCACGGCATCGAACGTTCCAACGTTATCGCTTGGTGGCGGCGTTCCTTTGAGAATAAACCTAGCTGTATACATGTGCATGCACGCCCAAGTGTGTCTGATCATACTAAGATAATCTGGAATGCGAGATATTCTATAGCGTGCTGCAAAGCATTATCAACATGTGTAATGAGCCGGTAACAAATAAAAATTGCCCGCAGCTTCCCTCGGGGGAACACTGAGGAGGATGCGGAAGCGGTTCCGCCAACAGTTTAACCGGCGCTGGTCGAAGGGACGTCGATCATTCTGTTTGTGGATACGTTGGCATTCATTTCACGGCGACTTCGGACGTCGACGCGCCGTACAAACCAACGGACGAGCGGCAACTGAGCGAGCGAGCGCCGACCTTGAGTATATATACAGCGCGAAGGCGCATGCGCTGTCAGCTGTCAAATGTTCTCGAAGGAGAAGCGCGCGCGCGGCACAGATGGCGACGGCGCGACGGCGCATGCGCTGTCAGCTGTCGAATGTTCTCGAAGGAGAAGCGCACGCGGCACAGATGGTGGGCGACGGCGCGACGGCGCATGCGCGCGCGTCAGCTGTCGAATGTTCGAGAAGCGGTGCGGACGGCGCGGACGGCGCACTACAAGGCGCGAGTATAAGATGCTTCCGCATCTAAAAAATGGCAGATCCCACGTACAGTGGGAATCATTGATATGCGAAGCATGATAGAGAAATGTCGAAATGTCACTTTTAAATCAGCACAACGTTACGAGGTGGAGGTAAATGATGCCGTACATGCCTTCAGTGTCATCATCATCATGTTTGGATGTGTCGTATACCTTCGTCATCTATTTACGTCACGTGATACCAACTTTAGTATAAGTGGAGCTAGGGAAACGGCCGTGAGCAAGCTACGAGCGTGGTATGTTGTCATGTTCTTACATGACACGCGTGTCATAATTATCATGCTTGCACCACTCATATTTTTCGTCATCCATTGACGTGACGTAACACCAAATTTGGTATATGTAGAGTTAGCAAAACGGCCACGAGCGCATCATGAAGGGCCCAATATACTCCAATGTAGCGTTGGCGCGCGCGCACGCTGGCCACAGGGACGCTAGGTTAGCAAAACGCGAACACTCTATAGGGAGCTTGCATGAACGGCGGCGACGCAATGCATTTTCGGTAGACAGCCATGTTTTTGTCAGGGGTGGTAGGGGAGCGCAGCAGCGCAGTCATGTTTGCGAGCGTTGGCGTAGCTTGCAGGCGTGATCGAGTGTGAGCGCTACGCAAAGTGAACTCCAAAGAAGTGTCGTGCACGATGTCAGCCTAACCGGAAGACTACACCGCAACATGACAGGTATCTCATGAATACTATGTTTGCACCAGTCACACACCTTTGTCATCCATTGGCGTCACGTAATACAAAATTTGGCATATGTGAAGCTATCGAAACGGCCGCGAGCGCATCATGAGTGTGGCATGTCATGTTACATGACACGCAAGTCGTGATTATCATGTTTGGATGTGTCACTTACCTATGTCGTCCGTTCACGTCGCGTAATATCGAGTCTGGCACATGTGATTGATTGATATGTGGGGTTTAACGTCCCAAAACCACTATATAATTATGAGAGACGCCGTAGTGGAGGGCTCCGGAAATTTAGACCACCTGGGGTTCTTTAACGTGCACCAAAATCTGAGCACACGGGCCTACAACATTTCCGCCTCCATCGGTGGGTCTGGCACATGTGAAGCTAGCGAAACGGCCACGAGCGCATCATGAGCGTAGCATATAGTCATGTTGTTACATGACACGAATCTCATGTTTACCATGTTTGCACCAGTATGATACCTTCGTCATCCATTCAAGCCCCGTTATACAAAATTTGGTATAAGTGAAGCTAGCGAAATGGCCGCCAGCGCATCATGAGCGTACATTTAGTCATGTTACTATATGATACGCATCTCATGATTATCATGTTTGCACCAGTCACATACCTTTGTCATCCATTCACGTAGCGTAATACCAAATTTGGTATATGTGACGCTAGCGAAACGGCCGCGAGCACATCACGAGCGTGGAACGTAGTTATGTTGTTACATGACACGCATGTCATGATTTACATGTTTGGGTCTGTCGCTTGCGTTCGCCATACAATGATGTCATACCATACCAGTTTTGCTACATGCCATGTGAACAAACCACTGCAAGAGCTGCAGGACCATGAAATGTAAATCATGACATTCATGCAATTCATGTAATGATTTTCATGTTATGACTAGTCAAATATGTTCTCGATACAGTCATGTTATGCAATACGAAGTTTGGTGTCATACCATTATCGACACGCCCAGGAGAGCTAAAAGTCGTAGGTGGCTATATAGATAGATAGATAGATATATATAGATAGATAGATAGATAGATAGATAGATAGATACGCTCAAAGTCGCCGAAGTTCACTAAGAAATGCTTCGCATTTAAAACTTCAGAATTGAGTGGGGCCTAGTGACGCGTTCACACGCTCAAGCGTATCTGATCATCCTAAGATTATCTGAAATGCTCCGACATATTCTCTAGCGTGGTGCAAAGCATTATCGACCCGTGCAATGGACCGGTAACAACAACAAAAAAACCTGAGAAAGAAGTGTGGCAATGTGATTCTGTTTAACTAGGCATGTTAACTGTCTTATGGCTCTCACCAGTCTTCGAATAAATAATAATCGTCAAACAAAGCTGGTGCATTTGTCTAAAGAGATTTAATCATGAATAATTACTGGGGTTTGACGCCCGAAAACCGCCATATGATTATGAGGAACGCCGTAGTGGAGGGCTCCGGAAATTGTCTACGGAAAGAGAGATGATCAATTCGTGAATGCGGGTAACGCTGGAGCTTGTAGTTTCGAGAAACGGACTCGACTTCTTTGAGGCTGCAAGTTCTGCAAAGTTTCAACATGCTTCAAAGCCCCTCCAGGGCTTCTGTTGCAGTCTCGAAGAACACTAATTCGCTCGTGAAAACGATGCGACATCCCATGGCCATAAGTTTTTACTTATTCCAGTTTCCGTTTCCCCGTGCACAAATTTCTTCAAATGAAGTGATGTTGATATTTGGGATTTAACGTCCCAAAACCACCATATGATTATGAGAGACGCCGTAGTGGAGGGCTCCGGAAATTTCGACCACTTGAGGTTCTTTAACGTGCACCCAAATCTGAGCACACGGGCCAACGACATTTCCGCCTCCATCGGAACTGCAGCCGCCGCAGTCGGGATTCTATCCCGCGACCTGTGAAATGGAGTAATGTACAAGGAAAATCAGGAGAGGCAAAAAATGTACCAGATGAGTCTTCTTTTCTTCGAGTGTACGAGCACTTGATTCGTTTCGTTATATATGTTTCTTTACAACGAATTTCCCTTCATCCGATTTTTTCCCGCCCAGGCGCAGGTGATCAGTTCACTCATGCGCAAGCAAGCAGCGACTTCGACATCCGTATCAGTGCTGGTCGTGTCCGCGGTCCTGGTGAGCGCCTTGGCATTCTACGTCTTGTAGCGCACCGTGCTGTCGAGAGAATCTGAAAGCCTAGTGTCGCTAGCGAGCCACGTTTACTTCGTGGTCGCCTGCGAGGAGCACGCGGCTTTCTTCCGTCGCAGTTTGTACACTCGAGTGCATCCATGCACGGACATAGCAGCTCACGTCTGCTGCCACTGGACGCCCTCCAGCGCCCTGGTTTCTGACCCATAGAGTTTCTCAAAGTTAACCAGAGGGCACTCTGGCGCTGCGATCGTTCAGCGACCTTGGGAATGATGGGTAGTACACATATTTTCCCAGTTTTCGTACTTGTGGGCGACGAGTCGTACTTGCGGCTTCGTTTATTGCTGTGTTTCGATTTTGTTTTAAAGAAAAGAACAAAACCTTTTGAACTTAGGGACTTGATTCAAAATATTAGGCTTAAAAGAATAAGGTTGTGAAGTGGAAACGGTGAACATTTGCTAATTTACGTTTACGTGATAAAACAGATCCAAGCTACACGAACACACACGGAGCCAGAAGCAGGCCAGAAGTACGAAAATTAGACAAATGTGTGTACTACCCGTCATTCCCATGCTCGTTGAAGCGCCGTGTGTTGCAACTCCCATAGACACTAGCGCCAGAGTTCCCTCTAGTAAGTATTGTGGGAAACTCTTTGTTCTGACCTCACCCGAGACATGGCACTGGCCTGGACGCTCAGGGCCACGGACTGGCTCGTTGCTAACAACTCGTTCGATAGTGTTTCGAACTCGGTGAGAACACTCGACGTCAGGGAATTCAGCGGGGCCGATTAAGGCTTGCTTGTTCGTATGGCGTATTTGGATAACCGTGGTAAAGCGAAGGAACAGGAAGGCAACAACACGACCCCATGGGACGCAATAACAGACACAACGTGTCTCCGCGTGTCTCTCGTTTAGTGTTCTGCTTCTGGCGCAGCCGCTGGAATTCAGCCACCTATAGTCAAGCTTCTCGTACCTTCAGGTATAGAGTGATATGCGCTCTAACTGGCGTGAAATACTATCATTTCTGGTTTGACAATGCCCAATGCTATGCCCCAGGGGTAATAATACAACGCCACCATATTTGCCGCCCTCCACTCAGAAGGCCAATGAGACGATGTTCTTGATGAGAATAATAATAATAAATATTGAATTATTAATAATATTTAACGGGAACAGGAACAATCATAAGGCCTTTGGGCAGGTGGCCAGGTGCACGCAAAAATAAAACAATAAATAAAGATATACACCATATTAGAGACAGTTTTCAGTGAAAGCAACCAAATAAAAAGTGCGAAAACGCACAGACAAAAAGCAATACGCGCAAAATTGGAACAATAAAGAGAGAAGACGAGAATCATGCAATGGAGTGAGAAATAAAGGGTAATATACACAACTATGTAGAAAGCTTCCTGTAGGTCGGAAAATGAAAGACCTGCACATTGTGAAAAAAAAACTGTATCAAAACAGTGCAAAGCTGACATAAAACAATGATAGTGGACTGTAAAAAACATCAATATAATGAAAGTTAACATTATAGCGACTTCGTATTGTGTGATGATCAGAGTGTTGAAAGAAGACGTCAGGTACATGAAATGGTCGATTCTCGATGGTAAACTTACGCGAAATCTGAAAGTTAACACAACTGAGAATTTATTAGAAGAATATAATACCGTGAACTAGTTTTTAAAAAATAAAACGTCAATATAATTTAGTCGGCAGTTGTTTGGACGACCACTGCTGAAGCTGACTAACCTGGTAGTGGTAGGACGACATATAGAGTCATTTCTAGCGAAACAATGATTGAAAATGCTTACGAATTTTTCTGCACACGCTCAAAGGCGTCACTGCCAAACTTAATACTGCCATTGTGGATGACAGATGCATACTCAATTTGAAGAAGACATATTGCGGTGTACAGTTCGTGGAAGGATATAGAAGAACTGAATTCTTGAGAGATTCTGCAAATGCAGCCGATAGAACGAAGGCCTCGCATTTCAGGACGTTTAGTGTGAGAAGAAAAATTTTGCATGCTATAAAAATTACACCTAAATTCCTCAATTATAAACCTTGCATAACTACACAGTAGTGACAAGTATGGAAAACACGATGGATCTTTTGTGAAATACTCATGAATTTGGTGAAACAATTAACTTCTTTATATACGCTGACGGGCGCCAGATTTCTCGCGTAGCCGACTGCAAGCGACTTGACTAAGGTGTCTCAGCACATCGACTTTCGCGTGCCCAGATATATACTTTGGCTTAACATTGTGCTTCCACGCAATGCCGAAGCGGATCTCGGGACCACGTAGATAGAAGCTCATGTCTGAGATCTGCTCCGCCAGCTGTCACAACGATTCCAGCTACTCACAAGAAAGTCGTCTGTTCTTCCGACAAACTGATTCAACGAATTTTCACTAAGTATCCGGCCTGTTAATTGGATGCTCCGATGTCTCATGTATTCAGCATAACTTTTACCTTGAACAACTGTAAGCGTCAAATTTTGTGCAGTTCTATTTTTGTACAAGATGTTTTCTGTATATGCGAAAAGTCACAAGTGTTCGACGGGAAGTGCTAAGAAGAAACAAGGTTGTCACTTGGTGCTCATGTCAATACAAAATCTCTGAAGTCCCTGACGTCACACCGACATTCTGTTGCTATAGAGTCTCAGCAGTAAATTCAAACCTGAAACTGTCATCACCTTGCCTTTTAATACTAAATCTCTTATATCAATCATTACGATTAATAAATTTTGGAGAATAATTTGTCAGCCACATGACTGGGATTCAGGAACATGTGCAACTAGTGCCATCTCTCGTCGTCTACAGCAGCGGCCTGCCCTAACTTAATGTAATAAGGGCCAAAAATTATATCTGACCAAAAGACAGTTATCAAAAACTACACTCAGTTTTATACTGCAGAGACTTATCGAACTGCCTGGCAACGTTACAGTATCGCACTACGGACCACCTGGCTTCTCGCAGCTTTGATATTTAACAATGAGAACCTAGGTGTTTCTGTGGGTGGTGTTAGATTGTCCTGGGAATGCACACGCTTTATAGGGTGATACTGCAGTGGTACCACGACGTACCAGTTGGTTTCTGTTACTTATAAGCCGGAGTGGTTTTTGATAACTGGCGTTTTTCAAGAGATGTTAGGCCGCCGTTCCTGCTGCCGAGAGATGGCGCCGCGTCCAAATTTTCCCAATTCTTGCGAATGCCAGATTGTTTCAGTATCTTACATTAGTACCCGTTTAAAACTAGGTTGCGATGTCTCTACTTAGTCTAAAACACGATAAATGAGAAGCTTTGCTTTGCATGCATTTTCTCAGGCCCACCAAGGGACGTCGGGTGCCGTACTCCCGCTGATATCGGGCTTTCTGCGCAACAACAACAACAACAACAACAACAACAACAACAACAACAACAACAACAACAACAACAACAACAACAATAATAATAATAATAATAATATTAATAATAATATGAATGCAACTGGATGCACTATGGATTATGACAAAGGGAGGTTTGTCACCAGAGCTTGATTGAAACCCGAGAAAACCTGACAGGTAGTAGACCCTCTTGGCTACTGAAATGCATCATCTGCGCAATTAGACAGCAATGCTACAGCATAAACTGAGGCTGCAGAGTGCAACGTCTGCGCGGTATAAAAAGAATATTTTTAACTCGTTTCCTACGCTTGCGTCCACGAAGAATTCACTGACGTATTTCTGTCGCAGATGTGACGTTGGTAAAATTTACATCAGCAGATGACAATAAAAAAAACAGGAAGAAAACAATTATCAATGCGAATCATCAAGAGATTGAATTCGTGACCTCTCGGCACAGTGATGATGTGGACGGCGCTCGACGCACGTCGCTATGGGCGCAGAGCTAGGAGGCTCTACGAACGTGTTTTTAATTTCTCATACATTCTTTTTTGTACATATCTATGTATAGGCTAAACGATAGCCATATACAGATCGGCTGTAATAAGCAAGAATGAAGGCACTAAGAAACGGTGTTAACCACCATGACGATTTATACGTCAGGAAACAAAATCACACAACGAGTGTCGGGAAGTGCCGAATACCACGATATACTTGTGAAAAAGTACCGGGGTGAAGGTTGTGAGAGAAAAGAACCTTTGGCGAAGGGTGCCGAATATACGGGTATTTCGTTTAGGGACGTGATAGGCTTGAAGCTAGCCATATACACATAAGCTGTAAGAAGCAAGATTGATGAGACCAACATACTGAAGACGATGGCGAAGAGAAGTCGTTACGAAAATTTGTGGGTAACAGCGGCTAAAGCTAATTAAGGCCCTCTCAGACATCTTGCTAGGAAGCGCAGCCACTATAACAACGAACACACAACACAAGCGCTTGTGTTGTGTGTTCGTTGTTATAGTGGCTGCGCTTCCTAGCAAGATGGATCCTTACCAACTGGCCCGATACAATTGTTTATTGAGTTACCTCTCAGACAGTCATGAAACGTCCTTTTCTCCAGTGTGTTTCAAATTAAGCTGGTCATTCTACAGCAAAGTACAACTAAACTCAGCGGGTTCGTGTCTTCTTTCTTGTGCTTCGCCTGCATAGACTCAGCGTTGGGCGGGGCTCTGCACATAGTCGACTAGAACGGCAAAATCCAGCGCTACACATCAGACCAGCTGTTCTTCCTGACCTACTGCCGCCGCTTCTGCGACAAGCACACGAGCTGCAACTTGGTGGTGCGCAGCCTTGCTGACTTCAACTCGGTGTCCGGCTGCTCCAAGAGACGCACAGAGGAAGACGATCTCAGTCAATACCGTTTATTCGCTTTGCCTTGATTTATTATAACGCGCATTAACGGTTACCCTTTCTTACATTCGGTAGAGGAAGGTGAATTTACGAATAAATTATTTATTTATTCAAAATGTCTGAAATGGCTCATTGAAGGGGTTATAGCTATATGAGGGGTGGGCTCTTGCCACGCGCTAAATGCGCATATGCACGGAGTGGTGCACAACGTGAGGAAGGTAATTCTAATCTTGTGTAGTCTTATCAAAATGGGTGAAATGTGCATTATGGCGTAAGAAGTTGGCGAGTACACATATTTACCACTGTTGGAGAGGTCCGAATAACAAAAGGCACGTGTAATGGCGTGATGCGGTATGATGAGCAATCGAACTCGAGGAACAGGCACAGACATGCTATACGGTGGCGCGACTAAAGACAAGCAAGATTAGCGTGAGATTTAGGATCGGTTATGTTTGAGTGCCTACTACAATTAATCTTAAGAGATTAATTTTTCTGCACAGTTTAACCAAGATTTTATTGTTTGGTAGCCTCTAGAGAGCATGTAAATGCTTTCCGCGAAGATCGTTATCTTTTATTGCGATATCGAATATATAGACACTTTTGGGTGCACTTGCGCCGTCGGCGTTGGTGCCGCCGTGACGATCCGCATAAAGTACAAAACCATACCTCAGCCCCTAGTGATGTGCGTTCAAGTGTGAGCGAAAGCGTGCCTGGAGCTGACGTTTCCGGCTCAAGCGTAGGATAAACGCAGTGACGATTTCAAGTTAATAGTTTTATTGATGAAAGGTCAATTCTAAGCCCCTGCTGAATTAGGTTCAGAGCTGGTTGCTCAATTTGGAGTGTTTACGTTGATTTAGAAATTCGTAATGTATTGTCTTGACTACGTTAAAAATATGCAGCTTTGGTTACTTTAGGCATCACTAAAGCATATGATACTGTGCAACACAGCATTTTCCAAGGTCTGCAAGAATATTTTAATTTTTAGATGCGGGGCATCTAATACTCGAGGCTTGTAGTGCGGCGCCGTCCGCAAGCTTCCTCCTCCTTCTTCCACCATCTGTGCATCCCTTCATCCTCTACACACCGCGCGCGCTTCACTCCTCCACCATCTGTGCACCCTTCCTCCTCTACACACCGCGTGCGCTTCTCCTCTTCCCGAACATTCGCT
This sequence comes from Rhipicephalus annulatus, assembly GCA_013436015.1. Lineage (NCBI taxonomy): Eukaryota > Metazoa > Arthropoda > Arachnida > Ixodida > Ixodidae > Rhipicephalus > Rhipicephalus annulatus. The sequence continues at coordinate 565,676 of WOVY01014727.1, read as the reverse complement.
AGCTGTATAATGTAGCGCGCATGCGCCGTCACGCTTCGAGAACATCGGCAGCTGACGCGCGCGCATGCGCCGTCGCGCTTCGAGAACATCGGCAGCTGACGCGCGCGCATGCGCCGTTGCGCTTCTCCCCCTTCTCGAACATTCGACAGCTGACAGTGCATGCGCCGTCGCGCTGTATATATACTCAAGGTCGGCGCTCGCTCGCTCAGTTGCCGCTCGTCGGTTGGTTTGTACGGCGCGTCGACGTCCAAGGTCACGGTGAAATGAATTCCAACGAATCCACAAACACAATGATCGACGTCCCTTCGACCAGCGCCGCCCTTTCGCATACGTGTGTACGTGTTCACTCATTTAACACCCCCTCCTACAACCACGTTAACCAATTTAGCCATCGACCCAAGTAAGTCGCAATTTAACACCCCATTTCACAACCACGTTAACCAATTTAGCCATCGACCCAAGTAAGTCGCACTTTAACACCCCGTTAACCAATTATATGCTCCGCATCCTCCTCAGTGTTCCCCCGAGGGAAGCTGCGGGCAATTTTTTTTCTCGTACATAGCTGCATGAGTTCACATTGCAATTGTTTTGCAGAGGTGTTTTGATTATCCACTCACTCACAGGTGGTAAGAGTACCGCAAGGCTCAGGGCTTTGCCCGGTACTAGTTGATGCACTAACAAACACCATTCTACGTTGCCAGGACGTAACAACATATGTTTATGCAGACTATATCACGTTTTCTTCACAACGGAAGTCGATATTCACACCTGATATAAACGGCGGCAGCCCTACCTTAATCATCTGGTGAGCTGACTCGACGGAAATTATATTCAGATACGAAGCAGCTTATGGACCAGTGCCATTCAATGTGTGTAACCGCCTTTATTGCGCATGCGCAGCAGCTGGCTCAACTACAACGAGAACACACTCACGTGCTAGTGCATTGCGGCCTGTGGTTTTGAGCATTTTGTGCCTTTGAGACGTTTTTGAGTATTTATGAGTCACCAGCAAAATAATTGTGAACAGCCTTCATTTCCTACCCGTAAATATTTTTGGCGCCAGCTGGCTGCTGTTTCTCACCCCACAAATAATATTTGTACAGAATTCACTGAATCCTCAAAACGCGCATATATGCGATATCATCTCGACTCGTGGTAATTCATACCCTGGGGAAATTCCCTTTTGTGGTATTTTTTCTTTTAATGTAAAATTACTTCCTATTCATATTTTAGATGGTTTATTAAATGATCACCTGCACAACATGACAACATGGTTATATTTGCTACAGACGCATCACAGCGAGATGAAAAGTCTGTTTTTTTCTATATTTAGGCAAAATTTAGATCGATTTGACTCCCTTCAACTAGCCGATATTATACCGTTTTTGTGGCTAATATTCGGATCCTTGCGTAAGGCGAGGTATAGTGCTATCCTTACACGAGTTAAACACAACAGTTACATGAGCTGTTTTATCAACAAATTCTCCTGCTCTGCTGTACTTTCTCCTGGTGCTAAATTCTTTGTGATAAAGGCGTTTCGTGCGTTAGTGCCCACGCATTTGAGAAACATCGGATTCGATTGAATGCCTAGACACAAAAGTCTGTTTCTCAATGAAATTGAAGACTCTTTGGCTAATTGGTCAATAAGTGGACCGATTCAATTATATTTCGGATCCTCCGCGCATGTGATGGTTGCTAGATTTTGCGGGCGCGCGAATATGTAAGCATTTCCAGACACAGCACTAATAAACTCCACCGAATATTGGCAGCTAGTATATTTGTAAAGAAAACCATCGATTGACGAAGAAAACGGACCTCATGTCGTTCATTGTTTCCAACTTCTTTTACTGCGGTGCTCGCCTGCACGTATTCATTTCTTTTCTTTTTCAGCATACTTCCCCCCCCCCCCCCCCAATAGAGCAGCATAACTCCATATCGTACACTTGGTGTACGCATCTTCTTGAAAACTTGCTCTCTCGAGCTTTCACTCGTCAAGCTCGGATGACTCTACCTAAACCAGGGTCGACGTCTGTGATTCGACCTGAGGGCCAAACACTTCTACAAATGCCAGACTTCTTAATTATCGCCACATCATACACTTGGAGACTGCTGCTGGTATGTGCCTGGTGAAGGCGAAGAGCCCGCAGTTCCGGCATACTTTTTTTTTCTTTTTCACTGCATTCATCTGTAATCTAGCCGTTTCTCAAGGTAACTCAGCTTTTTGCTGTCACGCCGAGCTGCCCCAGCACTTCGAGTCTTCCGCCAGATGTGCAGTCTCAATTTTAGCGCTCTTGAACCTGCACTTTCCCAGCACCTTGCCTAGTAATGACTCCTATCGAAGAGTCTGTTTCACCACCAATCCCAGCAAGGTGCATCAAGCAAAATCTTCAAACCTCTGGGGCACTTCATGAATAACGATGAAAATTGAGAGCTTGTTGGGACCTTCAGATTGTTTCAAAAACTACAGATCCTGTCCTAAGTGGGAATGTTTTATGAAAGCACGACGCTGTGGGCATATTCCGACGAACCAAAATCCGGTGGAGCGCCAGCAAGAAGGCGTTAGCAGAAATCTCATTTGTAAAGTCATAGCACACTGCTCTTGTGGATTTAAATGTTCCGTAAGCTTTCAGGTACGCATCGTTGAAACATTTTTTTAAGGCTCAGCCTTTTATCAAGACAGTCGTTGAGGGATCGGATGCCTTGAACTAGTGACGATGTGTCGACTACGACTTCGCAATTCGTAGTAAAAAGTTATGCTCCTATACCTTCTCGATGTGGCTCATTAAGCATAGCTCGATCGATTAGAGCGATCCAAACTACCTCTTCAGCATGTTCTAATTTCAAACATTGCCGAAAGACCATGTTGTATTGCTCCAATAATCCATCCATGAGTAGCTTCTCAGCCCGTTACTGCAGAGATCTGAATGTGCCATTGCGCTTGATTGCACACAGCTGTTTCTGAGCTTCTTTCCAAATCAGCAACCCAGTGTATGTGTCCTAGTTTTTGGTAATATTTCCTTGGAAAAGTGGAATAAACTGATGTAACGGTAAATTCGCCAAAACCTGTGATGGCCGTAGCTTCCAGTTGCCATGCTGATTGGTATAGCGCGAGCTCGGAACGACGACAAAAAGACAAAAAGACGAGCATTCGTCGTCTTTTTGTCCCTTTGTCATCGTTTTAAACTCACGCTATAACAATATTCACGTCCTCCCAACTAGCCCGACCCACCACGCCTAATTTCCGAAACGACTGATGAACCGGTGAGATCATTCCGTCGTCTTTAATCCTGCTCCGACTTGCAAAACAGAAATTACGAGAATAATGCCGCAGTCAACTGAGTCATTTTGACACATGGAGGAAGAAAAAATATAAGAGCGGCCATGACGTCATATTCGTGAAGCCACCGCATCGCTAACACCCTCAGTAACTCCTAGCGGAAAAGCAGATAAACATTTCGCGATTTCCGGCGAGCAGCCACCGCAGCTGCCTTCGAAGCGACGCCGGCTGAGTACAGGTGTTTTCTGCCGGCAGCGAGTCAATGCACGAGTGCTGCTTCTTTTTTGTTTTTTAGGAAAGCTGTGCGATGCCCAGCTGTAGTGTATACTCGGTGCGAATCGCGTGCACCACCGGATGTACCTGGTGGCACTTTTAACGTATGTTAGCTTCGCTGTTGATCAATAATGCATGGTATTTGCCTGCGGAGCTCTCAGCTGTTCGCTACGCTGGTTCTTACTCATTGTGTCAACTGAGAACACACGCAAACTTTCGTTTTTAGCTTTGTAGGCATCGTGTCGCGTTTCTAGAAGCTGTGTCGTTCGTACGGAAGGGCAAGAAACTCTTCTTGTTAGCGGACTAAATGTGTATGTATTGTATGGTGTGCGCTCGCTGCGTGTTAGTTGTGTGCGCGCGCCCTGGAATTACACACTTTACGTGCACTATCGCGTATACAACACAGTGGTGCCTTCTTATTGACGTGAAGTACGTCAAGTACTAGGCTGGCGTTGCATGGAATAGCTGCGAAGCAAGCTTTCAAAAACGTACATTGCCACGCTGACACTGTATACGAGCAAAGAACTGCTAATCGGTTCGAAGATCGGGAAATCTGGCTGAGAGAGAGAGAGAGAGAGAAAAAAAAGGCCTTATGGCGAGCAGAACGCGTAAGTCACTGCCGGGTGAATTCGAATACGATCATGCAGGGGCTGAATGATTCTGATTACGACACGTACCGCTGCTTTCTGTGCTGTTGCATGAAAACACTCCACGAAGTATTTCAGCACACCGTGCTCGGGCCTTCCACGCTCGAAAAGTTTCGAAAAGGTTTGCTCGCAACATTTTACTGCATGCAAACCATTTAATACGCGTTAAGTTTACACCGGGGCTATAAGTCCGCGCAGAAGCAAACCAGCGCTGAGAGCACGCCGTGCAGCGTCTGCTGTTTTGTTTACCCCATACCGGTTTGTTTGCCCCATAAAGTTGACGTCACTTCCGCCACACTTCTCGCGATGCATTGGGGTAGGATAGGGCCTCTCCTCAGTTTTTCCTTTGTCCATGTTTTGACACCTGCTCTCATACAATATCCATCCAAACGCTGTGTTGATTGGGAGCAATACTGGAATTTCGTCCTCCTTATGGCTCTTCCTGTAGTAATATTTTCACAGATGGTCAGTTGCTGTCAACAAGCTGATGCCAGCCTTAATTTTCAACTCAAAAAGTTCTTTTCATGAGCAATAACTTTCTCTTCGTGACGCAACTTCTGTATTAGGTAGCCATCAGTTGTTGGCGATAGAATGTCGTCACAAGTAAGTGGACGACTATTGCGCGAAGGATGTAATTGTCGGTAGAGTACGTACTGTATGCGCAAGGCAAGTTAAACAACCTTTCACTTTCCCACCACCATTAGGGTTGCGTTGCGAAAAGTTCTGAATGCCGCCCGCGTCTCTCCGCGTATATACCCGCAAATTCAGTTTTGCAGTGAGATCTCCCGCGAGTAATGATCTTCGAGCTCCACCATCGAGAATTCCTCGAACGTATCTTGATCCACCGTTTCTGATGACGAAGGTGCGAAGTGTTTACAGGTGCACTTCTCGGTTTGTCTTTGCGATGCCACTTGCAGAATCTTCGCAGCATAGCCTCACTGAGAGCGACATCCTTGCTGCGGTACCATAAGCCTCTGTAGTGACGACGTTTCCGCCGTAGCCAATTTACTTGCGTGCTTTGCAAATGCGTGCTTTGCATGACAAGCTGAGCACGTATCGAATATGTGTGGTTCAAACTACGTGAGGTACCTGATCCGTTGCAAGGTTTCAGCGACAAATCTAAAAAAAAACTGTCGATCAGCGAATAAAACTGACAGATGGGGATGATGATGCTCCTTGAAATATTGGCACCTACCTACTACTGCGGATTGGCCAAAAACGCCGTTCATCGTTCGCAACTACTGCTTCTACTATAGTGCTCGCCTGCATGCGTTTATTCCTCTTACTTTTCAACAATATTCCTGGATGGCGGAGATCTTTTTGTCAAACGCATAACCTAGACGTATCCATCACGAGTATGCGATCATGTGTACCGAATATGTATTGCTACAAACACAGGTCTGTTCAGGCACCTTCGACAATGCGCGTATTTTGTGCTGAACCGGAAAAAGTAGACATTTTTTTGCCCTGTAGGTAGTTTACCACAGCAAAAAAAATATCTCTTAGAAACTATTTTATATAGTATTGGAAGGCATTTACCTGTGCTGATCAAGCCTCCATTTCTGGGTTATATAATGCGAAGGTATGCGTGGCTGTAAGGAGCTACTATATTGGAACCAATTGGTTGACTAACATAAAAGTATTGTTATTGTAATGTGCCTGCATTATTCTATACGTGCAAGCATACAGGGTGTTACTGCGTTTCATTACCTAGACATAAATAGTACATAGCGCTTCGTTTTTTCTTGTTGTTTTGAATAAATATAAATATGATATCGACCACCAATATTTTCTAAGTAATCTTTAATATTTACATTCTATAGTCTCCAATATTCTAAATCTTCATATTATTATGAAAATTGCTGAATTCTGGTCCAATCTCCCTCAGTGGTTGTGCACTACAGCCAGTAAGTATAAAACAAAAACAGCGTTGTTCAAGGCTGTCAGTCTCAAACATCAAAGGTGTCTTGCGATATGGGTATACTTTCCCATATTGATGAACGAAGTAATTCTTTAGAAAGCACAAAAAAGTACGTGGTAACAATAGACAAGGATACGCTGGACGAACAGAAGCCGGGGCTTTACAACGCTAGTTTAATGTAGCAGTTTGCTTTTGTTCGGCAAAATAACATTTGTGTTGTCAGAAATTGTGGGGGTTTTAGGACCGAAACCTAAAATATGATATTTAGGTGGAGGGGTCAGAAAATTTTCACTATCTGGTGTTCATTAACGGGCACCTAAAGCTAAGTACATGATCCTTCAGCACTTTGTAATAATCAAAATGTGGTCGTCTTGGTCGGGGTTCAATCCCGCCACTCTTGGGTGAGCTATAGAGCATCGCAAACACTGAATTACAGTAACGAATAAATAATAATAATAATAATAATAATAATAATAATAATAATAATAATAATAATAATTAATAATAATAATAATAATAATAATAATAATAATAATAATAATAATAATAATAATAATAATAATAATAATAATAATAATAATAATAATAATATAATAATTATAGTGGTGTTATTAGCGAAGAGTAATCCTAAAATTTTGTCCGAAACTTCCGTGCATTTTGTTTCACATAAAGAATATTCTGTTACAAGGAGATGACATTCATCTAATAAAGGACCCCTCACCAAGTTTGACAATTTTGAGTTGACGAACGCACTGCATACGTGGGGCGTTCACAATCACGTCCGCCAAAATTTTTAACGCGACGTGCCGCAGAAGTGGGTGAAATTCCAAGATGAACGCTACATACCCTCCTTTTCGTGGGTGCGCGACCAGAGAATGAGGACATGACGTAGAAATTACCCTCCGTAGGCAGCAGTGGTGTGACATCGGTCTTCTACGTAGACGACTGTGATCTGACGTCGTCAGCAGTAGCACGTGATAGGATGAAAGACATTTCACATGACATGTGTGGTCTGTGTAATTTGTTGCTTGAATAGATGAATAAAACTTGAGGTAAATATTGACACACAACAAGAGAATGTGTGCGCCCTTTTTACTTTTTTATCCAGGAAATTGCAGCGAGATGCCGGGCTAATGTGCCTGGCCAATTCCACGAAAATATGAAAAAAATATGGCGTACTTGATGTCTCTGATTTTTCTGATAATTTTGCATGTTTGTCTCACAAGACTCTGTAGCGCGAAATTGCGCTTCGTTTTAAAATAAAATCTTTTTCAATGAAGAAAAATTTGGCAAGCGTTGGTGGTTGACGGCAACCATTTTACGAAGGGTGCATTTTCTGAAGTTTGCGACCATGCGTACAGCCACTGGTGCTATATACTACAAATATAATTATTTTTAGTAGAGATAGAAGTAAGAGTTAAGAAACAGTAGTTCGCGTCGTTTCATGAAAATAGGAAGAATTTCTATATTGCAAATTTCACAACACGCTGGATTCTTGAAAACGACTGGATTACGGTACACTGTGGCTACCTCTGTACCTTGTAGTCACCATTAGCCACTGTCAATATTTGACCTTTCTTACATCCTTGCAATGCATGATCAACTATATAGGCTGCCCTATTTCAAGTTTAGATTCCCTGTTCTTATATTAGCTCATTTATTCAAAAAATAAACCAGATGAATGAAAAAAAAAAACGCATGCAGCCTGTCAAGTTCTGTCTCAAATACATTTACTCGTAGTGATCGTTTTCTTTACAAAACAGTTTCTATGCACCAAAAAGACATCATTAGTGTCGTGTAGCCAAATTTGGAAGAAAAAAAAATAAGTTTTCTTTGTTTTCTTGTCGCAAGAGCTGTCTTATTCGCACTAGTAACTAAGCTCTGGAAACACAATCTTTGACATTCTCTAATTGCTGCCCTACTAAAATGGCGCGACATGTTTTTTTTGTTTCATATGATCATTCTACTGTTCTCCGAGACCATTTAGCGGGATCTAGAACAAAATTGAGATTGCGTTTTTTATGTCTCATTTTGAATCGAGGAACCCCTTGGTCTTTTGGATGATTCAATAATAAGAAGTTATTACTTTAAGCTAGTATAGAAATATAAATGTTCTCGTCCTTTGTTAACATAAAGACCGTTTCATACTGCAAATATCAACGCCTAACGTGTTCACAGAGGTGTCCACAGTGCCCGAATGCGAGTCATTTTTAAGAATGCAGCGTGTTGAGAATTTTTTTAAATATATGATTTCCTCTGAATATAATGAAACAATGAGAACTAGTCTTTATTTGCTCCTTTTTTTACAAAAATTATGTTTGTAATATATAACACCTGTGACTGTAGGCAGGGTCGCAAACTTCAGAAAACGCACCCTACGCAAAATGGTCGCCGTCAACCGGCAACGCTTGTCAAACTTTCCTCTATTGAAAAAAATTATTTGAAAAGAATTGTAATTTAGCGCTGCTTAATCTTGTAGGCACAACATGCGAAATTCCAGAAAAATTGGAGGCATCAAGCATACCATGTTTTTCAATGCTTTGTGGAGTAGACCACCAGCGTTTCGCATGCGTTCGTGTCTCCGCGGTTAGCGCATCGAACAGACACCAGCTCTGCAAATGAAATTATTGGTCCTGCGCATTCGAACACTCAATATGCTCATTCTTCTCAATTAGCACGCACAAAGGCTTCCATCCCGCACAAGCAAGCAGGAGACCACTAAAGAAAACCGGTCAACAAAACAACGCCGCTCGCGTCTTCGGGGTTTCAGCTTGTTCGGAGATGTCATGCGCATGTGATCTCTTGGTCAGATGCTGGAGAGTATAGGGAAGTGATTCGGCTTGCAAAGGCTACACGAGGAGAGCTGGATTAAATTCAGGGGCTTTCAGGCGCAAAGGTTTTGAGCACTCCTCCTCTCATCAGCAATTTGTGACGCTTCAAAATAATTTTCTCAAACTGTAATAAACTAATTGAAAAAAAATAGTGACACAATGCTCATCTTTGAACGAAAATAATAACACTGACAGCGTCTAACTAAAATCTGTAATGGGGCCTGGTGAGTGACCCTTTGAAAAGGCAAACTCACGAAGTAGTGATCACTGTCATTGCGCACAAGAATACATGTTTTGTGTATACGTATACCAAACTGGTTGCTTTGCGCTGCCCACCTTAGCCCTACTGAAATCGTCGAAGAGTGCTTCCAGCAAGAGAAATAAAATATGGCAGACACCGAATCGTCTTTAAACTGTTTATTTCACCATCATTGGGTCGCACCCAATTCATCTATATACTGGCGAACATTTTTGACCACTAGACGTCCATGGCCCATTGCACTCGCAGCCCGGTGGGCAGTTTTTTTTATCGCCGCAGCTCTAGAAGAAACGTTAGAGGATATATCAATGACCACATTTAAAAAAGAAAAGTGAAAATATGTCTCTGTTAGCATGGAAGTGTTTTATGCCAGGGTCCACCTCAACTCCACTGACGTATTTCCGCCAGAGATATGACGTTCTGAAATATTTATTTACTAACAAACTGCGAAAAAATCACGATGAAAAGTTTGCTAATGGATGTCGAAGCTATGACCTCTCACTCCGCAGCGTGCAGTGCGAAACCACTACAGGCCAAGAAACGTTCATTGTCCAACTTGCTAATGGCAAGCTATTTATACACACGTTATACCGACGGCAGTCCTCAGACCTCAGCAACTTTGATCATCAGCAGCGAGATGGCTGAAAGGTGCCCGTTGAGTGTGCTCTCAAAGTTGTCACGCCGCCCTTTGTGATGTGTGCATCTCCAGATGGCGTGGTAAATCGTACAAGCGCCTATTTCTTAATTAGGGCGCTTCCTTCCTACTTTGTTTCCACAGCAAGATTGCTTTGAAGTTACAGCGTTTAAAGAGAGCACGAAGTTAACATCTCTCGCTGCCACACCCACGTTTACAAAAGAGGCGCGCTGCTCACACATGAAATCAGAATGGCGACAGTTCGCACTCGTCCAATGAATACTTGTGCATTCATTTCACGCGTCTTTTTGTTAGAGCAGCGCGCTTTAAGCATCGTGCTGTGAGAGTTGTTAGTCCGAGCTGCTCCTGCTCCTGTATGCGTATTTAGTGCTTGCTTTCTGCTTGAGGGGCACGCTGCAACTTTCGAGCTGCTTGCCGTTGTTCACATGAATTCGCAATTTGTTGCTGCAGCATTCATTCCTTCACCCTTGTGGCAATACCATGCACAATAAACGCTCAGAATCCTTCATGAAGATATATCCTTCCCATTCGTACATGTTATACTGGTTTCTAGACAGAGGGATCAGCGCTGTTTTTTCCTAACTGCATGATGAGGTTTTTCTGTCTACTTCGTTTTTCTGTCTTCATTCCATTCTTGCGCACATATCCTACAATAGGACATGCACCAACTCATCCAAGATGTTCTTCTAAGAAAAGTATACGTATAACGGCTACTTTAAAACGCGAAAGCAAGAAGGAAGGCGACTAGTTCACTTATGTGAGAAGATGAAAACTGGTTGGCGTGAACAAATGGTTTCGAAAGCGTACTGTGTCTCTACTGGTTTAACAAAGAATGGTTTAAGGGGGGCGAAGGCCAGCAGTAAAACGCGCAACTCTGCGGTTGTTTTAACGTAAAAAGCCATATCACGTGAAAAGCTTTTCGCGTGTCATAGCACTCGCCCGACTCCAAGTGAGCTGTCAGCGCAAGTGGCTAAAAAGTCGTACACTTGCATACTTATGCGGGAACAATTTTTTCAACTTGCTTTCAATCGCTTAATGTCGATGTCGCATCACTGATATCGTTTCCGGACTTTCTGATCTTGACATTCCACAGTTTTATAGCTTTGACGAAAGTTCCTACATGCAGCGTAGTCAAGGATGCATGCTTATTTTGTCGTGGTATTGTGTACATTGGCGTATTCCCCAATGTACACAATAACAGTTGGATTTATTCCACTTTTTGAAGGTAGATTAGCAACAGAGCTGACGGGCCCAGTCTAACTAGTGCTCTCGCAGCTGTTCATTACAAGTGCCCTGCTCCTCAGGCACTTTGAGGACGTACGGTTTACCGATACCTTCAAGCGTATTCATGACAACGCCTAGCCTAGATTGCGAAGCCACTCCATTGACGCTGTGAATTATGTGCGATTGGAGCGTGGCTTTACTCGAGTTTTTAGCGCAGCCCCCAGGACCATGCTACTTTTGGCCGAGAACTACGACGAAGATTCAGAAGGTAACGGATGCCTGTTCAGACCGCTCCATGTTCGTGAAATCTTTTAGCCAAAGTCATTGATCCTAGACCAACGCACCTGGGATCAGCAGATTTTTCAGTCTCAGTTCAATCCGTGGATGCATCATCTAACCTGGTAGGCCGCGTAAACGCTAACTTCTTCGCAAGAAATCTCAGATTGCATGTGGAAGAGAACTCAGCCTTCCATGTAGGTAGGCGTTACCTAGTTCATCGCCAATTATTGCAGCGTCGACTTTTAGCCCTCCCAGGCCAAATACGACCCTAACTCCATGCAAGTTCAACAAGCCAGCGACCCCCGCGCCCACGCCGGGAACTTTCACGTCATATACAGACTGGGCCCTCAAAGATACCACCCAACGTCAGGCCGTGGCTGCGCCCACTTCTTCCTCGCCATCGGACACAGAAGTTATCTCCTGTGACGAACATTGGACTACATTACCCTTGAAATCTAAGCGTCGGACCACTCTGAAACAGGCTGAAGGAATTCTCGCTACAACTTTCGGTCCTCAACCAAGACGACTATGTTGCTGTCATCAAAACCAGAGTTACGCGCAACTTAGCTGCATATAAAGGACAATGCGTCATCGTGGAAGCAATTCATGCAGCCCTCTTACAGGCAGCGGGGAACGCACCTGACCTCCAAATTCGCTATAAGCAGCATAGCTGGTATCCAGTTTTGGACCAAAGCATCATCGAGATCAACGAGCCGAACGAAGCACTGATCCAGCGCTTCCTCAACATATCAGCACGGCAATAACTAGGCAGAACTGTACCAGTACATAGCTACCTCAACACAACTGACCAAATGGGCCGAGGCGTCATTCGATTCACCAAACACATTTCTGCACTGCATAGTTCAGCGCACAGTCTCGTTGGGGAACAAAGTGATAGCGGCCCGGCGTTTTGGAACCACCGTGCTCACGTTCTCACACCGCATTCACGTTCTCACGTTCTCACAGGTGCTCACGTTCGAACACACTGACATTCCAAAAAGACAACACCGTACAACGCTACCGCAACAAAGTCCAAACCTGCTCCAACTGCGTCAAGGTTGGTAACCGTACATTGTATGCCCCCGTATGTCGACATCATTCAACCGCTGCCCAACGTGCGGAAAGACAGATGTCGCCCTTGCCAACCATGAGTGTCTAATCTGCTGTCTGTTGTGTAATGGTCCTCACATAAACGGAGCAAGGTAATGTCGCAAACGTTACCGACGCCCGGTAGGCCGCCATCCCAATCAGCATCTTTAACATGTGAGGCCTCATGTGAGTGAACATCCATGAGCAACAATGGGTCCCGCTCATGCTCTGCCCAAAGCAGCAACTCCCGAGGCCGCTCAGCTCGAGGAGCTCCTCGTGCTCTATCCCGGTCCAAATATCGGTCGAATTTTCGATCCAGTTCGAGACCCAAACATGCTACATAACAACAAACCGCAAGAGCATCTGGCAGCTGCAGTCAACGTGCGTCGCAGACAAACAAGACATCGGTACTACCGGTAAGCTGGACACAGATTGTTGCTCCCACCCAAGTTAGAAACGATGACAATGCATGATCACACAACTCCAAAAAAGTATATCCACGCAATAACAGGTCCTCACGAAACAACAGCACAAGATTGAACATTTAGAACAACTACATAAGTCACCGACATCTAGTAAATCGCTATCCAGCACGACCGAGCTTTAAGCTGCAGCGCCAGGCATAAAAGCAGACACTCAGGCTCCCTCGCTTGACCCAGGTAAAAAACATCATAAAGACTTGATAGAACATATCGTTAAAACAGTTTTCAAGGTACTCACACCACTTATAAAACATCAGATCAGCGAAGAGCTACAACAAACAAAGGACCGATAACATTCAGCCTCCATAGAGCAAATAAAAAAAACTACGCTCAGCCTCAATTAAGAAAGTTGCACAACCAAGCTACTTGAGCTAGATGCTATCACCTGCAAATACAAGCATAATGTCTCAAAGCTGAAACAGGGGCACGGAAGAACTCCTGTGAAGCTTCTCACAGGGCGCCGTGAAATGTTCGTGACAGTGCACAAAACTGGACATCTTGAAGAGGCATCTTCTTCGAAACCTTGACGTCGGAACTACCTCGAAGCCTAAACATAATATGATGGAACTGCAGAAGCTTGCGCCATAGGGTGACATCGCTGCAACAATACATAGGATGACTAGATCAGAAACACGATATTATAGTGCTGCAGGACACCATAGTTCCCGATATCAGATTTTAGTCGTACTTAACACATGCCATTAAACAGACACATCAGTCTGCATTTTAGTTCACAACTATACTGTGATCATGCTAGATCTCGATACAAAGCTTGAGTGCATCTTCTCAAGAGTTCATCCTGTCAATGGTTCGCAGCAGTCGGTATATGTACTTAATATATACCGTCGAAACAAGTCGCATAAGCAAACCTTTATCGAGGTCTTCCGCAAAGCCAGGAAGCAAGTTCTTAATGCTCCCCTGCTTATAATAGGCGACTTTAATGCCAGTTACCCCTCCTGGGGTAATGCGCAGGAGGACATGGCTCTCCTCAACCATGCTGGAGGAACTCACAAGGGAAATTCGGGGGGGGGGGGGGGTCATTCAGGCATTTACACATACTTATTGTATGACAGACACAACAAACATCGAAAGAGACTCAAGCTAACAGATTTGGCAGCTTCCCACAAAACAGAAAACTTTTCCTATAATCAAACTCCTACATTACACTCTGAATGGGCTGGTGCCTTACTGAAACTTAAGGATCAGGTTATCAAAACAATCGCAACTACATTCAAAACGCCAGCAATTGCTGTTCATCTCTTGAATTTATGGGAGGCCAGGCACCAGCTCACAAGATGCTGGAAACGACACAGACTCAATTGCCAACACAAGACACGTATTGCCGCCAACGCCGCTAAGGTAGAGAAATACGCAATTACACTTGCTAAACAAAATTGGTTTTCGAAATGTGACTCCCTTACAGGATCTCTTCATAACAGATCTGCCTCGCATCTCCTGCGCGACCTCAATTACTCAGATTCTACCACAGGTGTGACGAGAAGAAACCTTCAGGGGGTCTCACACGGCTTACCTGGCAATAACGTGAGCTTACTCCGTGTTCTACAGTCTACGGACGTCAACACCGAGTAACACCGCCGTATGACGGCCCTGATAATAACGAATTTCAAAACGTTTACGGTCATCGAAGTTAAAGCGACGATCCAAGCATTAAGCAGGGCACTGCTCCGGGACCCGATCAGGTATCGATAAGGCTATTATTCTCTTAGCTAAACGATAACATGGCGCAGTAGCGCGTACATAAAATGAACCAGCACTGGGATGCCAGAACGCTTCCCATAGAGTGAAAATCTGCCGAGCTTACTTTCACGGCGAAAGCCGGCAAAGCACTCAACATTGATGATCTCCGTCGCATCTCTCACATCATGAGCTGGTAAGGTAATGAAGAAAATCATACAAATGAGGCTAACTAAATATATAGAAGAACAGAGCCTACTGCCTCACACCATGTACGGTTTTCGTCCCTATTTATCAGTGCAGGACATCCTCTTCCAACTAAAACATGAGATTGTAACTACCCAGTAGAAGCACTCAGGTGGAGAGGGCCAATCTCGCAATTGATTTCTCACTGAGAGACGGGTCACTATCCGCATATATAGGAAGACTAAACTCGCACCCTGTCATCACGGGTGATTTCGGTACTCCTCAAGGGCTGTCTTTCCCTATCCTCTTTAATATAGCCCCTATGCGTCTTCCTGAGGTTCTAAGGCAAATTTAAGAAGTACGTCGCACCATCTATGCTGATTAAGTTACAATTTGAAGCCGCTCTCGCAATAGGGACCAAATACAAGGATCGCTCCAACAGGCTGCCTCCGTCGTATAAGAGATAGGGCTCAAGAGTGGTCTGGAGTGCTCCGCCACCAAATAGGAAATCCTTGTATATAGAAATAAGGCATCTGACACGGCCTCCCTGAAAGTAAAACTCAATGGAACCCAAATTAAACAGGTTGAAACCATCAGAAGTCGTGAGGCCCACTTCAGTAATCGGGGCCACAGCTCATTTGCAATGCATAAGCTAAGAAGGTCCTGTTTAATTATTTCTCGTATGATTAGTCATTCAGCTAATCGACTACGAGGGATGAACGCACACATAATGAGACTCATTCAGGCCTTTGTTATCAGTCGCGTAAAGCATAGATTTTCTTCCCTAGAGATCTTGAAAGCATACGAGCACAAAATAGACAGCATACGTGTGACCCTCAAGAAGGCTCTGAGCCTTCTGCTGGGGACACTGATGAAACGTCTGCTTCAAATAGTGCTCCACAATACCGCATCTGAGCTATTCCAAGCACACCACATGAATCAAGTAACATGCCTCGCCATCGCTAAAATAGCACAAAAACATTATCAGAATGTGTCATCAAAATTACCATTCACAAAAGGTAGAAAAATTGTTTCCACTTTCTGTGACGTATCCCACATGAATGGAAGCAGGGCTTTATCATAAAACCACTACCACGCAATATGCATCCAGATCTCCACAAACATCAACGTCGGTCGCGGGCCAAAGCTCACGACAAGTGCTCAGACACTGAGGGTGCCTTCTTTGTTGATGCAGCTGGACCAGCAAACGGCGAATACACGGCTACCGTCATTCATCAAAGAAAGCAGATCGACTGTATACAGCACAGAACGCAGAGGCAACTAGCATAGAAAAAGCAGGAATTGCCCTCGCCCTACAAAACATTGAGTTCACTTTCATTCTCGCGGATTCACAAGTAGCCTACCTAAATTTCTGTAAAGGCTATATTGGCCCCAAAGCACACCGAATCCTTACGCAGTTATCGGTCTCACGTTCAGACGGAGACTGTAAACAGCAAATATTGATACTCGGCCAATGTGGAGTTACATGAAATGAGCTCGCCCATGCCTATAGGCACGAGAATTTCTCTCTCGGACCTCCAAACCCAGCATATCGCATACACCCTCAGCTCTGCGTATGAACCCGCTTCTCACGTATGCAGCAATTCCGCGACACCAAAACTCGAGCGACGGAAACTTCAACCCTAAGAACAAAACCTCCGTAAGGAATCGCAGGTAGCGTGCCATCACGTGGAGGACCTGTCCTACCCCAATACGTACTTACTGTCAAAAATAAATATCGACACACACACACACACACACACACACACACACACACAAACGCACACACGGGCACACACGCACACACGCACGCACACACACACGCACGCACATACGCACGCACACACGGGCACACACGCACGCACACGCACACACGGGCACACGCACCCGCACAAGAACACACACACATGCACAAGCGCGCGCGCACGCACACACACACACACGCACGCACGCACACACACACATACACGCACACACGCACACACGGGCACACACGCACGCGCACAAACACATACACATACACGCACAAGCGCGCGCACTCACACACACACACACACGCACACACACACACACAAGCACACACACACACGCACACACACACAAACCCACACGCACACACGGGCACACACGTACACACGCACGCACACACACGCACACACACACGCACGCACACACGGGCACACACACGCACGCACACGCACTCGCACAAACACACACACACACGCACAAGCGCGCGCGCACGCACACACATACACACACGCACACACGGGCACACACGCACACACGCACGAACACACGGGCACACGCACACACGTTCACACACGCACGCGCACAAACACACACACATACACGCACAAGCGCACACACACGCACACACACACACAAGCACACACACACGCACGCACACACACACACACACACACACACGCACACACACGCACACACGTACGCACACACGGGCACACACACGCACGCACACGCACACACGGGCACACACGCACATGCACCCGCACAAACACACACACACACGCACAAGCGCACGCGCACGCACACACACACGCACACACACACAGATGCGCGCACGCACGCGCACACACACACACACACGCACACACGGGCACACACGCACGCGCACAAACACACGGGCACACGCACCCGCACAAGCACACACACACACACGCACACACACAAGCACACACACACACACAAACACACACACGCACACACGGGCATACATGCACATACGCACGCACACAAACACGCACGCACACACACGCACACGCACACACGGGCACACACGCACACGCACCCGCACAAACACACACGCACACGCACCCGCACAAACACACACACACACGCACAAGCGCGCGCACACACACACACACACAAGCACACACACACACACGCACGCACACACGCACACACACACACACGCACAAACACACACACACACACATACATACAAGCGCGCGCACACACACACGCACACACACGCACACACACACACACAAGCACACGCGCACAAACACACACACATACACGCACAAGCGCGTGCGCACACACATACACAAGCACACACACACACGAACGCACACACACACACACATACACGCACAAGCGCGCGCACACACACACACACACAAGCACACACACTCGCGCGCACACTCACACACACAAACACACACGCACACACGGGCACACGCACACACGGGCACACACGCACACACGGGCCCACACACGCACGCACATACGCACGCACACACGGGCACACACACGCACGCACACGCACACATGGGCACACACGCACACGCACACGCACCCGCACAAACACACACACACGCACAAGCGCGCGCGCACGCACACACGGGCACACACGCACACACGGGCACACACGCACGCGTACAAACACACACACATACACGCACAAGCGCGCACATACACACACACGCACACGCACACACACAAGCACACACACACACACGCACGCACACACACACAAACACACGGGCACACACGCACGCACACAAACACGCACGCACACACACACACGCACACACGGGCACACACGCACACACGAACGCACACACGGGCACACACACACGCACATACGCACGCACACACGGGTACACACACGCACGCACACGCACACACGGGCACACACGCACGCGCACCCACACAAACACACACACGCGCACAAGCGCGCGCGCATGCACACACACACACACACACACATACACACACACACACGGGCACACATGGGCACACACGCACACACGCACGCACACACACACACGCACGCACACACGGGCACACACGCACACGCACAAACGCACACACATACACGCACAAGCGCGCACACACACACACACACACACACACACACACAAGCACACAGACACACACACACACACCATAGTGCAGCTTCTGCGCCAATAGAACAGCGACCCTGTACCACATGGTATGGGAGTGTTCACAGAATCCTCCTTCGCAATCCAGGAGACAACACAACATTGAAGGGTGGGAGGCGAATAGGTGCAGCTCAGACGTAAAGACCCAAGAGGTCCTCATGAAACGTGCTAGGACCGCAGCCCACACCAATGCGGTTCCGGAATATGGAACTCACTCACCGATCTACTCGCGCACAAAATCCTACTGAACGTTTTATTCTCTCGCTGCCTTCAGCCAATCGAATACATCAGTTGAAGACGTTATGGAGTGACGCAGAGATAACGCGATGACTTCCTTACAGGAGGCCCCATCTTTTTTTTTATGCTTTCACAGGGACGTGTGAGGTAGACAGAGTGTTACTCTTACAGCTCTGCTGTAAAAGGCTAACAGCTCTGCTGTAAATGTTTGTCTTTCCTGTACTATCACACTATGCTGATCTCGTGCTGCGGCGTCACACCTAAGCAATGACTGACGGCGAGCTTCCATTAGATATCGACTATCGTGTAGTTCATGGTGTTTGCCATTATGAATAAGAACAGTGTGTGGCCTGGCTACACCTTTGACAAAAAATTGATAAATTTCTGTGGAGAGCGTGGCACCAGCAGCGCATAAAGTTAGTTAATCTCGGCTAGCTAATGCAAAATGCCACGCTCAAGTGAAACTGTTATAGTTACGCAATATTTAAACCCTTTCCTTGGTACGAGCCTTGCTACAACCATAAAATTGGGTCCATTATTGTGTCCGCTAGGCTGAAAAGTGCGACAGTGCAGTGAATGCACTCTACACTGCCACAGTGCGCATGGCGGTCTGTATTCTTGAACTTGACGTTCATGTTAAAAGGTAACAGAACTACCCAATATTTGCCTGCCCTTCATTTCAATTTTTGCAGCATACGTGAAAACAGTTATTATATTTATAATCACAGTACCCTAATCCAATGCAAGCATCGGCTTAGGAGTACATTCAGAAATAGTGCTGGCGTACCTAACTTTCACGTGATAAGAGCACGTAAAAGAGAAGTGGGTAACTCTCAAGATATGAACGGCGACACAAAGCCACGCATCAGCGATGGACTTTTCGGGTAAAAGAGTACTTGGGTTTTGCGGAAACTACACTGCATCGTGCACGTCATGTGCTCAACGTTCCAATGCCGCTTG
This sequence comes from Rhipicephalus annulatus, assembly GCA_013436015.1. NCBI lineage: Eukaryota > Metazoa > Arthropoda > Arachnida > Ixodida > Ixodidae > Rhipicephalus > Rhipicephalus annulatus. The sequence continues at coordinate 545,753 of WOVY01014727.1, read as the reverse complement.
CAAGCACTAGTCAGCTTAGGCAGAGCTTCATATCTCGTAGAGTAAGGAACGAAGATATATAGTTAAAACGAGTTCACGCTAAAAAAAAGCTGCAGTTTTACAACATAAAAGGCATTCAATCAAAAATGTGCAATGTGATTGGCTGTCGAGATGACGTCGACTAACTTAAGTCAAAGGGGCGTGCAAAGGGTTCATCTATAGAAATGAAGGAGAGCAGAGTGCGGGATTTCGGCTACGTCAGTGGCAAAGCGGGTGACATGGAGCATTCTCTTAAACAGACCGTAGGCAACCACCCTGCGCGTGTTACAGACGGGCACGTATTTATTTTTGTTTATATGTTGAAAAAATTCCTAGAAGGCATAGACTCGGGCTGTCTGCGCTGTGGACATCCGAGGTGCACACTTCAGCGCATGCTATGGCAGTGCCACGACATGCGCGAGCACTCAGGGTCTCTCTTTATAGAGTAAGACTGACTCCGGATCCTCACCCGCTCCGCCAAGGAAAGCAGCTCAGGGCTGTGCCGACAACGCGTGAAGTTGCTAAAGGTCTCAACCTCCGGCGCCATCGTGGGTTGCGCCCGCAGACGGTGCCTCTGCTGCGGGAAATATCGTCTTCTCAGAACAAAATGAAGTCCAACGGGCGTTTTGTTGGGCCCGCCACTGATGTTGCCCATGATCCGCTTCTATCGTCGTACCGAAGCGTAACAGACAGCCATGCTGCCCTAGGTCTAGTACCATCGTCGGTGACCTGGCAGTACGTCATCGTCGATTAAGCGTTGAGTGATCTTGAGCTGTGTGCTCTACGTGATGAAGTGCGATAGAGATTGCATCTGGCGGACGTTCGAAGGGGGACTACGGAGGGTGCTTACAGAACTGTGGAAAGATGCTGCAGCACCTCCGAGGGGCCTCGCCCGAGCGTCTTCTAGGTCAACGGCTATGCCACAGAGTGCCAGTACTGCAGCCTTGAAAACCGAGGCCCTAATGCAACCGATGCAGCCTTGTTCTTCCATGGCCGCGCAAGCAATGCCATGTCATCACATTGTCACATTCGTTTACGGTTCTTGTCATGTGTGTTGAGTGGCTTACTCTTCGATGGACGCGCTCGTGCCTCTTCCGCGTTGTTATCCTCGTGCTTCGTCGTCTTCGTTGTCTACGCTACCTTCTTATTCATAACAGAGAGCAGGGCGCTTGCTTTACAAATTTGGCCGCGGCAGCGAGTTAAGTGACTTGCGTAAAATCTTTGGCCACTGTAAGGTCAAGTAAACTTGCGGGGGAAGCACAAGAGGTACAGAGTGCCCGAACCACGAAATATGCGGCGCGTGCAGCAGGGCAGCTCTCTGAGGAGGTGCGTGTGCATCGCAACGGGTGGAGCGACGACCTTTTAAGCGTGCCCAACGCACGTGCTTTGCGTCATTTCACTACTGATGACGAAAACGCACGGAAATCGCTGAGCTATGAGGACTGTCAGTGGTATATAGTGTATATAAATAGCTCGCCATGAGCAAGCTGGGGAACGTACGCTCCGTGGCCTAGTGGTTTCGCGCCACGCGCTGCGGAGCAAGAGGTCATACACTGAAAGCCCATCTATAAAACATTTTCATCTAGGTTTCAAGGTTTTAGTTTTCAATTTGTTAGTATATATTGCTGCAGTAAGTAGTATATATATATATATATACATATATATATATATATATATATATATATATATATATATATATATATATATATATATATATATATATATATATATATATATATATATATATATATATTGCCGTCCGCTAATACGCCAGCGGAGTTGTGGTGGCCCCCGCCTTAAAACACTGTCATGTTGAAAAACTATATACTGTAAAAGAACGTTACAATACTGAATCCAAGCCACAAAAGACAAATCAAAGGAATGCTGATAATTCCACGAAGAGTAAACAATACGATGAGGGCGAGATGTTGGAGGATTTCGTTTAGTGAACGCCAGGCGTGCTTTCACGTTCTTTGCAGTTTTTTTTGTTCACGAGGCCGCGCGAAATGAAAGATACTAAACAGGAGCATCATGGGTCTTCTACCATAAGCGCGAGGACGTAGCTTCGGATGACATTGCCTTCTTTGGCTTCTGGACGCTGGGGGCACTACCTTTTACTTTTTTGTTGTTGTTTTGACCCCCATAGAGCTAAACGCCGTGTGTGGCAGGTAGCTGTACGAATCCTATTTGTCCTTTTCGTGCATCACAATAAAGTGTGGTGATTTCCTAAATAACAGCTTTCTGGTAAGACCAAAGACAACATTATTTCAAGAAAGAAAGTAGAGTGTGTGTACCCACACGTGTGCAACAAATTATTTCAAGTTTCTATTATACTGAGAACGTAAAGGTGAAACAAAATTCACAACTCAATACAACATACCAGTTATAAACAATAAACATTGTGCTCACCTGGGCCCTTGTTTACATGCGTGAGCGGTGAATGTCATAGGTGATTTAGGGTAACACCAAACGATCTCACCACTAGGACCAGTCATCAGCATTTGCATCGTCGATGTACCATAATTATATTTTATACATGTTTTTGCCTGCGTTGCGCCAAGCACACTAGTTGTTGTGGTTTTTTGCAGCTGATGATACGTAATCAAGGCACCCGAAGAACACGAGGCAAAAAACTTCTAGTTGGCGCGACCGTGCTCTTAATACGGTACGCGTGAAGCTCTACGCCGAGCGACGGCGATTTCATGCACTCCACAGCACATGACAACATACGACAACCCTGTGCCTTAAAGTGCCTCCCACTTTTGCATTTCGCTCTTGACTGCAAAAACAATCTGATAGTAGGGGATCTGTTAAATGGAGGAAACGCCTAGTGAAGGCAGTGCAGAAAGGGATTAAGAAAGATGATATGAAGAAGAGTACTCATATGTAAGAAGACGCAAAAAAGAAACATGAACGAAAAAGAAAGTGGATAAAAATGATGAAGAGCAAAAGCAATCAATTCTTCACCAGTATTTCACAATGTGCGAAAGCCACAGTTGAAGTGGAACAAGAACGAGAGCAACTCAATCTCCGTTCGTGATGTTGGTGGCGGTTACATGCTTGCCAGTCCCTTGTTTAGTAAATTTTGTTGGCGTGTAACATGATTTATTATTTATTTTTGAAATTGAAAAGTGTTATATTTTTACGGGTAAGGGAGAGAGAGAAATGTTTATAGGGGGCAAAAAAACCCCTCATAGGTCGGCGTGAATACCTTTTTTTACCTGCTGCTCAGCGTTAGAAAAGAGGAGGGGGTGGAAAAGAAAGCAGAGAGAATGTGTTGATGATGACGATGCAAAAAGTGGCGATGAAGCAAAACCTTTAAAGTTCAAAAGAATTTACAGTCTCTTGTGGAGTTCTGTCTCGAGTAAAAACTTTTTCGGTGCTTTCAGAAATCCGGCTCCATGACGAAGTTGAAGTTCCGGCAGAACTCTTTGAGAAACTTGTTACTTCGTAGGCTAGAACAAGACGGTGGTATTCACATTTCTTCGCGTGACATATCGTAGCCAGACGTACAAGCTATGGTGCGTAGTCTCACGAGTGCTACAGACCTCGCAAGTCGAACTGTCGGCACGGCCGATAACAGGTAGGTAAATACGGGTGAACGCCACATCTATTTGTATTTGATGCAGTACACTTGTTGTGCACCTTATCATGGTTGGTGGTATTCTAACATGCATATCTGAGCCGAGTTCGTGAAGACGGCGCTGACTGTGACTTAAATACCAACATGTTGCAGTAGTTCCTCAGATGACTATATAAATGAAGGTGTTACTGTCTGAGCGTGAAAATGAGAAATATTGAATTATGAACTGCAAAATACTCACATAGTTTTCGCACGCATTAGGTCTGTTATTGAATATACCACCAGCGTTGCAGCAGTAACTAGAAGCATAAAAACAAGTTTTTAAAATGGTATCGATAAAATTGTTCCTGTACGCATTTCCATGCAATCTCGTTCTTGGCATGCATTCCGTAAGGGCTATAACGCAGGTTAAGTCCGGCTTTCGGCATTTTTTTCTTTGTTTTAAAAATTGATGTTTCTATAAAGTAACAGTGCTTAGATTCTGCTTTCCACTTAACAACAACAACAACAACGACGACGACAACAACAACAACAACAACAACAACAACAGCAATAATAATAACAATAATAATAATAATAATAATAATAATAATAATAATAATAATAATAATAATAATAATAATAATAATAATAATAATAATAACAATAAAGATATTAATTAATGGTATACGTCGCAAAACCATCATATGACTCTGAGACGCCGTAGTGAAGGGCTCCGGAAATCTGTACTTGTGTGGGCAAGTTATATATATATGGCTAAAATGGGCTCACTGACTCGACCATACACGACCATTCCGTAAGGCGTCATCCTGGTGAAGTTGAGAATTGACGAAGTGAGATATATCTACAGTTGTTTCTAGGCTACACATAGTTTAATAAAAATACTATGACACCAAGACGCCGGTCGTTTGGTGTCGACCGGCGTCTTGGTGTCAATACTATGACACCAAGACGCCGGTCGCCTCTGCACTGTTCTATAAAATATATAATAGCGCGAAACATTACATGAAAAGTAAGGCGATGCGCTAGCTGAAGCAAGATAACTTGCAGCTTTTTGCGAGAACATTGTGCCGTGGTGCCCCGTCATTGAAATTTTGTCACTAACATGTGACGGGTAGCTCCGTTCTGACGTAGCAGAACTGTGACGCTTCGTGCGCGCCTTGCGCGAACAGTTTCCATTGCTATCGTAAGGTTTGATGATTGATATCTCAAAGTACGATGCAACTTTATCGCTTTCGAAAAAAAAATGTTTCCCACTGATTGGCATGCCGTAGAACTCAGTGACAGGAACAGTTGCCCTAATGTAGGTAGTTAAAAGGTACGAAATAAGTTTTGTTAATTAGTCGCAACACTCTCTTGTTAACTACGCCATGGTGTTTCTGCCTCGACGTGTAGCTTGTGTGCGCAAACGGCAGTAGCCTTAATATGGTACGATTTTTCTGAAAAATCTTCAGTTCATGAAGGACACCCTATATTTTCATAGCTTGATTTACGGGAGCATACGGTAGAATATTTTTGACAGAAGCATAAAATTGGGTGTTCATTTCAACGTTTGATGAATACAACCAAATCGATCAGAGAGTGGTAGCATAATTATCGACAAAAATTAATGGTAGCTGCAGAGAATAGACTTCTCTATTTTACGGCACCGACGCAGTAACATTGGATTTTCGCTACAAGATGCAACACTAAACAAAAAAAAATATTTCTTTATCTTTAGTGTGATAATTTTGTGGAGGAAGTATGTGCGCAAATAGTTGTACCCTGTCTATATTTCTTGCAGAAGTGAATTGCGTCATAAAAGAAGTGATTCTAGTATTCAGCAGTTACTATTACCCAACCAGAAGGCATGAGCAGCTATGACACCACAACAAAATATAGGTCACGAAATCTCATTAACCCAAGTCTCTAATACATCTTTCCTATCTCATGTGACGTTTTCGAAAGACAGTGAGCATACTGCTGAAACTTCATTTTATTGCAACCGAAACAATATGCACTTTCCTGGTGGGCTTATACGGTAACCCTCATGCCCCATATAAAAAGCTAAGTCTAGAAAAGCACCACGTACGCCATATGGTCTGCGTCCTAGGAAAAGCGCGAAAGTGATGGAAACGAATGAGGCAGAAACCGATGCGAAAAATGCCGGCTATCTTCATCAAACGAAGCATTCACGCGATAACATTCCTTCGCGCTCTAAGCGCGAAGGAATCAATGGCTTCAAGTTCAATGGCTTCAATGGCTTCAAGCCGCCATCAATGGCTCCTCAAGTTGAAAAAAAAATGTGCCACTTGTTTTTCAGCGGGGAAAGGAGCATCAGAGGGCTCCAATTAGGGACAGTAAAGGGAGCGCAAATTTTGATCGCAAGGACGTGCACGGTTGCAAGAGCTCTAGATCTGACGCGTGCGGTGTCTCGACAGACATAGACACACGGCTTGTACACGTGCGGTGGTGTCACCGCTCACTATGCTTTGAGATGACAGACTGAAAGAAAAAGGTGTCATTTCCGGAATTGGCTTAAACCGCTTAAACTAGTGTTTTGTAGAGTTACGTGAAACCGCATTGAAGAGAGTTCGCTTCTATAGCCTTACTTCTCACAATACTCTCATTCGATAGCATCGCACTGACTTTTTCACCCAAACGAAAAAACGCATTCGGCGGTCAAGTTTGTTCATTTGCATTGTTTAAAAGCATGCCTGGATGCGCTCGATAAATGCCTTACACATGAAGGAATACAGTGCAGTTGATCTTCTTAAATTCTTGTAAGCAAGTATCAACTGGTCAAAATTATTCCAGCTCTGTGTTACGGCGTCTCTCGTATCCGCAGTGACGTTTAAACCTACAAACAAGTCAACAATATCGAAAGACCAACATGTCAACAATTTTTTATTGCTCGGAGATATCAAACTATGCTATATTCCCTGGAAATAGCAAAAAAATAAAAAACGAAAAAGTGCGTATTTCACTTACACAGCAAAACAGAGCATGCATACCAGGAACATTACTGTATGCCTTCCCATGGCAGTATACTCTTAAGGATATCACACGGCGATTCTGCTAGTAACCCACAGCAATGGGCCTATCATTTATAGTACTATTTACGTTACCTTAAAAGAAGAAAAAAAAACTGAGAGGCCGTCTGTTCAATTGTCAAGCCGCCATATCGGCAGCCGATTTCACTGACGCACTGTTTCATTGACGCACGATTCATTAAGCGCTCTTTAATAAGCCGTACGCGAATTCACAAACAATCGGCGTCCTGACTTCCTCTCCTTACTTCCTAACACACGGCCCTACCACGGTCACTCTACTTCGATGAAAGAAAAAAAATATGCTTGACGCCCGTGCATTGACGTCGTTGCACGCGTAAAAACATAAAGAAAATTGACCTCGTCTCTGCACGCTTTGCGGCAACGGACATGGAGAGACGGTAGTCCCCTGTCTTGAAGGGCTTCGTGAGATATGGGGCCATCTGGTAGTGATGTGAAGAAACGAAAGCTTTTTTTTTTGAACCCAGATAGAGCCACTGGTTGGTGGCAGCAGCGGGTCATTTTAGTTAAAGCCCCTAAATTATTTAGCGAAGCGTAGGAAGCACCCGCGTTTTCATTCACAGAGTAGCGTTGCCAGCGCAGTGCAATAAGCATTTCGGTCTTTGGATGTACGTGTCAGTGCCTTTTGTAAAAAAAAATACACACTGCCTAACACTTACGTATTGATGTTGCGCCTCCAATATGCGTAATATTTTGTCTTCGATTGACAATGCACACAAGTATGAACGCCACCACCAGATCAAGATAGGTGGGCGTTGAACAAAGCGTTAAACTTTTGGCGGGTGACCTAATCGTTTGAACGACACCAACAGACACACCGACCGAGAATTTTCGCGTTGAAGTGTCCCAAGAAAGTCTATCTACTTTAAGAACACACGCACAGCTTGCACAAGTAGCGCAAGGCGGGAACGATCAGTGGAGCTAGCGTTCGATGTAGCTTACAAGTTTTCTGGTGGCACCATATCCCGTGATCAGTTACAGAGTTTGGGCAGAAGTTCACGTGATTATATAGTTGTTACATGGTTTCGCTAGACCATTTCACTTGATAGTCGTCAGGTGATGTTATGTGCTTCCATCACGTACTGGGTTACTTAAAGAGGTCCTGAAACACTTTTCGAAGTAACCATGGAATAGGTTTGCCGGAAGTTTATTGCCTCACGAATTCAACGCTGCAAAAAGATCTTAAGAATCCCTCCAGTGTGAATGGAGTTACAAAGATTTGTCGCATGCTGCAATTGCATTCTTACTTGTCTGTTCTCTCGTCCCGACGAAAGCACTGGAAGCTAAGCAGGGAGGGATGACAGGGGAAAATAGAATACGCCACGCGCGCCTCGTGACCTTGAGCACTTTTTAAATTTTTTTTCTTCGAATGCGCAGCTTCTCAGTGAGACTGCGCGCGCACGCACAGACAAGTCATGGCCTCCCATGACACTATTTGTAACGACTGAGCGCGCCTTGTTCATATCAGCCAATGGATGATAGATGGGCTATTTACGAGTAATTTTTCAGAGCCTCCTGTAATTTGCTGAGAGAAGAGAAAGTGATTTTTAGCTGACTTTGATAGATGATTATGAATTCGAGGCCGCGTGCTGTGCTATATTTGACTCGCGTGTGTCGGGAGCCTGTAGTATACCGATCGGCAGCGTTTTTTGACCATGCTCAAAATGTGTTGCAGGTCCCTTTTAATGTTGCGGGAATTCGGTAGCGTCAATAGACATTACGTAGCCATTTAGGAAATTTGAAAACTGGGCAGTGAAGATGCAACTAATATGCGTGGTTGCATGGCAAAATGAGGTGAAAACATTTTCTTGTGGAGGCGGCGCGGTGATTTGCTGAGCTTTGCTGTAAGCTATTAAAAGCTCTACATAGTTGAAATTTTCCGATCCTTGTACCACGGCCCCCCTCATAGAATATCGCGGCTTTGGGATGTAACAATGCAGCAATAAACAGAATTAAGGAAATTCTTCATTATATTGTTCAGATGACAGATAAAATCTCGTTTTTATTGCATTCATGGCATTATTTCACTCTTTGAAGTACTCAAGACCAATGCATCCTCATGAATAAATTATGTGTATCAAAAGAACTGCGTCATCAGTAAGCGTATAACTTGTACATTTGACGTACTTAAGCTGGCTTCAATAATATTGCTAATATTATTGTTATTTACTTGTTCTTCACAGTACCAGTGACATTACAGTAAGACAGTCTAGCAATCAGTCTGAACAGTGCAATATTTATGGTACAGACAGCCTGAGAAAATAAAAGAAAACAGTAGCAACTACAAAATCTACAGCAGATTCACAACATAAGTTATACGAGCAATATACTATGACTAAGCCGAAAAGCACCAGAAAAATTAGTTACCTCACAAGAAATCAGGGTGGTTTGAACCGGGAGTATAGCGACATTTTTATTCTGTATGACGTGTCAGGGATAAAACAAGTAAAAGAAAAGCAAAAGATAGGAACAATACTACAATAGTGTCAAAGACGTCGTTACTAAACATGGGTCATGCATGCCAGAAATTTATATAGAAAACAAGCCACCTCAGCAGGGCAAAAAACAGGTCATTTGAAATTACGTTGACATCAGCAGGCAACCTGTTTCTGTCTTAGACAGTTGGGGGAATTATCAATTTTTAAGAAGTACTACGCTGCACAGTACTTTTAGTTTTTGCTCATGGTCCACGCGCTGTGACCGAGAATGAGCTCGCATTATTTACGTGTCCTTATCTATAACAATCGTACCATATTAGATATAATGAAAAAGCTTGAGACGCAGCTTTATGTGCTGTTCTGCGAGAGTATTCCAGTTATGCTTTTCTTTACTTTTGTTCTTGTTGCGCCGATATCGACAGTGTATAAACGAGACACACACCACGCGCCTTCTGGTATGTCAGCGCACTCCTCATGGGTTTGATGACATACGGCGTTCTACTGAAACACCACGCGGAAACTCTCCGAGGTGTTTGGAATAATTTAGAAATGAAAGAAAGCCTTGCTGTGAAAATAGTATTCTGGAACAAAACGAAAGTATAGAATTGTTTCTAGACTTTTCTTGTTCAGAAAATACCTAGATGGGCAGATGATATAAAAAGCTTGCAGGTATAACGTGGCAGCAGAAATCACAGTGCTGGGTTGATAGGTGCAACTCGGGAGAGGTCTTCGTCCTGCAGCGGGCGTAGTAAGAGGGATGATTATGATGACAATGATGATAGCGAGTGCACATTTAAAGCGACCTCCATAACCCATGCTTTTACATTAGCCCATTTGTGTACCAGAATCAAAGCTCACCAGTATACCAGAATGAAAGCTCGATTCCTGAATTGAAAGGTCGCCCTGCCGCAGCATAGGAATATTGAACTATACTCAAGAAACCATGGAGCATGATAGCTATGAAAGCTGTTAAAAAAAAAAACTGCATGAACTTCTGAGTCTTCGGCACCTGTGGCTAGTTGTGAGTGCCATGCGGAACGATAGCTTCTTTTAGACGTTTCATTTATACTATTTCGCATGCGACGTAGGACCTTACGTCTATTATTCTCCACAGTTGGCAGTTCCTCGCTGCTGTTTTCTTTAGTCCAGTGCATCTATTGTTTAAGACCAAGACAAAAAACACAAGCCATTCATGTTTTTGCTGCGATATACCTCACTATATAGTTGATGACACAGGGTGAACGACCGTAGTACACGCTCGCTGGTAAGGAAAACAAACGAAGGCGAAATAACAAATGACGATAAACAGATAACAGTCATTGTTAATTTAGCCTGTCAACAAACAAGGTCATTGCTTTCGTTCGAAGAAGCCATGAACGCCAAAAAGCTGAAAACTTGTTTGGCACTTTCAGGCAAAGAGAAACACCTTTGTTTTTTGACGCACTAAACGCCCTATAACAATTTCACTAGGTTTCCAGCGCTACGCTTATAGTGTTCATAAAGATTACCTTTCTTGAGCCAATGAAACCACAGAAAGCAAACCTTTAGTAGCCGCTGCCACTGGCCATTTCAAGCTTCTGAAGAATAGCATTGTGAAATACTGCTTCACAAGTGCGCCAGCAAAGTTTTGCAAGCATATGATGAAGGAATACCTTGATTGATTGATTGATTGATTTGTGGGGTTTAACGTCCCAAAACCACCATATGATTATGAGAGACGCCGTAGTGGAGGGCTCCGGAAATTTTGACCACCTGGGGTTCTTTAACGTGCACCCAAATCTGAGTACACGGGCCTACAACATTTCCGCCTCCATCGGAAATGCAGCCGCCGCAGCCGGGAATCGAACTCGCGACCTGCGGTTCAGCAGCCGAGTACCTTAGCCACTAGACCACCGCGGCGGGGCAAGGAATACCTTGCATTTAGGTATAGACGACTATATGACGTGGCATACCTGGAAATTCTTGTATCTTTGTGTGAAGGCTTGTTACCCCAAGATCAGTTTCGGCGCAAGGGCGAAGCAATTATAGCGATAACGCGAAACCAGAACGGTATAGAATGTAAGCCTAGTTTTTAACACTTTTTGATACTAGCTCAGGCAACAGAACGCAACGCTGACTTAAGGGAATGCGGACACTACCAGAAAAAGCACTGTTTTCTAAAGGCAAAGTGAGCGTATGGAGTACTCGCCTTAATTCGTCGAGATGGCGCGCGCCACCACTCTGAACCGTGGCCTAAAGTTTGTATTTGCTCCTCTAGCTTCTCGGCTCATCGAAGAACAGCCAGATACTTTCTCTCAGTTTCAACAATCATCGACTACAGGTTTCGCGCGCGGGTTCATGTTATCACATGTGCTCGTTGTGTGACGGAAAGAAAAGGTCGGCTCGTTTTATGTCTGCTGCGGCGGTGTCAGTTCGTTCCAAGCGCTAATGTGCTTTCACAGGGGAGTACAACGCATACGATGTGCGGGACGTTGTTATCAACTTGGACAATATACGAACAATTGCGTGGTGGTGACGCTTACGAAAAAAAGCCACCGATAGTGTCCATATAGTTGCTGTCGCGATGGAACTGAAAACAATGCGCCAGGGGACAAGAACAATGTGGCAAGTTTCGATGCACGCAGAGAACTATACCTGTTATCCTGTAGAATCTCCAGACGTTCCATAAGTTGAAAATCGTAATACGCGTAGGTGTTGGCGTGCTTTGAACTCGTTCAATCCCTGAAAAAAAAGCGGCCTGTGTAATACGTGACACCCTATACAGGTGTGGTGTAGGACAAAGAAATTTCACTCGCTCGCTGGATTTGGTGCCGACCGGTTGTGCCCCCGCGATCTCCGACGACAGCGCACCTCTGGCCGACTGGGCTCCCCCTACACCATCTCCTGATGCCGACAAGAGCTCTCCGAGTGGGTCGTGCCCCATCTTCGGGCTCCTGCGACCGTGTCCATCTTTCATATCTTCGCTTTACTTCCGTCATTTGCTGTCCCTGCGCCTCACTCTATCCTTCCCCTCTCTATATATACCTTTTAATCCTATCCTTTTAATCCCTCCTTGCCCCATCCCTTGTGAGGTATACTGTTGAGGTGTCACACTCTGATGCAGACGGTTACAGGGCTCACTTTCCTCTTCTTTTCCCTTTAGGAATCACATAAAGAACTTGTTAACCTATGTAATATAGCGTCGTGTGAGAGTGAAATAATGCCCACGCATCATTCAAAGCGAATCGCAACGAGTGGATCACTGAATGCTTACCACCAATTGCTAAAATTTCACCATAAGCCCTCAATTTCTTAATACCGCATCGAGATAGCAAAAGCCCAAGAACAAAATGAGCGCTACTTTTCTTCATGTTCAAATTGAGCAGAGCTACAGCTATACTATAATATAATGCACCCTCTCACCGAACCTGCATTACTTGTCTTCATCGTCATCAGTCAAAGCCGAAAGAAAGTGCACATAAATCCAGCTGAAGCCTCCTGTTGTTCTTTGGCAAGAGCTAAATCCCTAAAGGTGCAGTAGAAAGTGCTTTTGCACAACAAAGTTCCTTTATACCAAAAAAACAACGAACCAAAACAATGAAAAAGAAGCACTTACCAAGCTCGTCTAACTTTCTATGTGCCCCGCCGCGGTGGTCTAGTGGTAAAAGTACTCAGCCGCTGACCCGCAGGTCGCGGGATCGAATACCGGCTGCGGCAGCTGCATTTTTGATGGAGGCGAAAATGCTGTAGTCCCGTGCAGGTTAAAGAACCCCAGATGGTCAAATTTTCCAGAGCCCTCCACTACAGCATCTCTCATAATCATATGGTGGTTTTGGGATGTTAAGTTCCACATATCGGTTGATCGATCGATAATTTTCTATGTGATCTGGAGCAATGGTCGCTGTAGCCACATTTGTAGCCATATTCTGGAGCGGAATAAAACTGTACTGCTGCGCGGCCAACTGTGACGCGGCATGGTCTTGAGGTTATTGGCAATGACTTCCGAGACTCGGTTCAGCAGCCGCGCATTAACACGCCGTTGCTAATCGCGAAGGCCGCGTGCGATAGTCTCAACACCGCGCCGCGGCACGGTATAGGCGGTGCCACAGTGCTGTTTTCTGTCACTCTTCCACGTGCTGCAAACCCCCCAAAATTGATTGATATGTGGGGTTTTACGTCCTAAAACCACCATATGATTATGAGAGCCACCGTAAAGGAATGCTCCGGAAATTTCGACCACCTGTGATTCTTTAACCTGCACCCAGCAGTACAATATTCATAAACATACATGACACAATTATAAGCTACATTGTCGAAACTAAGGCTATCTAAACTCTGGTTTCAGCATGCGCCAGCACACCATCACTTAATGTAAACGAAAAAGTGACCTTTCTATGAATTGAATTTTGAGCGCATCGTATATCATGTGACGCCTGTCTTCTGACGATATAAGTAATTGCGGCAATAAACATTGTGGAGGAAGTTAGTGGCGGTTTTGTGTGTTCCCTCCTTGTGTCTCAGTTCAATTGGCGCTATTTTTTGCCGTCTGTGTATACGCGTATTAAAGAGTGATGTAACGTATAGCTGCGTAGTCCGACAAAATTAGGTAGTCTGTACATGATTGTGAGAGATCGTAGGGGGTATGAGTCAGTGACTGCAAGTGTACAAGTGTGAACCGGGATACAAAATTCACTGTTTATGGCAAGGGCCGAGCAACGAATCCCTAAGAAACAAACTGGAATGTTATAAGGGGTTAAGCTATAGCAGCTAATGAGTTTGTATCCAATCTTGTGTAAATTTACGCAACTTTGGAGCAATGGAATCCTGCAACTCCAGGAAGCAAAAGGTCACTTGCGGTGCTCATCATCTGTACGCCAAAAATGTGTTCAGCGAACAACGCCCACAAGGACAGAAAGGCAGAAGGGCCGTCTGCGGTGTCAGTTGAGATATCTCACGCACCAGCGCTCGCGACTGCTCCCTCGAGACCAAAATTTGCAGTGGCTGCTCTAGCGGCGCTGTCCCTCACTTCACGACCCCCTGCCCTGGTTTTTCATCACGTTCTGTCGACCGACGGAAGACGGATGGGGTTTGTCCTTTGATTTTGAGGAGCCATCGACGACAGGCCTTACACAGGAGGTGACATTTATGGCATGCGCCCTTTGTGCTACGGAGATGACCGGATCATTTCAACTCTATAACCAGGTTCATCGCCAGCAATCACGCTTTTTTACTTGAGCGTACAACATACAGTGCGCGGGAAAATGTTATTGATTTGGACATTCTGCACAATGTAACCATGACCTAAAATGCCGACCGAGAATGTTCATATAATTGCGGTCGAAATATAGCGGTTAAAGACCAATGAGTATGAGTTAACACGAGTTTTAATTCACAAAGAGTGCTCACGTATGCGAGGGCATATTCAGTAATGAAGGTTAGCCGGCAGCTATGAGTGGGGAGACATGCATGCATGGGAGTGCGTCTCGTTAGGTGGGCCTTAGTGCGAACGTCTGTGGGTTCGATTAATGCTAACCGAATCAGGTAAAAATGCAAGTATACTGACTGCTGTAAGTGGGCACAATGAATAGTGAGAATTGGCATGATTGTGACGACAAGTGGGCTTGTATACCACAATAAAAAAGATAAGGGATTATGTGCTTTCTTAAACAGATACATAGGTATTAATATATATGAACACCAGAAGCTGCAAGATCATATGTAGTGCTTGCACTTGTGCGTTATACGGAAAACACACGCACGTTCCGCGATAACTTGTGCACGCATGGAAAAAATTCTTAGCAATCTTCAACGAGGTCATCACGTCTATGATCAGTTGGGACCAGCAGAGGGGCAGGACTTCATACTGGATACGTTCGTGATTGCGGCGGTGAGGGGTCAGTGTGTAGTGAGGTATGACGTACAGTAGAGTGGTTGGAAATCGTTGATACCGCCTGTAAAAAAGCGGTATATAATGCTTAACTTCCTGGGCGTCGGTATGAAGTCTTGTGTTGTCCAGTCCACATCAAAAACATCCTTCATGCAGTCTAAAAACTGGGAGTTGTTGGGGTTGGATAAATCAGCGTTTGAAGACACCGGAAATGAAGAGGAGAATCTTTCACTCGACAGAGTTTTCAAAAATGCATTGAACCAGTTTCGTTTTGTGTATTCAATTGAGCGCGTTGATAAGAACGGCCGGGCGGACTTAGTGCTCTGGTTCTCAGGTAAAAGGCAGCAAGGTCAATTTTTTAATTGGTACTAATGTTCGCAGCGAGAACCTCGCCGATTCGGCTGCTTGTTTGTGAGTGTATAAAGTCTGGAGGCCGGCGACATACGGTGCCGTCAACGTTCCATCGCCGTGTTTTTAAATACGACCAAGCCGCCACACTTACAATTAAGCCGCTTGCTGTGGATGATATGGAATATCGTGGATGTAGTGCCCTCCTTACTCAAGTTTTTAGAAGGAGCTAACACGCTAGGCTCCGTTAGCACAGCGTCTATAGTTCGACGTCGCACGGTTTGGGGTGCATTCTGTAAAGGCATGGTTTGCGTATTGCGAAAGTCTGCTCCTCGCGAGGCGATCCACGAGTAGTGGCCTATACTGGAGGTTTAACTTTGAGTCAGGCGTCGAGAAGTAGACTGACGTCTTAACGTACTTAACCGCAATATACTTAACGCCTTATTGTGG